>UESW01004406.1:148233-649524 GCA_900491605.1 Calamus simplicifolius
TGATTCTCAACTTGTCTCCAGACAAATCAATGGAGAGTACGAGACACGGGACCCCACCATGGCGCGATACTTGGATAAGTTCGGCTCCTAGTCTCTTCACTGGCCTACTTCAACATCAGCTATATTCCTCAAAGTGAGAATACCAAGGACACCCTTTCCCGCCTAGCCACTTCGGTTGGCAGTGTCATGGGGGACACCTACATTGAGCACTTAGAGAGGCCCAGCATCGAAGACAAAGAGGAGGTCCTCCCGCTCGCCCGAGAGCCGACTTGGATGGATGCCTACGTTTGCTACCTAACTGACGGCACCCTCCCAATCGATCATGGGAAAGCCAGGCTGCTCAAGTGGAGAGCTTTCAAGTTCACCCTCCTACATGGGCGTCTATATAGAAGGTCATTTTCCTACCCTCTTCTCAAGTGCGTGGAATCTACAAATGCTGACTACATCCTTAGAAAATCTATGAAGGCATCTGTGGAGACCATCTGGGGGCAGATCGCTAGCTCAGAAGGCCCTCCGCCAAGGTTACTACTGGCTTACCATGAGGGAGGACGCCGCCAGGCTAGTTCAGAAATGTGATGGCTGCCAACGACATGCACATATTCAACGATAGCCGTCCGCTCTATTGAATCTACTCTCGGCCTCGTGGCCCTTCGCCCAGTGGAAAATGGACATCCTCGGGCCATTTCCCTTAGCTTCGGGTCAGCGAAGGTTCTTGCTCGTTGCCATCGATTACTTTACCAAGTGGGTCGAAGTCGAGGCGCTGGCCAAAATCACTGAGAGCAAGGTCAAAGCATTCTTTTGGAAGTCTATCGTATGCCGCTTTGACTTGCCTTACACTATCATCACCGACAACGATCGGCAGTTCGACAATGCCACATTTAAGACTTTCTGCATCGAGCTGGGCATTTGCCATCGATTTACCTCTGTCGGTCACTCGCAGACTAACGGAGAGGCCGAGGTTATGAATCAAACCATCCTTCGAGGACTCAAAACCCGGCTGGATGGATCCAAAGGCAGATGAGTGGAAGAACTCCCCAGTGTGCTGTGGGCATACCATATGGTGCCAAGGGCTTCGACGGGCGAAACCCCCTTCAGTCTCATTTTCAAATCCAAGGAGGTTATCCCTGTTGAGATCGGCTTGCCAAGTCCCGGGATGGAATCCTACAATGAAGAAGAGAACCCCACACAGCTGAGAGCCAACCTCGATTTTATTGATAAAACACACGATTGAGCACGACTCCGGATGGTGGCCCTTCGCTAGCGAGTGGCCAAGTACTACAACCCCGGGTACATCTCAAGACATTCCGCCCCAGAGATCTAGTCCTCAGAAAGGCCAAGGTATTCAAGCCAACGGAGGGGGGCAAGTTATCTTCAAACTGGAAAGGTCCTTACCGTGTTATCGAAGTACTTCACCAGAGGGCATACCGGATTGAAGAACTCGACGGACGACCCATCTTGCGTACTTGGAATGCAGACAATCTTCGCCAATACTATCAATAATGTACCTCCTCCATGATTGTCAATAGAGAATTCCTCAAACACTACATCTAGCTCACCTCCGAATCTGAGGACCCGTTATCTAAAGGAGCTCATCGGCATCACGGCTAATGGGACACCACTCGGTCCAACTTGAAAATGCCCCTGAGTCGGTTCAAGTCCCTAACAGCTCCGTACCCATTCAAGTCGCCCCTTGGGCTAGCATACAAACCTCTGAGGTAGTTCTAAATGAGCTCATCGGCATCGCGGCTAATAGGATACCACTCGGTCCAGCTTGGAGATGCCTCTGAGTCAGTTTAAGTCCCTAACAGCTCCGTATCAGTTCAAATCGTCCCTCGGGCCGGCATACAAACCCCCGAGGCGGTTCTAAAGAAGCTCGGCATCGCGGCTAATGGGACACCACTCGGTTTGGCTTGAGATGCCCTCAAGTCGGTTCAAGTCCCTAACAGCTCCGTACCCATTCAAGTCATCCCTCGGGCCAGCATACAAACCCTTGAGACGGTTCTAAAGGAGCTCATCGGCATCGCGGCTAATGGAACACCACTCAGTCCAGTATGGAGATACCCCCGAGTCGGTTCAAGTTCCTAACAGCTCCGTACCCATTCGAATCACCCCTCGGGCCAGCATACAAACTCCCGAGGCAGTTCTAAAGGAACTCGTCGGCATCGCGGCTAATGGAACACCACTCGGTCTGACTTGAAGATGCCCCGAGTTGGTTCAAATCCCTAACAGCTCCATACCCATTCGAGTCATCCCTCGGGCTGGCATACAAACCCCTGAGGTAATTTTAAAGGAGCTCGTCGGCATTGCGGCTAATGAGACACCACTCGGTCCGGCTTGGTGATGCCCCCGAGTCGGTTCAAATCCCTAACAGCCCTGTACCTATTCAAGTTGCCCCTCGAGCTGGCCTATAAGTCCCTGAGGCGGTTCTAAAAAGATTTCTGAATGCGTTCGAGTCTTTCTTGGCCAACACCGACACCCTACGTCCGCCCCACCGAATAGCTGAAGGAAGAGGGACTCGGTCGGCAATGCGAGTCCATGTGGGCCTGGTTGGGCTGCGAGGAAAACTGTGACTACTCACTACCGAGCTTAAGTTTTGAAACTAGCATGACACTGCTGATACACAAAGAAATTATAGAGGACAAATAAAGACTCTTAGAAAAATCTTTTCCTTTTTATTAATGTTCTTGACAATTACAGAATCGGACTCATAGTCGGTTACAAAAAGGAAAAGAAAAAGATGCAGAAAGAAAGCCTGATCTATTGCTCGTCGGGTCCTGACTCTCCGCTGGCCTCATCCCCGTCTGACTCTTTGTCGTCTAGGTCCTCAGGCTAAATGGCTTTGAGATCGAGGTCGCTGATTCTGAAGACCTCGGCAACCTTTACCTTGCAGTGCTTGAAGCCCTGGGCGTAGGAGTGGAGGCTCTGGCTTCGATCATTTCTTGTTCAAAATTTGGCGAGCTCCGGAACTTCATGACGGCACCTTGAGCCTGGGCCTCAGCTTTCTAGACTCGTGCCTTGACTCCCTAGGCCCGGCTCTCTGCCTCTTCAGCCCAGGCCTAGGCATCCCAGACTTGGACCGCGGCTTCAACCCGCCTCTGCTCCGCCTCCTGTGTTGCGGCAGCCCTCCCCATGGTGGCATGAGCCTCGACTGCAGCCGCTTCGGCCTGGTTCTTGGCATCCCCGAGCTGGCATATCAGCTCCTCCACCTTCCTCTCGGTCGACTCCAAGCTGGATGACACTACTGCCAGCTTGGCCTCGGCCGCAAAGGACTGATTGTGCTCAACTGCCGCCCTGCTCTCTGCCTCCCTAAACCGGGCCCTCCACTCGTTCCGGTCGGCCTGCGATGAGAGGAATTTGCCGGCCAAGTCGTTCTCCCGGGCCTTGGCCTCTTCTAGCTTCCAGGTGAACTTCTCAGTCACCTCTCTGCATCGGTTTCGGTATACTTCCACTCTCTTCTGGGAGCGTGCGGTCGAGTTGCACGTTCGGATCATCGAGTTTCGGAGGGCGAGGACCTTGTTAGCCACCTGCATGGATCAACCTGTCAGCTGTGTATCACATTAAATAAGCATGAAAGAAGTATAGATAAAAATTACCATGAGCACTGACACATAGGCAGCATCGAGGAGCCCGACGATGGTCTGGTGGCGCAGCTGTGCACAGAAATGTGGCAAATGCACCCTCTCCAGCAGACGCTCTGCCTGCCTTGCATCCTCCATTGCTGTGAGCCTCAGCGTCGGCCGCGGATGTAGAGCCGATGCTTTCCCGACCACTCACTGGGTGGTGGTTCGGACGGCTGGCGGTGGCAAATCTTCCGGCTTGGCCCTGCCCTCGCCTCTCGGTTCCTCCTCGTCATCACCTGTCGTCGTTGCTGCTTCCCCCTCTCTGGCCGTTGGGGGAGCTTCTTCTACCTCCAGCTCGAAAGGAGCCGGATGTTCACCTTCAGTTTCCAACTCTCTCGCCTTGGCCGGCTTCGTGGTGACAGGGGTCCCGTTCTCGGGATCCAGGTCGACGATCACCGGCTTGGGAGCCGCTGGGGTCCCCTCATCAGCCTCGTCGATCGGGGTCGACTGGCCCCCTTCCTCCATTCTCGTCTCAGCCGCCACAGGAGCCGCTTCACCCGCTGGTGCCTCGGCCGAGATATTTTCTCTCGCCTCCTCCGCGGGAGCCGCCTCTATCGCAGCCGCCTCTGTTGGGGCCGCCTCCATGGGGATCTCAGTGGCCCAGGCCGGCTCACCCTGGGCTCCGCTTCAAGCTCTCTTCGACGGCCTCACTTTCTCGTTGGCCTCTTGCCTTTTCTTGCGCATGGGTGCCTTCAGTTTCTCGGCGGACACCTTCATTGTTGCATAAGGGATCAGCAGTTAGCAAAGAAAAAAGTCAAGCCCAAGGACAAGAAGGACAGGTCTAGCGCTCACCAACCACCGGAGCCAACTCGACCTCATAAAGATTCTCCTCGGCCAACAATTCTTTGTAGGAGGGGATCTCGAAGGACATTAGACGGTCGAAGAGCTCCTGATCCCTCTCGTCCATGGTGAAATTTTTATTAGGGCCAACATCGGGTTCTCTCCAGTCTGCCCTCACTCCTTCCATGTGGGCAAATAGAAAATGGGATTTTCATCCCTTGACTTTGGAGGGGAGGTGAAGGGGTAGAGCCCGACCCGGCCTGGAGGTGAAAATCTACCACCCATCCTCACTGTGGTGGTGGAGCTTGCAAAGGGTCTGGAACAGGGAAAGCCTAGCTTCTGAGCTATGGAAAAAGCTAAGGATGATAAATGCACATATGATCCGAATCGAATTCGGGGTCAATTGTGCAGGAACCAACCTATACCTATCTAACAAATTTAGAAAAAAAGGGTAAAAAGGAAGGTGCAGCCCATACCTAAAGAACTTCTCGTACAGAGCTATCTGACCAGGTTGATCGAAAATCACTCTGTCCTTTGGTCCAAGCGTGGACAGCCGAATAAAGCTTGGAACCCTGTATACCTACTCCTAAGGTTCTCTACTTCCTCAGGAGTCATGGTGGAGACCACCCCCTGGCCCTGCTAAATCAAAGCTAACTGACGGAGGAGTGGTCGGACGGGCTGAGGGTGGCGGAACTACCCTAGCTAGAGATGCCCTAGAGGGAGATGCTCGAGGTGATGGTTGGGCATCTACCGTCGGACGATCTCGGATGGTGATTCCCCCAGCCGGCCGACGCCTATGATGGGCCAAGGGGACCTCATCCTCCTTGTCCAAGGATCGGGAAGAACTCACCATGGGTCTCTTACCCTTCCGGATGGCTCGACAATCCATGGGTACAAGAAAAAGAGGTAAAATGGGGAACTAACCTGATGTCGGGAGAAGAAAATGGAGGCTGGAAGTTTTGGACTTTGAAGACTCAGGACTCAGAGGGAAGAAGATAGCGAAGAAGGCGATGGTAGCATAAAGGTCGCTCTCGAGCGCGATGGATGGTTTTATACTGGTTTTTGAATCGCCTCGCCCAAGGCTTCGCCATGTGGTCTTCTGCCATTGCATGGGATGCCCAGCTGTCGACGATCCTGCCAGCCCCCGAGGTGCAGTGCCTCGGTTCTGCCCAGGAAGCAAGATTTTTGGCCTATGATGAGACATGGAGAGCAGTGAAGTAATGATGGCGCTCACCTTTTTCCCATCCTTCAAGAGACATCCTCTCGGTGCGCCCGGTGCTGACATCATCGTCCGCACCTTCGCTTGATTATTCGAAGTGACATCGCCTCGAGAGGATGCGCTGCACTTTCGACGAGTAAAGGCACACGAAAGCCGGCAATTATTATGAATTTTCATGCTCCTTTCGCCCAAAGATCAATGGAC
Source organism: Calamus simplicifolius (assembly GCA_900491605.1). Taxonomy (NCBI): domain Eukaryota; kingdom Viridiplantae; phylum Streptophyta; class Magnoliopsida; order Arecales; family Arecaceae; genus Calamus; species Calamus simplicifolius. The sequence goes on from UESW01004406.1 coordinate 154,057, forward strand.
ATGTGACCCCTCAAGCTCAGGAGCGGAGGGGCATCTGATGTGGCTAGTAGCGCCATGTGGACATTAACGAAAAGTTAACCGACGGCGTAGACGAAAGAAGATTGTCACGATTCTCCAAGGCGGCCCCATTCCTCAGTGGGTCGTGCTTCTCTAGGTCGGCCCCAGTGGCCCCGACTTCTCCAAGGCGGCCCCCGCTCCTCAGTGGGCCACGCTTCTCCAGGTCAGCCCCAGCGGCCCCGACCTCTCCAAGTCGGCCCCAACGGCTCCGACTCCTCCAAGTCGGCCCCAGCAGCCCCGATCTCTCCAAGTTGGCCCCAGCGGTCTCTGTCAGGCCCACCTACCACCTGGCCTGCACCATCTGACGTAGCCAGGCCCACCTACCATCTAACCTACACCGTCTGATATAGCCAGGCCCACCTACCGCCTAACCCACGTAGTTGATGAGACCAGGCCCACCAACCATCAGACCCATGCGCTCGATGGGACTAGAGACCAAACAGCCCCGTTCACGTAATCACCACGAGCTCAGTAGACATTCCTCTTCATGGAACTCCACGTGGCTAATTCCCAGACGGATACCGAAGGTCTATAAAAGGACAAGAGAATCCGAAATAAATGTACGTGTTACGCACACAGTCAAAAACCTAGGCATAGGCTCTGATCCTCAGAGTCTCCTCTTTCAAAGCTTCTTCAAGCTCTCTCTCTCTCTCTTTGTTGTACCTCAGTCGCTAACTTGATCGTCGAAGGGTCCCTCCGGAGCTTTCTTCAGTTCCGAGGCTTCTTGCAGGTCACTCGCTCTGGAGAGGAGGCCACACCAACAAACGGAGTTTCCTCTCGACATCCAGTTCCAGTGATCAAGCATCAACAGACACCATCCCTGATATTTTAATTTGTCTTCTTGCCATTTAATAGTAATGATCATGGGTATGGGGGGGACTTTTGGATATCAGTTTTTATCATGCATCACCCGTGAGTTTCCATTTTTTTGGCAAATAATTTTTTGCTGACAAGAATTTGAATTTAAAAGTCATGCACCTATGCAAACCATGCATAGTTGCTTCATGTTTTTAAATCCCTTTTAAAGCCATACTTTGGAGAAGTAATAGGTTCTCTTTTTGTATGATCTATCTTAGAAGTTCTACCGTTGTTATACCTCTAACCCGAAATCATGACAGCGACGTGGCAACCATCGCATACTCATAGAGCATCAACTTACAAGCATTCAAAGCATCCAACCTGCAGTTAGACCAATACAAACATGGTGACATAATAGATAAAATCCTAGATAGCATTTATATGAGCTGGATATCATATAACCACAGCACTCAGTTATTTGAACCATCTCAAATATGCGAAAGACTTATAATTCCATCACAATACTAGAATGAGGCAAAATGAACTTGCAATAAGTTTTTAAGGGGGAAAAAAAAAAAGAGAGACATTGAAGATCCTTTCCAATATCGGTGCTTTACTTCTCCAGACAGACTGATAAACTTGTTAGTGCATTCATTTGCTGGCAGCCATCAGACAAAAGGGCAGGGCAAATCTATCCCTTTTGAGATCATGCCTTCAATCAGACCAGGTACCTGTACAAGTTAGGATGGCTTTTGTCCCTCTCCAGATAATCTCTTGCAATAAGGTGTTCAATGCGTTTCTTGATCGCCACAAGGTCAGGCTGCAGTGCCAACGACATGAAGAATATTAAGCATTGGAAATTTATAAGATTCTTATAACAACTGAGACTCGCCTTTGTTATTTACAGGATTAGTGACTAGACAAACTTTTGCATAATTAAGTCATAATAAAATTTCACTATCTCATACCAGACTGAAGAATTATCAATAGAAAAAGGTTTTCAGCTTGCAAATCCATTTAAAGAAAACAACTTATACCATTAGGCAAAAGATATATAGTTGAAAACTTCGCATTGCATTCCATGATACTGGAAGGCTGTAATTTACCTTAAACGTGCGACCAAGCTGCCCTACACATTCCATCACCAGTTGCTGGTGATTGAGGACTCTACGGCTCTTCATAATGCGCACGATTGAGGCATCAATAGCATATCTTCGATCCTTATCAACATCTTCAATCACTTTCTTCTTCTCATCAACTGGGAAGAGAGGTACCTGCAGTTGAAGTAACCCATATATTCACCTTAAGTAATGCAGGAAATAAGAGCAACAACTAATTTTGGACAAAAATTCGAAAGCAACAAATTTGCAATATGGTGTAGCTGAAATTATCAAATAGCCATGCCCTGATCCTTCTCATTTTGTTGGTGAATTTGGGATTGAACTCAAATATGTCTGCTTGGGAGATTGATTTTGTATTTGGCTCTTTATTCAGAATCTTGAATTTTGCACAAGAAAGGGAGTGCAGAACTCTGGCTACATCATCACACGTCAGGTTCAGCTGTGTCTTGATTTCTGAATAACTTAATCTATCTGAGGCATTAAATAGCAATAGTGCTGAGGCCTGTCAACAACAAAGATGGATTACACTCAGTGAAAAGACAGTTAAGATCTGTGTTTGTTTGACAGGATCAGAAAAGGAAAAAAAAAAAGAAAGAAAGAAGGGACCTGATATGGAGTCACAATGAGCTCCATAGTATTTGGTTCAAACATGCCAATGATATTACAAGTGCCTAATGAATATATCCATGAAAGCTTTCTATGCTTGGTTTTTGTTTGATAGAAGTCCTTGAAAACTTCCACACATTTAACCTGAACAATAATGATGCAAAAATAAAGTATTACAAACTTATGTGATTAGCCAATACCAGTACCGCGCGTATTTCGGTCACTAGGGCCATCTTGATAACACTTCTAGTCACTCATAACCAAGATCATATCCACAAAAAATGGCTAGTGCAAGCGGCTTTTTGAGGTCTGTCTACTAATTATTCTTCTTCAAGACTAGCACAAGGTCAGGCAATAGCAGATTGCAGTTGAGTACTGAACAATTAAGGTAGAAGAACAAGGGAGAAAAATAAAAAAAATCTTACCATCTCAGCAGGGAGGTTAAGACCAGAAGCTCTATAACTTGGCCAGAATCCAGTTGCCAGGACTCTAACTGTTAAGTCAATTCCCGGATTTGCATGAGGATTAGTATTAAGATACTCGGTGAATGTCGCCTGATTTTCTCGAGCTAGTGCTAGATCAGTCAACTGAAGGAACAAATATTAATTAGTGAATGGCTCTAATTCATACTGAGATGATCATGTAAAAAATAAAGCTACAGACCATGCCCTCCATCTTCGAGGTAAACTGCCCTCCACATTGCTTCTTAAGCTTTGTCAGGATACTCCTCTCATGATCATCATTGGCACTTCTTTCAAATAGCAGTCTACTTGCAAGCTTTTTCCTATATATTAATTTCAGCATGCAATTTGAACAGAAGATAAATCACGGATAAACATGCTATATGGTCTTAAAAGACACTCAGTTAATATCAAAATGTCATAAGCCTGTGTACTGAAAGAAAATGCATGCATGTTTACCTGTAGAACTCAGCAAAAAGGTCTTTATCGCCAACATATGCTAGCAACTTTACAGCCTACAGAAGTATTATTTCCTTTTAAGTTTCACTTGGGGGGAAGGGAGGAGAATAACTAATAATTACTTCAGAGAAACAAGGAAAGAACATACATTCTCTAGTGCGTCTTCGATTTCTTCATCACTTAGCTTCTCATATCCACCTTTCTTTAATATATTATCACAAAATGTAGCCAGCAATTCAGCACTTGTACTTCCTATAGCCCTCTTGTTGATGAAGACCTCAAAGACCTCTTTGAGTGCCTACAGCAAGACATGTAGCATTTCAGCAAGGCACAAGTCTGCAACCTGAACGATATTACTTTTTAATACAAACCTTATGGAAAAGACCATGGTTCTGGAAGCAGTCTTTCACATATGCCACATATCTTCCATTCAGTTCCATAATTTTTCTAATAAAAGCCTAAAATTCACACATCAATTAGTTCAACAAAATTAGGAGTTAATCAATCTGTTAGTTTGCAGCAAAAATATGTTTAAGAGTTGTACCTGTTCTTGCAGACCAACCAAATCTCTTTTCCCTGCCTGTGAAATTTATAATTATCAACAGGAGTTTTTCACCAAAAAGATATGAAGAGCATCTACAATGCAGAATAGCAAAGCATATTCTGCAAATAAGTTATTAAAAAACAAAATATCTACAATGCAAAAAGCAAGTAGACTCTTGAGCAACACGCTATAGAGTCTATTCTCATGAAGCGCACGGCTCTTACAGTATGAGTCACTAAATCAGGTGAAATATAAATGCATTCTCCATCATATATATTGGTCATGTAAGAAAGGACCATCTTGACATTATAACTTCATGCAACCATACATTCTCAAGGCTATTATATGCTAAATGTTTGCGACTAGTGCAACAAAATTTAAAGATTTATACCACATTGATAGAACATTTAAATGCTTTTTATAACTCCTTTTAGACCCTGATAAAATTGGAGAAAATTTGAAATCCTTCAATTAAATATTATGAATAAACATACGACTATATTCTTGCTTCATTAACTAAGGTTTCAATGGCATACCTTCTCATAGAAAAAGACTATTCCAACTCATTAGGCAAGGCTAGTTCCCCACTTTAATAGGGCTTCTATCTTAGAGCTGATAAAATGTTGGGTTGGTCTGGGCGTGGGTTGGGCCACACCCTGGCAGCAACGCTTGATGTTGATACCCTGGCCTAGCCATTAGGCTTATATTTTTTTCAAGAGAGGTAAGAGTCATATATAACTTGCTAAGTCATTCCTAGTTCCACTAAAAATACTAGCAGACTCTCATATCTCACTTAATAACCTAGCCAAGGAAACCAATGCAACCGAATTCCTCTTATAATCTTAATATAAAGCATTCAAGCCTCAATACAACTATTCTTTAGGGGCATAAATGTGCTTGACTTCTGAAGGAATTATTAAAGGCCATGACTAACTAAGGATATATCCTTGCCTCATTGTGCATGTACACACAAGGACTTGACGAAAATGTTGGAAATAAGACCAACTACAAGGAAAAATCATGTCCATGTTTGTAGTGGAAAATCATTTATCTTCTTCTAAGCACATTTCACTCTCATTATTTATTGCTCAAGATACTTCTAGTGGTGCACTTAAAACAATAGGTTTAATCTAGTCCATTGGCAAGTTGGCATATTTTAGTCAAAAATAAATAAATGCTGATGCAATATAGAGGAATTGGTTGCAATTTGCTTACTCCAACTTTAGAGGGCAACATGTCTCATTTCATTCACAATTTGTTCCACCTGCATATAGTATTTGTTTGTTTTTCTTTTGTTTTTAAGAAAAAGCTGTTATTGGCTACTAGAAGGCTAATATAATGATAGAACAGAGCAAACCTTGAAGCACTTATAATATTCACACTTTCATCTACTTTTTAACACAATCCTTTTGTTGTCAACAAGCTGATAGTAGAAATTATGTTATCAAATAACAAGCAGAATACAAGGGTACTTGGATCAAATACCTTATTATCCATTATGTACCAAGAAACAATAAGAAAATTCTAGCAAAGTAGTTTGAGCTTATCTTTGAACAAATGCCAATTGCATAATCTATCTATAGAATGGAAGTCATAAATGAAAGATGCAAGCAGATAGATAATATTTCACCTCCTTATTACTTTCAGCATCTTCAATTTGTTTAAGTAAAGTTGCACCCTCAGTGATGACATACTGCATCCAAATGGTGACTTAGAATCCACAAAATAAAATTAAATTTAAACCTTTGTATATAATGAATAAACACAGGATCATCATGGAAACCTGTTTAAATATCTGAACTATTGGTTCTAGGCCATGAGGTATTTGACAAAATAGTCTATACATTCTCGAGAGATCATCCACCTATAACATACAAATAAGATGCTATGATGAAGTGCAAAGTGTGACTAAAATTTTCTTCAGAAGAATTAAATTCATAAACATGACATTAATTCATACCTTATAATCTCTTAATAAGGCGTGACATCCAGAATGCTCCTTTTGTAGAAGTTGCCAAGCATATGTGACTAGTAGCTCATGTCTCACTTTCTACCAACATCATAAACATAGACCAAAACTTAAACATATGAACCAAATAACTTATGCTCATCATCGATTGTGCTAGTTAAAATTATGATATGTTAATATGACGCAATATTTATCTTGATATATCTTTAAAAGGCACCAATTATTAATGAAAAGAAAAGAAAAGATAAATCAATCAAGAGAGACAAACCTTCAATAATTTTGTTCACTGCTACAATGTAAGTAATGAGCAACCCTATCTTTCTCCCTCTTTATGCACTGCTCAGCCTATAGATAATCCACATGTCTTCAAAGCATGTTTCTCACTGTAAAAGAAAGTCATGTATCTATGCAAGACTTGAGAGGAAATACCTTGAACATGTATTGTGGGCATGAGTCCTCCAAGATCCAAATTGAAGCCTTTTGCGAATAATAAGCTCCAGTATCTGCAAGCAAAGCTGCTTCAAATCTATTTTCATAGAACTCCATTCTTTCCAAACCAAACTCAACAAATATATTCAGGACATTCTTCATCAGAGATCTATCAATCTGCTCCCCTTCACGCTCTTGGTTAATCTACTCCAACACACAAGTCAACAACATATTCTAATAGTTATTAAAAATCTGATCGAAAATTGAAGAAGAAGTATCCACATACCAAAGAAATTATTATGCATGTCACTTCACCACTGATTTCCTGAAAGACCTAGAATCAAGAACCAAAATAGATCAAATTGTATTCCAAAGAAGCAATGGAGTCTCAGCAAATGCAAAAAGTCAAAGATCAAATATAAACATACCAAGCCTAAACTATGAATGCATAATATTCATATAATACAAAAGAATTTGTAGTTTCAACTCATATATATTAGAAAATATGGCAAAAAATAAAGATGCTATATACCAGATCACGGAAGGAAATCAGTGCAGCATCATCGAGTGCAGGAAAAAACCTTTATTAACAGAGTAACGATCAAGATATTGAAAGAACCGATTAAGCTGTCTAATCATGACTTTATAATTTGACCATCTTTTTTGTAGCTCCTTTAACATAAATTCATCATGTAGAACTCTCAAAGATGGTACTGCCTGCATGAGGAAAGAACATGGTTTGTAAACCGAACATGCCAAGGAAATAATATTGTGCAGATTTTTTTTTTGATACTAGAGTTTTGAAAATTCATCATTACTCATAATAATGAACTTTTATTGAATGTAAGCCCAAATAATAAATTATGGATGCAAAAATGAATCATCAAGTATGAAAAAAAACTATAAATTTTCAATGCTTTAAACTATTAATAATCTAGCAACTCTGCTTATGCATAATTTTTTTTATACATCGCCAATCCTAAGTCTAAATAAAGGATAAGGATTATAGTAGGTTAATGGCTAAAGTACAAAACTATAGTTATACCTATGAACATAAATTCAATAGAAAAAATCATTGAGATTAAGATAGACTATAAAAGTGAAACACTACATCAGATCCCGAGTATAATATAAAGGTTTACAAGAGTAGCTAGGGAAATCTTTGTTATCAATGCATCATATTAGCACTTGGGTGTAGTAGAAAGTAAGCATGGATTCTTACATCTAATATAATAAAATAGAAAATAAATATATCTAGCAACTTGAAATATAGGGCTATTAATAAAAAAAAGTTAATACTTTTTTAGGACTCCTAATCTAATTAGGGCTAATACTTAATGAAAAGTTCAATTAATTTTTAGCTATGAATTAGATTGAGAAGATTCTAATATTGCTGAGGCTAAGTCTTTATATACTTTTAGAGTCATAAATTATAAAACTCTTTGACATCAAAAATTTATAATTGTAGAACATATTATTTTATGATAGGATGACTAAAACCTTCCTTTCTTTTACTTTCCCTTCTCTCTTCCTCTTTCTTTTCTCTATCCTTTTCTTTTTCTCCTCCAAATACCCCTAACATCTCCTTAAATGGTAATAAGCTTGGGCTCTGAGACATCCCTTCTTCTCTTTTTTTATGGACATAAATTTTTATACTTTTTTTTGTCTTAACTCTTAAATGGTTTCTTTAATATATTGCATCACATAAGGGCATGGCAAGCTCATGATCATATTAATCACTTAGATATATTTTTCTTTGCCAACAATTTAGTAGTATAAGAACCTTAATTAATGTTATTATAATTTAGTCATAATTTTAGTATGTTAAATTTTATCCTTAAAAATCTCAAAATATCATAAGTTTTATTAAATTGGGAGTTATTTCAAAAAGATATCCTAGCTACAACTCTTAATAAACACTTTTAAAATTTTAGTGCTTTTTACACATAGTTAGAAAATAGTAAATAAACAATTCATGGGGAATACTTAATAATCCAAAATCATGAGAAACATACTTTTGAAGTCTATTAATAGTGTCATTTAAAATTAGAGGACAATAATATTACTATAATTTAGTAGGAACAGTTTTTATGGTCAAACACTTCTTTTATAATTGTATAACTATTTGTAACCAAACCATTTAAATACTAAATTATTATTTCTAAAAGATTGATACTATTAAAATGGAGAAAAGAAGAAAGTGTCCAGAATCTTAATCTTAAAAAGCTTCTAGGATTTTAATTTAAGGAGTTAGAAATCTTTGAAATACAAAGATGAGGGCTCCAATTTAAGAAATACTCCAAAAATTATAAAAAATATTTTTCTAAAAAATATAACTGTTACTCTATTTTCAAAAGTATCACAACATGCTTTTATTGATATGCATAACATGTGCCCTAACACACTATGAGTAAAATTAAAGAAACCTAGAGCCTAAAATATATATTATGATTTGTTAAAAGAAGATAGCTTTTAATTTTGAAAAACAAGCAACTTTTTATTTGTAAAAATAACTATTTCATTAATACCATAAATTTAATCACATTAGAATTATCACTCTATTTGCATGTAACAAATAGGATATAATTTTTTATTACTAACATCATTTAATAAGGACAATGTTGATATTTTGATAATAGATGTGCAAATCAAAGTAAAGTAAAAATATATAAATAAACAACATCAAACAACTTATACATAGTTTGATAAAAAGGCCAAAAAAATTACCAAAAAAACCATAGTAGTAAAGCTATTGCATAATTAATAATACATTAGACTTTCTATATTTTAGGCATTAGCCTTCCTATATTTTAGGCATGTTGCTATGAAATATCACTATGAAACTTTATAATTTTCTTTCCCTTTACCTTCATAGATTTCTCTTCTATCACTTACTTAAAAAAAAAAACTATGTAAAGCTAAACTTGTCTTGTAAATTCATGTATTAGACATGAAAAATAAGCACACATTATTAAAATTATCTAAATAAGCATAACATAGAGGACTTTCATGTCACACTTTGACACTAATTTAGTGAGCAAGGTTACTTGCATAATTTAAAGGACTATAGCTATGTTAACCTTATAAATCTTAAGGCCATCACATTTAAAGATTGACAATTAGTATGTTAGACATGGCAAGGTTTGACTTCTTTTTTAAGGATGAAAGTAAAATTACCTAAGAGATTGTCCCTATCTCAAATAGCTATGTATTTGGCCTCACTTGGTAAAGTCTATAATTATTTATCATGATGAACATTATTAAAATTTGCCAAACTAGTAAATGAATTTATAATTCATTTTGCATAGTGCAGCTACAAAAGTCATTATGATATCTCCATCAAATTTCATGTGATCAACAATAATTTTATTTTGGCCACCTCAAGTTCCATCTCATACCTTGCTAAATGTGTTATTGTTTGATGCATAAACATGTAAATGTTACCAAACATATTATGTTCTCTTCAAATGATAATGCAAAATATAATACAAATAAATCATATAAGAAATAATAATGAATGGAAAATCAAACTTATGTTATCAACTCATTGGTTATTCATGATTTTAGAAACTTTCAGCCTAAGTCATCTGATTGTTAAAGCTCAATCACAAATTTATCCAACACAAAGCAAAATTTAGATCTAGCACAAATGAATGTACTAAAATATGATAATAATAATAATTTGAGCAAGTAAGATTCATCACTCAGTCCCACCATTGAAGTAATGTACTCATCGAAAGACTCTCTGAACTTGTCTAACAATTGCTGCCAATAATTGAGGCTGTTGAGTGCACATTTATAGATAGTCCTGATCCAAAACCAAATATAAAACAAATTAAAAATAGATCATAGACCTTTTTTTTTTTTTTTAAGAAGAAGGAATTCAAAGAATTAATAAATTAAAGGAGAGAAAGCATACGTATAAGCATCATATATTCCTCTGAGCTGAATTGTATCTTAGAAAATCCATCTAAGGAATTTATGACTTTGTAACGCCCTTTCGTAGGAACTCCCACCCCTCCTATATATGATTTTTGTGGCTTGCATTGATAACCTTCAAACTTAAAATTCCTTTTCTTCACATAAAATCCGATGCTAAAAATTAAAAACTAAAATCGAAAACCATAGATCCATCAAAAATCAAATAAAAGAAAAAGAAATTACGTCGTAAGGCCTAATCGAATGTGATCCGTACCCAAATTAAAACCCAAACTTATTTCTTGCGGAGCTCATATCAATAAAAGCATTAGCTACTCGTATCATTTCAAAGCTAAAATCCTTTGTTCAAGAACAATCTTGAAGCATCAAAAATTGCAAAAGAGATCGTGGACATTCAAGAAGAGGATTTAAAAGGGAGAAGAGTGTACTTGAATCGAACACTAACCCTAACCTTAGAGAGCTTCGGTAAGGCGAAGTAGGAGGAGAGACGGAGAGAAATAGTATAAAGGTAGAAATAATAGGTGCTTTCAAAGAAGTGGCTTTTCGATGGTATCGGAGTTTTGTCGAGAAAGTTCATTTTGAAATAAAAAAGAAACAAAGAGAAATTTAAAAGAAAGAAAGCAGACAATAGGGCAAGGTTTGAGGGCAAATTGGTCAAAATGCATTTGAAATTATAAATATTATGCTATAGATGGAATGTATCAAAAAGATTTACAAAATGTAATTAGGACTCAAAGTTTATTTTTTCTTTCTTTCCTTTGTATTGTAATTTTCATGGTTATTTAAGGATGGAAACTCATCTAGTTCAAATTAAAGTTGGGTTAAATTATGAATATGTAGCCGAAACATGGCCTAATTTGAATGAATTTGAATAAAGTAACCTATTTACAATCCTTCCAATTGCAAGTCTAGTTTCTAAATAAATTTAATTAGATGAAAAAAATATAAATAAAACATAGAACATAGAAATAAATAAATTAAATAATCAATACTATGTACATTTCAAGGACTAATTTTATTTGGTAAGAAAAACTCTTTCGACTCACAAAAGACTTAATTCTTGACCTCTCCAAACATAACCAGTAAATTGCATAACCTGGTGCAGATAGTTTATAAGTTTGGATTTAGCTTTTGAGTGATAGATTAGGTGAACCATAAATGAGTTTTTTTTTGGAATGAAATTAAGGGCCATTTTTGATTAAAAATGAATGCTTATCCTCTTGCTAAAGTTGCCAGAGGAGCAAGCACTAATTAACAATAAAAGCTTGTGTCAACTCATTAAATTCGGATACCTATCTTTACAATTTTTTCAAAAACCTGTTCTCTTGATTTCGCATTAAACACATGCAATATATTATGGGACAACTATGAATAGTTGTGCTCCTATATTGAATTTTATTAGTTTAAGATAGTAGTTAAGTCATCAGCACTTGGCAATCAATCTATGATTCTCTTTTTTTAAAAAACATTTAGAGGAATCTAATTGTTCTAAAATATTTAAAAGAGCTTGCATTATATTGGATTCAAATCATGTAAAAGAATTGCATTTTACCAATATCAAATTGCCTCCATATCAAATACTATATCATTCTTTAAAACAATGATCTAACATGCTATTTCTTTGATTAAATGATTTCAATGTTCTACTTTTTAGAAAAGAAAATTCATGTTTTTTACTAATGAGTATACAACAACAACTCAATGTTAACTTGAATTGACTCAAGAAAACCTAATTTTCAGTCTCTATTTAATAATTGAGTCCTTTTACTTAGAAAAAACATTTTTGATTCCTCATTTTGATGTGCATTAAACTTGTGGTTCTTAGCATGTATAACACAAGTCATCAATGTATAACATACAAACTAGGGACTAAAATTCCAATAAATTATTATGATCTTTATTCCTTGAGTTTATATCATTCAATTTCTTTTGAAGATTTTTTTGGATAATGCAAATTAATACTATCCAAAAACTTTCAATGGCCTATTACATGTCGATGCTTTGTGTGTGGGTTTGGAAAGCATAGGTGCTATTATATTTAGCATATGGAAGATTATCTAAAGTAGTATGATTTATAAACTAGGGATCATCCCCTCATGCAAAAGCCCTACTTAGGATGAAAGATTAATAAGATGGATCATTAAGGAGGCGTTTGGTAGCAGGTAATCTATCCAGATTATCGATAATTTAAAAGGGACCCATTAGATAACTATGTTTGGTACTTTTTTTGAATCGAAATCTATCCTTCAGTGATAATCTATCCTGCAGTGGTAATCCAAATTATCTTAAGGGGAGGTCGCTATCTACATTATCAGATATTGTAATCTAATAAAGTTTTCTTTTAACAAAATTGCACCTGCATCTTTTGTAAAAATAAAATATCCCTTTCTTCAAACAAAATTATTTCTTTTTTTCTCTCTTTTCACATGTCTCACCATCGTATCTCTTTTCTCATATCTCCAAATAAAAATAAAATATGATATTATTTGTCCATAGAAAAGAAAAATAAAAAAAAAATAAAAACAAATAAAAACAAAAATTATAGTTATAAGAAAAGTCTAATTAAAAAATTAAAAAATTAAAAAATTTTAATTACTATTTTTTAAAAATTTATAAAAAATAATTAAAATTAATTAAAAATTAAAAAAATTAAAAATTAAATTAATGAAAATTCAAATTAATTTAAAAATTAATTAATTTAAAATTTTAAATTTTTAATTAATTTTTTAATTTTATTTTAGAAATTATTAAAAATTAAATTAATTAAAAATAAAAATATAATTAATTTTTAATTAATTTAATATTTTAAAAATAAAATTAAAAATTAATTAAAAACTATATTTTAAAAAATTAATTTAAAATATAAAAATATAAAAATAATTAGTTATTTTTTAAAATTAATTGTTTAATTAATTTAATTAACTTAATATTTAAAAAATTAAAAATTTAAAAAATAAATTAAATATATTTAAATATTAGAATTCTATTACTTTATTAGAGTAGCAGCTTTATTTTGATGCATTTAGATTAGTCAAGAATATGATGATTTTATTTAGAAGTTTTTAATTCATGAAATTATGAGAGATTTGTGTTGACTAAAATTGAGATTGATTTTAATATAAAAAAATTAACTTTCAATAAGTCAAAATAAAATTTAGAATTAAGTATGTAAATCAATGGGATTGATTTTTTTCTCATTTTATCTTAGAAAAACATAATTCACTAAGAAAGAATATTTAAAAATTATGAACTCAAAATGTATAAACTAGCATATAAGATAATCATGGTTTCAACTTCAATGCCCCATTTGCCTTTGGATATAAATGGCTTAGAATAAGATTATTTGTAAAAAAATAACACATAATAAATTAGGCTTTCTCTTCTTCCTACATATAGTCTTACACCAAGCAATCTCTAATCATCTAACGCTATTTCTTTAAGTGCTTTTCTTTTTTTTTCCCCATTTCATCATTTGGAAAATGGATAGGGTAGGATCTCTTCAATCTGTTTCATATATATAACCATTGATCAACTATTAATACCGAGTTAGTATTCTACTTCTCTACTCCTCATAAGCCATTCTGTATGTAATGATAAAACAACAATAGTATGGGTTTTATGGAAGGTATGGAAGGAGGTAGCGAAGGCATCAACTTATCAAGCTAGTAAAGTTCTTGGCAATTGGATCGAGTGACCTAAGATCTAATCCTATATTCACTTTAGGAATTCAAACATTGTAGATATTTGAGAGAGGGCTATCCCTAAGTATGTAGCTTATTACCTATGGGACTTTTTATTAAAAAAGGAAATGCTTAAAAATCTTATACAAAACATACAATGGTAAAGGAAGATGTTGCTTAATATTATCTTTATGGATTATGATCAAAGATATGATTACCAAAAAGTTGAATTAAACCCTTATATGCAATTGGAATACAAATATGAGATTATATAAAACTAGTCAAATTACAACAAGCTCAACCATAAGAATCAACTTGTGAGGAGAAAGAGAGCTGATGGCTTGGGTTGGGTAGAGTAAGGACAACAATATAATACTTTGTTTTATACTCTCAATTTGATATTAGGTCAAGACGTTTTGTCTTATACTTACCCATGGATAGTAATCTTGACCTAAATCACCCATCTAACCTTAAGCTAATCTATTTTGTAAGGTTCAATCATTCATGAATCTAACTTGATATGTGAAATCTAATCCTTACAATTCTTACCAACCCATTTTCATAAGGATTTAAACAATTATAACTAAAACATAGATGATTTCAAAAAAAAATCTCCTAGATGATTGTACAACATAATTTATAAGATTTTGACCTAATATATTTGATAGATCAAAGTAATGTAATATATTTGATAGATTTAAAGTTTGTTTTAGTATATTGAACCAAACTAGACCCTAACTAAAATATCTTTGACCCAAACTTAGCCCAAATAGTGTGAGATTTGGTGAGAAATTTAGGTTAGGATAAATTTTTACCACCCTTAAGGGCATGTTTGAGAGAGGGGTTTGAGGAAAAAGTGAAGAAAATTAAAGAAAAGATATTAAGATATCTCAGTTTAGAAGTTTAAGCTAAGAAAAGAAAGATTTAAGATGATTTCCAATATCTTTCCAAACCCCTTGATAGCAATAAATTTTAATCCCCAAATCGAGAGGTTTGTAAGGATTTATTTTACTTTCATCCATTTAGTTAAACAAAAGTAAGGTACAAAATCATCTTTTTCTTTATATATTTTATGAGACTTTCAAACAATAAAAAATTTTAATCTCATTTTTACCTTACTTTTCTTTGGCTCTTTTTGCTTAAAAATTCTTTTTTTCTTTCCCCTCTATTTTTAGATATATTCATTTTTAGTCCTCCCACTTAACGAAGCTTTAGCTCATATCCCTCAACTTTTAATTTTCTAATAGCCAAGTCCTAGTAAAAAAAGGATGAAGTATAGAAAAAGTTGAAGGAATCAAAAAGAAATCGAGTCCCAAGCCTCATTCACCCTTAAGAAAAGTTCCAACTGCAGCTATGATCACGTGCAGCCGCACGTGCAGCATGCGAAAGGATAAAATTATCTTTAGCCATAGGCGGTCGCACATGCGCACGATCAATCGCTGCGCGTAATGCACACAACTTGCACCCCGCATGTGCACAAAAACCTTTCCTTCATCCTTAAGCTAAAGTTATTTTTATCCTTATACTAGCATTTGTCAATAGAAACCAATGAAAAGGCTAATTAAGTTGTACAAATAAAAATTTTATAATGATTTTTATATGAATGCACAAAATATGATTAATTCAAATTATGAAAGTTTTGAGGACTAATTTACCAAAAATAATATTTTTTGAAATAGTAAGTTTGTGCATCAGTTTTATTTTCTTTTTCTCTTTTGTTTTGATTATTTGACTCTTTTATCTCTCTCCAATCAAAAACCAATTAAATCATAGAGGATTCATTAATATTTCTTTAATGGTTAGATTAAGGCAAACTTATCCATTTTCTATGGAAATATTTCACTTTTAATTATGTCTACTTTTTTTGTAATTATGGATTTTATAAACAACCTTTTATTTTATTTGCTAGTAATATAATTTCTAATTAAATAATATTAATTTTACAAGCAAGAGAGGAAGTGTAATTCAAGTTATAAAATAGATAATAATATCAAATTACAAAAAAAATGAATTAAAAATATTTTTAACATTTATTTCAAAAGTGGAAAATAATGAAATTTTAAATTAGATTTTACAAATACTAATACCAAACCAAACTTATTTGATAAACATGAAAGATCTCAGAGAATCTTGAATAAGATTTGCTTAAGATTTTGCCACTCAATTATAAATTTGATAGGAGAAGAAAAGGAATGCTATGGATGAGAATCCTTTAGTTCATAGAAAGTATATTCATTACAATGATCTTATTAAAAAAATAATAGCATCTTACTCTCCAGAAAGGTGAATAGTTAAAGTCCATATTTTGAGATATTCTCAGTTAAGTGGAGGGTATTTTGAGGGGTAAAAGATGATAAAAATTTTTTTTTTCGACGTGGGTGAGGTGGCTATGCATTTCAGGCCTTTATCGTCCAAATTTCCACTGCCACGTGGACTCCAAGCGGTGTTATGCCTCTAAAAGCCTAAAACTGCCCATCGATTTGAATCCATTCAATGGCTGTTAAAAAAAAAACTACGTGCCGGCTTTACAACGGCGGGTTTATACACTGAGTTCCGGTGTTCTCTCCCATCAGAATTTGGGCATCAACAGTCAGCACCGATCCAACGGTCCACATCTATCCACCCATCGGTTAATTTGACCGAGACCTTATGGTCAACGTCAAAAGGGTTTTCTGGTCGCCGTCTCATCGCGTCCGCCGACTTCTCCACGGGATTTCTTCCATGTATCGATCTCACACGCTTCTTCCGTTTCTAATCTTGATATATAATTTTAAGAAAGAAATGGCAGTTTAGTAATTTAACTTATAATTCTGTCTTAATGAGACGAGGGCACAGAGCACTCATGCCAGCGGATCGACTCAACCGTTTCCCAGTGACACGCGTCCTGAGATCAGGTCGCAGATTACGTGGCGCAGATCGATGCGATCATCAAGGTTTTCGCTGTTGGGGACTCTGCAGCAGATTCAGATTCATCCGCTCCCCCCTCTCCCCTCCTCCGAAAAACTCGTATTATATTATTATAAACTCTCTTTTTTAACCCTTTTTTTATTTTGTTGGTCTTATTTATTTATTTATTTACTTTTACTTTTCTCAACTCGTTCTCCATCTCTCTCTCCTCTCCTTCTAATCGCACCCAGAATTCCCCACCCTCCCAGCCTTGAAAGAACGAAACCATCTCCCTAACGGAGGTCAAAACTCTCTCTCTCTCTCTAAAATATATATTTATATTATAACTTTTTATTCTATAAAATTATTATTAATAAAAAATATAAATGCGTGCGTATATAAGCGTTCGGCCTTTCGGCTTCGCTTCTATGTACCTTTTTTTTTTTTTTTCCTCTTGTCGTTGCCGTTAAAAGGTACGCTCGAGTTCGGCTCTTTCTCGTCTGAAAAGTTACAGCCATCGATTCCACACTCGGCACGATCGAAGATTGATACCCATTCACGTTGGTATTCTCTCTTTCCTCCATCTCTCTGTTTGCTCTTATAGCAATTGAAATTCTTGTTATCTTTATGCTGTTACTTCTTTGTTAAGTGTTGCTGTTCGCTGTTTACTTTGTGGTTATGTGTTTGATTTAGTAGATCTTAACAAGGATCTTTAATGTTGTTCGTATCGAATGTAGATTCTATGATGTTCGTGCGTTCTGTGGATTGAATTTTTCCTTTTTGCTGTGGTTCTGTTGGGTAAATCGATTGCTAGTTTTATTTTTTTGACTCCTTGTCTGCTTTATTGGTGTGTTGTCTTTGTTCTTGATAGTTATAGTTTCGTTGATATAAATCTTACAAATCTTTTCTCTTAGATAGGTATTGTGGTGATCATCGAGGATTGTTTGCAATGGTATGAATCTATGAAAATTCTTGTGCCCTTGCTTGCGTTGTTTGGTTTTGCTGATTAAGAGGTCCTCTACTTATGATCTCATTTTATCATCGAAGGGAACTAGTTTCTTGTTTATATAAGGGATATCTAATGGGGGTGGACGAGTTTTTCTGTGGGTTCTTTGTGATCAGTAGCCTTTCTCTGTTTGGTTAATGTTAATCGCAATCAGCTACTGCTTTTTTCTTGAACTATGGATCTAAGCTGATTGTCTTGTCTTTTCTAGTTCAAAATACATGGATTTTATTGGGCCTGGTGATCACTTGCATGAACTCCCTTAGAACTTTGGTCTTCATCAGATTATTGCCAGCAACTGCTTTCCCTATAATATATATGTGGTTTATAATATAGGTGAAATGCCTGATTTTGTTCATGATTTCTTTTGCTTTACTAGTTTTCAGATCTTGAATCCATCTTTTCACTTTTTTCGTTGATCAGAGTTCATTTCATGTTTATAACAAGTGTCTCTCCTGGATCGATCCTTGTACTTAGTAGCTTTTTTCAGTTTTCTTGGATTAATGATGATTTATAATTTTTTTCTGCTTTTGAGGAGCAGATCATATCACGTTCTTTAACTTATCTTATTTTGGAATTTTGTTTTTTATATATATATATTTGGTCTCTATGGTCAGATGCATGAATGTTCTTCAACTTTTGGAAGAAATCATTAGCAACAATTTCAATCTTGAAAAATTTGAGTGAGCTCTCATTCATGTTTGTACTGTATCATTAGCAACAAGTCAAATGGTCTCAATCGTATCTAAGATCAATCGTATCTAAGATAGTTGATCATTCATACTATATTATGTTTAGAGTGTGATCTTTATATTCCCATTTTGTGTGGCCACCACTACTTTCGATGCTTATCATCACATGTCTAGTGGATGTTCAACTTTCTATCACGAGGGAACATATCTAATCAGCACTTGATGGTGATCCTTGATCTGATCGCATTTATGGAACATAGTGATCCATAAGCACTTAGTAGCTTAACCATCTTCAAACTCTATAGAGTGTTTGTAGCATCAAATGCTTGATTGTGGATCATCAATATATATCTATGAAGGCTGGTACTTCAACCTCAATTTTCAATGTTTCATCTTGCATAGGATCTAATTATAGATGTACACAATGCGTAAAACTTGCTTTTCATCTATGCTTTAGCATATACATGATTATGGAATCATAAAAAATTTCCAACTCAAGGGCAAGTTGGCTTGTTCCTCCATATAGTTGCCACATTGTACTTGAAGCCCTCAGATAGAAGCGCTATTTTTTCTTCTATGGCAGAGGTAATATGTTGAGATATCTTGAGCTTATGATGCTTGGAGATGAAACATCTTTCTTACCAATAAGAAAATTAAAGACAAACACTCATTCACTCAATCACTCGCACTTTCATATACTTCTGATGCTGTTGGTTATGTCATTAGTACACCAGTGGAGATAATAGACTGGAGTTGTCTAAGGCAATTAAATGCTGCAGTTTCATGCAGTACTTCTAGCTGTACATAATTCTTTATTTGGATCTTAATAGATTTGACTTCTTTACTTGTAGATTCATTTTTAATTTTTTCCCTTATTAATTACTTGAATCTTTTAGGTAGTGTTTGAAATAGGGATAAGAGGGGATATCCCCTGGATATCCCTTCTTATTCCCAAAAGTCATAACTATAAGGGATAGCTGGGAATAAAGTTAACCAAAGGGATAATTCATGGTTAACCATTGTTAACCATGGGATATCCCCTCAATTTATTCCTAGAAAATGCAGGAATAGCTGGTTATCCCTCCAAATAAGAGTTAAAAAAAGTTATCCTATGGATTTACCTTTTTGCATTTGATATGATCAATGGGATAGCCAAGGGATATCCCTAGGAATAGCCAGGGGACAAACTCTATCCCGTACACTTATCTATGGATAATATTTTTTCTGTCAAACATTACCTTAGTGTCAATTAAGATGAAAAAGATAGAAGTATGAACAAGTTCTGCATCTTTCTAGTTGGTATATGATTGTCAATTCATTTTAGTTTACCATGGTAGTGACACAAACGCTGGACTATCAAATATCTCCTCCATTGTTTGGAGGTTCAATGTTGGTAACATGGATATCTTTAAGTATATAGCTTATGATTTCATTCTAATACTTGTAGGAACAAATCCAAGTTTAATAACAGCTTGCAAGAGGATGAGTTATGTTGATCAATGACTCCTTTAGATGGAGTACACTACAAGAGATCTGAGAAATCTTGTTTAGCCAAAGGATATGAATGTAGTAAGAAATAATAGGGAGTGTGACTAAGAAAGTTAGATTCAAATACGCTGAAAACAAAGATGTCTTGAATTTTGATAGCTATGGTGATAGTTGGAAGGATGGAATTATGACAATGGAAAACTCTTTGGTGTGGCCTCTGTTCAATCTCCTTTGAAGTACGGATATAATAGGATCTCAACTTGAATTGCGGTTTTCTTCCAAATCGGTTATGTGATATAACAAGACCAGGATTTTAAGTACCATTATGTACCACAAATACTGGATTATAATGGTAAGGCGTTGGTATCAGTATGCCTTTTCATACTAGTGCCATACTGATACATGTTATTTCACTTCTATTTTGGTGCGAGCACCAGGATGCATAACATATGTCGGTATAGTACCATGTTGCACTGATTGATACCATACTAGCAAGGGAACTATATAGGTAGTTCTACCAATATATCAACCCTTAGGGTGAGATATTTAAGGGAAACAAATTTATTCATTCTGAGTAGATTATAGTGGGGTTGTGGTGTAATAGACAGATAACACTTGAATGAGTTGGGATATTTGGAGGGGGTAAACATTAAGGATGTCTAGCATATAGGGTGGAACATGGTTCTATATCTAATTCTAGTTTTGGGAATGTATTGTTGGGTTCTGTGATTGTCTTGTGCTTACAGGTATTGGTGGTTTCCTTTTAATGTTTGAGTATCGCCAATCATAATGTTCCCCTCATATTGTGTTGTGACTCCTCTCCTTGGGACATACTTGGCATGAGGTTTCATTGGCCCATTTAGTTTGTTGCAACTCGGTACCCATGGGTTTTCAAGATTGTAAATCTCTTTTTCATTATTCTTTTGCTGGTGTTTTAGAAGGGGCCATATATGCTAGTGGTTAAGCGACCACATGGCGCATGTGGTTAGTATCTTCAAATTATGTAAAATAAATAAATATATTAGATACAATAGAGGTAATATTAGTTAGTGTTTATTACAGAGTGCTTGATGATGATAGTAAATTGAAACTCATACGTAGCCTGATCATCAATTTGAATATATGCTCCATCGGCAATGCTCACATAAGAGTGGGCTATGTCCTTAGCCCCACAATGCAAAGTAGTCAGATATGCAGGCATACCGTGCTAATTAATCTACATATATGGCTGCATGGTGCGAAGTGGACTGCTTTTTTGGCCTATACAATATGATTGCATATAGTAACTGTATATAGGAAATATGGTGTGGTTAGGGAACTGCATTTGCAGCCACATGCAACACATTTTGAGGCAATTTCTTTTGCTTGGATGCTTGAATGACCTGTCTTCTTCATTTTGTTGTGCTTTGCTGATGGTGCATGCTTGCATCTTTCTCTTGAGCCATACACACTCATAGTGAGTAGAGAGAGAGAGAGAGATATGCAAAACTGTGTCATGGGATCTCTTGCAGGACAGTATATGCTTTCAAAAATAGCTGATTTTTTGGTTGTTGGCTGCGAATATGTGTTTTCTGTTGTAGAAAAAATTAAGTCTCATAGATTCTATAAAGCTATACTTCAAGTAATGCATTATGCCAACTATTTGGCTTTGTCCATCCTGCCTTGTAATTTGTTTCTATTAAGGTCTACCTTTATTCTTCATACCAAGGTTTTAAATCTCATGGGACAAAGATGTTTCAGTTTTTCTACGGAATGAGATACTCTGCATTCCATTCTATCTAATCAAGAATTTTGGTACTTTCTTGGATATTATTTTTTAAAGTATTTGTGAAGTTTTAGTATTTTTATTTAATTTTTAAACATATATGAATTAAAAGTTATATCTTTATAATAAATTAGATCGATTTAGAATTGATACTATAGTGCATTATAGCCTAAATGGAATGGAACGGGATGGCGAGTTCTATCCCAAAGTCTCTTTAGGATGAGACGCCTTGGCCATCTGACCCTTACCTCTCCGAGACTTTAATCATTACTTCATACAATTTTTTCTTATACATTTTAGAATCGGTGAAATCTGATTTCATTGTTTGAGTCTATTTTTTCCCATGTTTGACTTCCATTCTGCCAAATTTTTTTTTTTTTCATTTAGTTTAGGGTCAGTATCAATTGTCTTTGGTTTAATGCAGTCAATCTTAGGGTATGGCAATTACCCTTTAGTTTTACTTCCAAGTGCAGATTAATTGGGGCAATATGCTTAGAATCTATAACTTTAAAAAGTTTGTTGATCTAATACATAACTTTAAATTTTTATTTTCTTGGTTGATTATCTTGTTGGGTTGCTTTTATCATTTATATAGTCACATCTGGGTACTAAGGGTGCCAATCTGTTTGTACTGTTCTTTGAGAATTCCCAAGATCATTGAGGCGAACTGAATATTGAAGGTCTTTGTCTAATTTCCTGTAAGAACATGTCTATATCCCTTGATGTTGAATCCCCTGGCCTTATGATTTTATGAACTGCAATATGGTTACAATTTAAGTGGACCCACATACTGAAATGTATCATGTGTTTTTGTATGAAAAGAGACAAGAATTATGTTAAATATTATTCCCTCATATATGGAATAATAGGCAAGGTTACTCCTAGCACAAGCATCTGCTTGAATTACTCCAGCAGCTTAATTTTATCAAATTTTGAATTTCAATGCATCCTATTTTGGTTGATCATCATTGTCAATGTATTGTCAATATATTGTCAGTTTATTACAGTAGTGTAGCGATCATTATTTTGGTTGATTTGGTGATCACCTCCATTTGATTTTAAATCAGCCTGTCCAAATTATATTCCATCGTATTCAAACTGTTTTTTTTTTTTTTTTTGCTGGTCATTGTTTTCGGAGCTAAATAGCTGGTTTCCCACTATGGTTACTCATTTCATTTGATTTGTCATTGTAAAACGGCTTCCAAATTTGCTGGAGTGTGAGGAGACCTTATGCTTCCTGACTATCATTGTTTTTGGAGCTAAATAGCTTTGTTTCGCACTATGGTTACTCATTTCATTTGATTTGTCATTGTAAAATGGCTTCCAGATTTGCCGGAGTGTGAGGAGACCTTATGCTTCCTGAGTAACATTTTGGAAGATGGACCCGATTGAACTTATTCACCATGAGAAGTTTTTGAATTGTAATAAAGAGTGTACTGCAGAGATATGTGATGATCAAATAACTTCTCCAGGCTCCCCTCATAAAGATGATGTCTATGGAAATCCACTAATTCTTCCTCGTTTGGGAGATCAATATCAGGTTCAAATTCCACCCGTAGTCACAGAGTATAAACATGATCAGCTGCAAGACAGACTGCGAGGTAGACCAATAAAAAGTAATGACATCCTTGGTGTAGACCATTCTAGTCCAAATGGCTTAGCCATCCCAATAATGTGGGTTAGCTATGGAGGTGCTGATGTCAAACAAGAGCAGCAGGAGCATCCGGGCACTGCAAGTTGTAGGAAAAGAGCTGGGCCAGTGGGGTTGCTATATAATGTTGACAGTGCAATTGATCCCAAATGCAGCATAAAAAGTGGATTTCCACCTGACAGTTCAAACATCTATGTACACTTCCTCATGGTACAAAACCTGAGCATCTAGAGAAGTGTTTAGAACATGGTAAAGAACCTTTTAGATCCACCAGCCAGGAGACATGTATTGGTTTATGTTGGCCGGGCAAAGATTGCAATCCAGTGCCTGATTTACCATTTATCTCTTGGACTGATGCTGACGGGCAGAGTTTTCTCCTTGGTCTCTACATTTTTGGGAAAAATCTTGTTCAGGTGAAGAAATTTATAGAGAGCAAAAGTATGGGCGAGATATTATCATTCTATTATGGAAAATTTTATAGGTCAAATGCATACCGTAGATGGTCAGAGTTCAGGAAGATGAGAAGCAGGCGGTGTATATATGGACAACGTATTTTCACAAGTTGGAGACAACAAGAACTATTATCACGTTTGCTACCAGTCATATCTGAGGAAGTTCGACAGAATTTGCCGGAGGTATTTAATTACTTTGACATGCATTGCTGATTGTTAAACTATTTTTTTGATGATTTTTTGATATTTTGTTAGTTGCTAAAAATTTGATCCTAGTTTTTTTTCCTTTGTTACTGTATTCGGCATTCAATTTTTACTTGAAAATCAATTTAATTAGTTTTTTTTTGTTGGTTATACAAACACATGCACTTTCAGTTTAAGATATTCTTTTTAAGGCTGGAAAGAAAGCTTTCACGACATGCGTTCCTGAAAAGTGACAGTTTCTTGGTGGATGCGGCGAAAGTGAAACAAATGTTTCAAGCAAAGTAAATTGAGTAACAGACCATAGGAACATTTGTACTATTTCAAAATTAATTTGCAGAAAGAGGGAAAACAGGTCAATCCTTTGAAAACAAGTAATTAGAATCAACAATACATGGGACCTCTGCAACTAAATACTTCAGTCCAATATATGGTTTCAGTCACTATTTTCAGATTCAAAAGTTGATTTACCAGAGGTAACATAGGTATTAAATGTTCAGGAGTTGGAAGTATTGAAACAGATTCATAGTTGATTTATGAGGGGTAAACTTTGTCATGAGAAAATATCCAGGAGATGGAAGTATTAAAAATTAAACATACAGACTTCCACGAACCCAAAAGATAATTCATCAATTATGCACATAAAAGATTATTTGTAAATATAGCCAATACCTTGTGGGTGGGTGGGTGTGTGTGTTTTCTGTTCTGGAAGCAGCTGGAGAATCTTTCCAATAATTATGAGAAGTTTGTCCCTAGATTGGCAGAATATATGCATTTTTTTTTATATAGGATCTGATGTGAGGATACAGTGAATTTTGATGCTGCCAAAATAAAACTCGTCTGGGTCTCCAGTCTTTCATTAAGGGAATAATGTTTGCAACATTACTAGTTATCTTGTTTCATGTTCTAACTTGTAGACATCATCTAGAATACCAGGTTGACTAGTAGGTTAGATCTGAAATTTAATGCAGATCTGAATTACTTTTATAAATCTGAAATTTGTTTCAGATTTATGCAAAATATCAAATTAAAATTCGTTTAATTTTCATGCCAATATTCCCTACAAACTATAAAGTGCAAGCTCATATGTTGTAGCATGTAACTTGTAGTTTGTTTACTTTGGTTAAATGTACTTGGCTTCTGATTACTTTGTTAAATTAAAATGTGCAATGAAGAAGATTTGTGTTGCCAAATTTTGGTAGTTTAGTTGACAAATGATAATAGCATAGAACTCCTGCCTTTTTGGCATGACTAGTTCTGCTGTTTCTTTATCTATCACTATGTATAGATAGATAGAAGAAAAGAACAGAAGAGCATTTAAAATGAATGAGGAACCGGCTTCATATCAAAAATTCAAAAAAAAAAGAGAATAAAAAAGAAAATCATCTTCCAGTGTTTCCCATATATGATAACTAACTAACTAACTAACTCATCTAAGCCTTTTCCCTGTTTCCCATATATGATAGAAAAGAAAAAATAAATGCAACTTCCTTTTATATTCTTCCTAGTCCATGGTCAATGATATATGGACTCTTCAAATTTTATCATGATAGCAGGAAGAAGTTTCCTGTTCAATCCTTCCTGGCCCTTGTATACTTTCTTTGTTCCCCAATGCATTAACAGTTATATGTTACGTGTTTTGCTTAGAATAAAAAATTTCACCATTACCATGTTACTCTTTGATATTAGCTCTTGATATCATGTTTCTTCTACTATCAGATCAAAATTTTCATTTCAAACCTGTACACTTGTTCAGAAGCTTGCCTACCTCTTTCATGAGTCTTACAGCATGTATTATTAAGGCAGATAATCATAAACACTGATTGCATGCAACAAGTTCCATAATGATACATGATGGGTGCCCTTTGTTCCATTAAAAATCATTTTGTAGGTTTTACAGCTTTTTAGTAGTTGGTTTTTCCTATATGATTCATCAAAACCAAACAAACAGTGTTTACATGAAAGTTAATATAAATTTTGTTAATCTTCTTAAGACTGATATATATTTTGACTGTCCCTATCAGCTTAATCTCTTGGAGTCAACTGGTTGGTTAACATTATATCAGAATTCAAGTTTGCTGGTGGATGCAAGATTGAATCACCTTCATGCTAATTATGTATCTAATTACTCTAGTTATAGTCTTGTCTTATCATTTGTTGCTCTTCATATGCATGGTCTCGGCTGCACACTTTTGGGGTCAATTGGTTAGTCAACAATCCATTTTAGAAAATCCTTAAAATATCATCCTAAAAGCAATAAAATTTTCTAAACAAGTCTATGTGCAAGCAGAAATTATACAATGATTCTGGATGGAAGCACTCAGGAGTGATTATAATTTACGTATCAGTCACTTGTGCCTTCTGAAGGATCCTGAAGCAAGTCTGTCAAAAGCAAATTTTTAGGATTAAATTAATCTCTTTTTTCAATCAAAGGTTAATGAGTTGTCTCACCAAAATCATTAGCAGATGTCTGTTTTACAGATGATTTGATTTTCTAGATGTGATGAACAAACAATACTCAAGTTATTCGATCAATCCATATGTCTCGTGGGAGGTTTATTATCAATTATTTATAAAGAAAATCATATATTTAACTTTGCTGAAAGATATATTGACATCATTGTATAGTAAACTTACATTTCAAGAAACCTAGAAGATAAGTGCTTGTTTGCATTTATTATGAAAGAGGAATACCTATACATATTTAATGAACAAAAAGTTGATGATCCCCATTAGAGATTACTTAATCTCTCAAGAACTATGAGATGCATGTGTAGCTTTAGAGGTTTTAACGAAACAAATGGACTGGCCACTGGTGTTGTGGAATATCTAGTAAAATGGGTGCCAGGAAAGAAATACTAGTTCAGACCTTCCTTTTTCTTTATTAGTCATGTGATTCTTTCTGTATGTTTTCCCTGCATGAATGCCACCTTTCTGATTACAGTGAGATGTCTTCATTATGTTAGAAGTATATCTTGTTCCTCCTTCAGAATGTACTCGTTGAGTTTGTTACTGGCTATTTTTAACTATGATAGCCTTTTGATTTTTAGCATATTTTGAAAAATCTCCTCCTCAATTTCCTGTTTCCTGTAATTTTTAAAACCTATTAATGAAGCCAATATTACTGTAATTAAGCATTAAAAAGTAGGGTTAATGAATTTTTCCTTCTAGTCGTAATGGAATAAGCAAAGGACTCAAAGTAGCAAGTTTTGGTGGAGACAGCTCCATATTAAAATAAAGCTTTAGGAAATATCTTTCTCAATTATTGCTTGGAGACCCGAACAATGATGTCTCAGTATGATTTATTTGTCCTTCCTTTTTGTAGTTATTCATAAGCTATTTACAATCATAGTACAGGAGTTTGAACACAAATAACCTACTCATGTTTTCTTTGATCCTTTTATCTTAGAATTCATTTTTATCAAGGCCCGCAAAACTGCAAACCTGTGCTAGACCATACTGCCCCTTTTTTAAAATTTTTTATTTTTTCATAGTTTTTTAGTTTTGGTCCAGCTTTTTCATGGTTTTCTTATGGTTTTTTAGTGGAACTGAATTGATGTGACAAAATAAACTGATAACCAGTCAGTTTTGTTCGGTTTGGGAAATAATGATTTTTATGTTTCTCATTTATTAGTTAGCTTTATACAACTTTCAGTCAAATTTCTTGTGCACCCTACTTCATAAGGATTAAGGATTAAGAAATGACAGTCTGAAAGAAATCACTTGTTGATTGTTACCCCCTTTAGTAGTGTTCAAAAATTTCAAATACTAGGAGGATAAAAATTATTCTTGTCTACCCTTCTTTCTTTTTCCTCTCCCCTATCCTTGTCTAAGAAAAGGTTAATGAATATTTCAAATGGCTAACAGCCTATGTGGTATGTAGTGAATTGGATATGTTGGATATCTTTCTGCTTGATTTTCATATGCTTTAGAATATCCTATGCAAAAAAAAAAAAAGAACTTTTTTCCAAAAAAATTATACTCAGTATACTATTCACTATATAAAAGTGCCTCAAGGCTCTTTGTTGTATTTTATATGGTAAATCTCACTGTGCTTACATAGTTGTTGGGCACTACCAATAAGTTTTTATATACCAGACCAAGGTTTTAAATCTCATGGGATAATAATGTCTCAATTTTTTCATAAAAATGAGATACTCCACATCCCATCCCATCTTGATTCCTGATCCAGTCAAACATCTTAGTACTTGGAATGCTTTTTGTTAAAAATAATTATTTATGAAGCTTTAATATTTTATTTGACTTTTAAACATATTTGACTTCAAAAGTTATGTTTTTATGATAATTCAAATCTATTTAAAATCATAGTATCCATATATTATGTCCGAGATAAGATAGGATGGCCAACACGGGCTCTGAAATCCCTTTGGGATAAGATGAACCAAGATAGCCAAGATGGCTCCTGTTCCACCGAAACTTAAATCACTATGCAAGACCATACTTGTTCGAATTGGTTATACTATACCAAACTGATAGGTTCTTGGCTACTATGATGCAGCTTCTAGCGGGTGTAGAGACTTGGTAAAGTACCGTATCAACTCACAACATGGGTATTGTATACCTATATCACCTTTGCCATGATTGTTCTAGTGGCATACTATACCATACCTATAATGTACCAATATGGCTCATGGTATCAAGATGTAAAACTTTACTGTAAAAAACCTAAAATCTTTACCAACACATGGTATGATGTTGTGCCAAAAGCACCTTTACCATATATTGTTACAATGGCATACCATACACTAGTACCAGTATGGCACATGGTATTGAAATGTAAAACCTTGCTATACAAAACCTAAAAACCTTTTGAGACATATATGTGATTAGTTGAAATAGAAGGCAGTCTGAACTTTCCTTTTTTTCAACTAGACTCGATTCTTTCTTTATTTGAAACAAGTTTCATATTTTTATCTGGCATCTGCTGTGAAAGCTTCTGCACTGCATCTTGTTGCACTGACTTTTAACCTTGGTTTTCACACAATAAGTAACATCTTCCTTGCCTTTGATTGTGACTTCAAACTACATAACCAACAAAGTAGGATTCCTTGCTGGATGATCTCCCAAGTAACATGGTAAATACTTCTTTTCCCTTATGTTGCTTTAACCAGCAATTTGGCACTCGCAAAGGTTAGCATATATGTCTAAAAGCTGCCTTGCTTAAGCTAGGAAAAGTTGTGCTTGGTTCCGAAAATCCAATGTTCAATAAATGAGTTAAGATTTGCTATTTGTGCATCTATCCTGAGCTGATGTATATGATTGAATTTTTTATCTTGTTTACTATAACAATGTCCCTCCTATTCAATTAACTGTATTTCCTTTGGCAGGTCTTCAAGTCCTTCAGTGAAGGACGAGTTTCTTTGGAGGAATTTGTCTTAAATTTAAAGGCCTTGGTTGGTATGGAAGTTCTAGTAGAAGCTATAGGAATTGGTAAAGGGAAGCATGACTTGACTGGATTTGTATCAGATCCGATGAGAGCAAATCTACCAGTTGGCAAAGCTTGCTCCTCTCTTACGAATGGAGACATCATCAAGTTACTAACAGGAGGTTTCAGGCTAAGCAAAGCAAGGTCCAATGATATCTTCTGGGAAGCTGTTTGGCCCCGTTTACTTGCAAGAGGGTGGCACTCCGAGCAGCCCAAGGGTCGCAGATCTGTTGGTTCTAAGAATGCATTGGTATTTCTTGTCCCTGGTATCAAGAAGTTCTCAAGGAGAAAACTTGTGAAGGGAGATCACTATTTTGATTCTGTCACTGATGTCTTGAAAAAAGTGGCAGCAGATCCAAGGCTTCTTGAGCTAGAGGCTGAAGGACCTAAAGGAAGTGACAGCACTGAAGACAAATTTCAATGTGATTTGAATAACAAATTGGACCAAAATTGTATGAGTGATCATCAGCGTTCATGTTGTCTGCATCTGAGACTCCCAGATATCAAGTCAGAACTTATGAAGTTCACTGTCGTGGATACAAGTCTCATTGAAGGTGAGGCACAATCCAAGGTGCGAGAACTGCGGAGCTTGCCTGTGGATGCTGTTTGTGGTCACAGTCCTATCAATCAGACAGGAGAAACATATAGTGATAGCTCAAAAGGGCAGTCGGGTTCATCTGATGCATCATCTAATGATCAAGAGGGTCTCAATCAAGGCCTATCATCTAATGATAAGGATTCGAGGAATGGAGGATGCAACTTTGAAGGTGGAATGCTTTCTGACCTATCTGATGGTTTGCTTGCTGTCTCCAAGCAAAAGATTTCAGCAGATGGATACAATATTAATGATGGGTGTCATGTTACATTTAGTGATAAGAATCCAGTGAAGGTTGTCAAGCGTCAGTACAATCACAGGGTAAAATCTGGCCAACCGAGCCACGTTTCAAAGCGACAGAAGTTAACTCCCTGTGATCACGTAGGCACTGGTTTTGGCCTTGACTGTTTTCCAAAAGGCCCTCAGTCAAAGGAGGAGCATCATTGCAAACTGAAATCACTTGACGCAGTGGAAACCATCCATGCTGAGATTTCTCCAGTAAGTGCTAGCCTAGAAGATAACAGTGAGTGCATTTTGAAGGGAAACCATGCTGGTTCCAGTACTGTTAGCATGGAAGGCCTCTTTCAGGAAGCTACTCAGCCACGAACTGTCATTGACCTTAACCTACCTCATTTCCCTCCAGATTTTGAAACTGAGCCCTACCAAGAGCCGGTCTGCAGCCAGGGGGACTTGATTCCAAAGGAATCATCACTTCCACCAGAAAAGAAGCAGCAGGGTGGTGATTCCTGGACATTGGAGATTAATGGTGAGTCTAACAAGCAGGATCCTACTTTGAGCTCCCGGAGGCAGAGCACTAGAAACAGGCCACCTACTACAAAAGCACTGGAAGCTCTTGCTTGTGGATTCCTCAGCAAAAAGCGCAAGGGGAGGGGTACAAAGGCCTCTGCATCAAGTAATTTGACATCCAGACTGTCACACCAAACACAAAAATCCGTTGGAGCTCCTCTGTGTGCTTCTAATCTAAATACCATGACCCCTAACATTACAGCCTCTAATGAAGGAAATGGAGTATAGCATTCATGAAAGCCATGCGAGTAGGAATTTTATTCAGCCTGGGAGGAAAGAGATTCAGGAATTACTTGGCATACTTTTGAGTCTGTAAATGCTGAGGCGGAGGTTGAGGTGGTGGTGGTTTTTTTCCTTTTTTTTTTTCGGTGGGGGGGGGATGGGGTTAGTTGTCAGAATGGTCAACTGCTCACTTGAAGCAAGTTAAGGTCTTGAATCATGGAAAACCTTTTTGAGCTGCAGTCCTGATATTATACAGCAAGCCATTGGTGAGAACACAAGGATATTCTGTTCAGTTTCAAGGTAATCTGGTTTGCCTTCGCAGATTCCCTGTTCCAAAGGTCTGTAGATCATCCACAAGTTTTTTATCTGTGCGCTAGAGAGATTTTTTAGCTGACTTGCAGTGAAATTCATCTGTTCATGATCGTTAGTCTTCATCGAATAAATCGCAGAGCAATGATGACAAACTTTCTGAGGAAACTTGTGCACTCATGTGATAGCAAGCTATAAAGTGTCCCTTCCTAAGAAGGGCTCTCACAAAACAAAACAAAAAAAAAAAAAAAAAAAAACTTGTCAATTTGGTAACTCAATAGATTATATGACTGCAGAAATTTTATGATACTATGCTCTACTTTACAAGTTCTCAATTGCATGGATCAACCATGTGTTAATGTTTAATTAATGTAAGGTGGCAACATTCTTATTTGGATGATTTGATTATATTACCAGAGCTGGGTCACCTCCTTTCAGCAGAGGGGCTAAATCTTCATGTTTGTGTTATGTTAAAACCTCCAAATATGGGAGTGGATGCTCTTTTACAGCTGGCCTTCAATCAGTGCCCCGTGGGATTGGTTGAAGACTCCCGTGTGCACTATATATCTGAGCTTTATGAATGACTAATTCCTATTAATTTATAGGACACTTTTCTTTACCGACCTATGTGTTTTCATTTGGTTCCAGGTTCATATGATTGTAGAACTGATCAAAAACAAACCTAAACAAGCTCAAGAGGGTTGTTTGTGGTGCTGGAGATGTTCCATAAACTTGAATGAATGCTTCTTCTTTCTGATTCTGTACCAGATTTTTAGCCAGTTGTTTGGGACACCAGTTGTATGGTGTCATACATTTAGAAGAGGATGAGCCTTATAAGGTTGGACATTAAGATTGTTCTATTATGATTTGGAAGTTATATAAATTTAAAATATAAAAACCATATCTTTGTATATGGAGGCCGTAACAATCAGGAATCTCAACCAAAAGGTTATCTAAAATGGTATTATATGGCTCCTTGATCTTGTATAAAGATTTAAGATTATTTAGATATTAATGTATAGCCAATATAGAACTAAATATTCGCCAACACGGACTTTCATATACTCTTTACATTTAAGCTTTAGCATCCTCATTAAGTTAAAGGTCTAAATTTAAGTTTGATCAATCCAATCGTAATCACAAACAACATGATTGACCGTAACAGCCTTAAAAGAGCTCGCTTGCAATTTTCTCAACTCAGCATAAGCCATGGATTGGGTTCACTCTGATTTCGTTTATAACTTCCAAGGACTTGACTTGAAAGCCTAACCAAGAATGTGTGATTTTGACTCCTTGATTTTATTTATCTAAAGTCTATCTAGTATATAGCTAATATAGAACTACACTCGCTCTACCTCTCATTAGGTTGTAACAGACCATAATGGTAGGATCCTAATGCATGAGTCACCCTTTGATGTTGTATATTTAGAAAATGGAAGAGCTATAGAATGCAAAACCAAAACTTGAGTAAGATATGGTATGTATCTGTGCATTTTTTAAAAAAAAATCCAATTACTAGTTTAAACATGTTAATTGATGAATTTTTTTCCTTCACTAATTTTTCAGGATTGCATGCTTGTTGAGCTAATAAAAAATCTTAATAGGTAGAGGTCTTGTTTCAAATAAAATAAAAAACCTCTCATCTTTATTGAAAAATACTTCCAATCCATTTTTAAAATAAATGATTTTACTGATGTATCATTGGTTGTTGTGCCACTGTAATGCTTTCCATTAAAATAAATGATGGTTTGCTTTCTTGGTTGTTAATGTCTCATGAGAGAGATTAAAATGGCAAGTCTTCTCATTTTATCATAAATCCTCTTCATATTTCTTTTCTTTGCACACTGACATTTAGAGCTAAAAGAATAGCATTAGCTTGGTAAATATGTCACTAGCATACAGTTATGATCATTCTTATTTTATAGTTTCACCATATGATGGTGTTGGAATTGCAAGCATACATAAATGTATTTAAATTCTACCAACTTTTTCTTTATCATGAAAGTGCCAATCGATCTCAGTATATACATAGAATCAGAGTATTTAAGATAAAAAAGACTATAAAAAATAAAAATAAGAAATATGTCTATATTTGACGAAATTTCTGCCAAAATTGTGAAATGGTTAAATGATATGAAAGTGACTTGGTGAACTAATTTATTTAACAAGATCTTAAATACCAAAAAAAATCTAATGAGGTGACTTAAGCCGCTAATTCAAAATTGACCTACAATTGAGAGATTATTAAATGGATCATCTTGTTTAATACAACCCATAAACCTAGGTATGACTCGTTAAATCTGCTTAACTTATGTTAAAAAATTACTTATATATCTTTATTTAACATATAAAAGAACCAAAATAGAAAAAAAAAGAAATAAAGGATTTTCGGTATTGCAGCATCCTATTAGATAAAATCTAAAGCATACTTTCATTTTTAGTCAAACATACATTTTGAACAATTTATTACAGAGGAAAATGATGACTATATATTTATGTAAGGATTTTATAAAATGATGACTATATATTTATATATTTTATTTTTTTACCTTAAATGAAAGGATTTTTATTTATGCTTGAATGATGATTGGATACTTAATAGTTTTATAATCGAATTAATATTTGATGGGTTATACAAATTAGATGGAGTAAATCTAATTATATGTTACACTAATTAAAGACTAATTATGCATTTGCATCAATCCAAATACGACTTATTTATTAAAAAGTTGCACTTATTGTGTCATGTAATATACATAATATATAGGTTATGTCCATGGCCAGATTTCTAACATGATGGATAAACATGTCATATTCGGATTAATACATTTGTCCTTATACTTTTAAGATAGCATGATTTATCGATGACCCATTGACACAATTTATTGCCCCTATAACTTTTATTAATTTAGAAAAAAGCACTTGATAAAGTTCTTAGAAAGATTTTATTATGGGAATTAGAAGGAAAGAAATTTTAATACAATAGGTTTACACCAAGGATATATTTTAAGTACTTATCTATTTGCAATAGTCATGGATGAGCTTATTAGGTATATTAAAGATAATATTTTTATTACATATTATTTATGGATGATATTGTCTTAGTGGATGAAACTAAGGATTAATCAAAGTTGGAATTATCCAAAAGTGCAATGAAATATAAGTATTTTAGATTAAGCACAACTAAGATAGAATATATGAAACATTATACTAAAATTAGAAATAGAGATCAAGATAAAAAAGAAGTTGAGGATTATGAAGTGTGTAAAATTAATCCCTTTTGATATTTAAAATTGATTATTCATAAAAGGGGATTGAAAATAATGTTATCCATAAAATTAAAGCAAGATAGGTAAAATAGATAAGTGCAAGTAAGATATTATATATTCACATAATACTTAATATGTTGAAGAAAAAAATTTATAGAATGATCATAAAATTAGTCATACTTTATTGCACATGTTGTTAGTAATTAAAAAATAATATTTTCATAAAAGAAATATGGTTGTAATGAGATTGTTAAGATAAATGTAATATAATATAAGAAAGAATAAGAAATAAAATCATTCATAAAATAATTATGATAGCATTAATAAAGAATGAATTGAGAGAAAGATAATTTAAGTGAAAGATAATTTAAGTGATTGAGCATATACAATATAGGCCAAGAGATATATCAGTATGAAGAAATAATTTGATAATGCAGAAAAGAAAAAAAAGTAGAGGTTTACTTTACGGTTATATAAGAAGAAATAGAACCAAAAGTCACATATAACTGGTCTAACCACTTTGAGTTGAGACTTATTTATTATGATTAATGTGTGTGTGTGAGAGAGAGAGGTAATTCTATTTTTTTCATTTCTAGTTGAGAGAGAGTAATTGTTTTTAAGATTTCTATGACAAGCTAAAAGAGAAGATAATTATGAAATTTTTATTCAGCTTTAATCAATAACATTCCTCATGCATGGCGAATGCTCGTTTTATGCGTCCAAAGGTTTTCCAGCCAATTGATAAGAAAATGATGGATATATACAATTGTTATATGATCATTCCCCTTCATGGCATTAAGCTCAAAGTGAGTGATATTTAGTCCTACACATCATACCTATCCATATTATGGCTAATATAGTTATTCTTGTTAGTTTCATATAGTGGCTGGACTGTACACTTAGAAACTTTATTTGAAGACATGAGTACAATAGCTGATCAATTTATACTATTGCTTGAGATAAGTTTTATTATCCAAGGGTTATACTATTACTTGAGATAAGTTTTATTATCCAAGGGTATGGGGAGGCCTTAGAATTTCAAATCTAAAAGTATAATGGTTTTAAACTACCCCTATATGCTTTCTCAATTTTGTTCAATCAAATATAATTTGTGTGGAAGTTGGTTGGACGATTTTCCACCTAGAAGTTCTTCTAGCAAATGGAAGGAGATTTATAGAATTGTTGATTATGTCTCCAATAAATTTATTTGGTTAGTAGGTGACACCATTCTAATATCCTCTAAATCTCAGCCTTGGTTTGATTTTATGGTAATAACTAAAATGGTGTTGTCATATAATATTCAGTATGTTCAACATTATCCTAGAGTGTCATTTTTGCTGAATGGATCTGGAGCTTGGAATGTTCATATCATTCATTAAGTTTTTCCTCAAAACATTGCTAGGTGCATTTTAAATGTTCTAGTTAGGGGATCTAAACAAGCAAATAGGATGGCTTGAGGAAAAAATTATCCCTCTGAGATTTCTTTTTAAAGAAGTCTACATTTCAATTCTTTTGGATACTTGTGGATCAGCCAACACAATCAATTCAAGGATTTGGAAGAGGAGAGCTTATCTTCAGGCACTTATTGTAGAAATTACATAAAGGTGATATCCTAATAGCTGTAAGGCTCTCTGGATGAATTTTTACCATTCAGCTCACATAAAATAAATACAATCCAGAGAAAAAGATTAAAGGTCCTCTTTTTTTCAATTATTCGCAGTCCAAACAGTGGTGGGAATTGGTTGGCAGTTCAGATATAACATATTTTCAATCAATTCAGCAAGCTGTGAAATTCGTAACTGCTGCTCCAAAATATGTTGGTACAAGTCTAGACCAAACTACCTTAATTTATATTTTATAAGGTATTGGAAGGCCAAAAATAACTTTATCTTTCAGAATATTATCTTTAAGCCAATACCTATCATTCGTGAAGATGTAGATCTATATCAGAATTTTTTGTGCAATACTGAAAAGTATCTTC
Organism: Calamus simplicifolius; assembly: GCA_900491605.1. Lineage (NCBI taxonomy): Eukaryota > Viridiplantae > Streptophyta > Magnoliopsida > Arecales > Arecaceae > Calamus > Calamus simplicifolius. The sequence continues at coordinate 190,887 of UESW01004406.1, forward strand.
TACTTTAACCTCTGGAATTATTTCTCACGATCTTTTGTGATTAACTCTTACCTGTCTCTTATTTATTGGCAACCCCCTCAATTAGAAGCACTGAAGATTAATTTTGATGGATCGGTCTGACCTCAAGGTGCATGTGCCAGATTTTTGATTGGGGATGATTAGGATGATTCTGGGAGAACTCTAGCTTTAATGCCAACTGCAGTGTTGTTGGCTGCTTAATGGGGAGTAATTAAAGTTGTTGAATTCTCTTTAACTTCAATTTATATTTTGGAAGGGGATTCAGCTATAGTTATTCCTTGATTAATTTGGGATTCTAGATGCACCACCCACTGTTATGCAATTTGAAGGCTCTCCTCTCATCTTCAGGTAAATTTAGTTGGTATCATGTACTGAGAGAAGACAACCACACTATAGTTTTCTTGCAGGACTTACTATCATCTAAGAGGAAATTTTTTAATGAACTAATAATTTTTTTATCTCAGCTCAACCTCATTGTAGAGGCAGATGCCAATGGCACACTTTCTGAGAGCGTAATGCCTCTCCTTGTGGCCCAAAAAAAAAAAAAATTTTGCTAACTTACTAAGCCTGTACAGATCTTTGCAGTGGGACCAAGTTAATCTAAATTTGAATCTCACCTTCACTAAAGTTTGGGGGTTCAAGGAATTGAAGTAGGGGACCCTTTCACCCACCCAACCCGAATAAGTTACGGTTTCATATCCCAATGCAAAGGGGCCCTTAATTAGCTCAGTATCCATCACCAATCAATTTGGTTTTGTGGGCTTCACTTTTTGATGGGATTAAGGTGGAGATTCCAAACCAACAAACCTCTGGACCACCATTTGGGGTGATATTCTGGTTGGACTAACCCAAACTAACTCAATTAATATTCTGGGGTCATATTTTGAGGTTTGGAATTGTCAAGTTTGGCTGGATTCAATATTAATCATTTATTTTTGTTTGTTGTTGGACTTGTGTTAGCTTTAACCTCTCTTTATCCTGCTGAAACTGTAGACATATTTATGCTTGGATTAGACACTTCAATACAAATTATAGCATCTCATTGCAGAGCTTAAGACTGTGCCCTGTGATTTAACTTGTCCAACAGTTAGGTCACTCATAAACCAGTCATATCAGACCAAAGTAGAAACCATCAAAGCATTCAAATTAAGGTCTAGGATGCCCCTTGCATGGGCCATGACATATAGACTAACAATTTAATAGTCAGTCCTATAACATGGTAGGTAGGTTTGCTATTACTTAATCGCACCTTGCTTACCCTTGGTTCAAATAAATTAACAGATAGGTGATATAGGAAATTAAAGGGTTTGACAAAAGATCATGCGGCGGAGATCTTGGGATCCATGAAGTTTAGGAGAAATTTTGAGTGGTCTTCTTTCTAGGTTACTAGAAACAAGAGTTGTAGATTTGTAGACTCCAACCATGCAGCTTCCTAGGGTGAGACTTTCTTAATTTATACTTAGTTATCATTCTTCCTGGTTTTAGTTTTTCTTCTCTGGATCATAGGACCATGGAACCCTAGTCTACTTGGCTACATGGGGGTGACTTTAGGTCAACTTCTCGAAGGATGAGATTATCCAGAGGTCAAAATTTCTTAAAAAAATTCAACTTGCAGCTTGGTTTATGGTGCTCCTCGTAGCACAGATGAGTCTACCAAACCTGTTAAATTTTAGCATCATTTAAGAGCTCAATTATAAGGGATTGACAGTGACTCAGCTCCATCTATTGATTAGGGGTTTCCATGGACTTCCAAGTTGTGCAGTCCAGCAAGTCTTATGTAGATCTAAAGAATATGAGAGTAGGAATGAAATTAAAAATAAAAATTTCATTCAAAAACTAAAAAAAAAAAAAAAATTAACTAATTGTTTATTAAGAAGAAGGTAAAAAATATACTTTTGACTCTCAAAGTTTCAACCAAAATTTTATTTTGATCCTTCAACTTTTAATTATTATATTTTATGCCCTTTTTTTTTCCTAAGAATATTGCATTTCTAACGTTTTGCTACATGGGGTTCATTGAAACTAATGGAATAGTTGGCGTGTTGGTAGGAGAGCACTATATATTCACATTAGGATAATACGTCAGCTATTCTATCAATTTTAATAGATTTTATATAACAGGATAGAAATATAATATTCTTATAATATGAGAGATTAAACTATAACACTAAATATTTGAGAATCAAAATAAATTTTGAATGAAAGTATGAGGACCAACAAAATATTTTTAGCCTAAAAAGAATTGTTAAGGCTTTAGCTAATTAAACCTTGGGTTCAACTAACTAAGATAGTTTTTGATAATTTTTTTGAAAAATTCATATTTAAATCCAACAATTCAAGAGCTCCATTTAATGGCTTTAGCCTCTTATACTATCCTCTTATTATGCTTTTGGACTTTTCTTTATTCATGGCAGCGCTAGAATTTGTCTTAAATTGTAGTTGCTTGGCAATCAACTCCTTAATTGCATGAATTTATTCAACTATTTAATTTTCCTGAATCCAATAAGCATGTCAACTAGGAAAGTCTTGCATGCGGTTTGGCTGGAGTGTTAATTTGTTTACAGAGAGGTTATACTTGGTGGGAACTTACCACCAACAACAACACCTTTGTTTGATTCCAAACCTTCCCTCCATAACTAGGGCCCTCAACGGCACCCGGTAAGCCTCAACTTCAAGTTTATTTCACAATTGCGTCCACAATTATACCAAACTTCACTTTCAAAGAAACCCTATTTAAAGAGGCAGCTTTCATGGGTCCGACATCAAGATGACAAATTCCACGCGGCAACACCTAGATCCAAACGATCTGATGTCTTTTTCTGATGATGTCCTTGTCTTTTGATTCATTTTTCTCCCCCCCTTTCATTTTTCAAGCAACAGTTTACATCATTTAAAACTAAATATCAGATGATAATATGCAATGTATGAATGAAGAATGGATCAATTGAGACAAACACTTGGTGATGTGAGCAAAACAATCCATGAATGAATCCACCGAAAGGAGTCGGCCAAAGATTGAGAAGTATAATTGGACCATGTAATATTCTCTCTAGAGACCAAAATTCTTTCTTTGACAATAAAAACTGAGTCATGGTTTGCCTTTTCAGAGTTCGGTAGGTGTTTTCTACCTAAATTCCACTGACTTCTTTTCGATCCGAATGACGAATTTGAGTATTATTTGATGACTAGGTTCATAGAATAATGCTAATTTCTATTCTATGTTCACACTACCAAGTTTCCACTGCTACTTGCTTTATTTTTTATTTAATTTTGGCATATAACATTTGAAGGAGTTTGAACTTTGAACTTTGAAGGTGAATTTATACTTTGTTATCAATGGATCCAAAACAACAAAACAGGAAATCTGAAATCTTTGTGTATTTGTATGTGTGGAGGTTCGTGTTAAAGACAAAAGGTAGAGAAATTTTATACGTTCTACCTTTTTCATTTTAAATTAATACCGAAAAAGGTTACATAATGACTTTTTCTACTATGCTTTTACCTATCATTGGCTAGTGTCGTAAATAAAGTGAAGATTAGGAACAAAAGAAGGCTGCAGGCTTGGAATAAAGATTTTAAAAGTCTTTATCATTGGTGCAGCATGATCTGCATCGAGCATAGGATCGCATCGGAGGGTTCGCTCATGGGTTCCGTATAGTTGATGTGTAAACTCACGTGTGGATAAATCACCGTATCCGATGTAAGTCATACTGCACCAAAATAATGTACAAAATTTTTTCTACGGATTTTAGACCGATGAGATTTGAGTTTGGATTCAGAAAAATAATTTAAAATTGCACCCTATTTGGACCCTTAGAGAATTGATGGTATTACCGGGTAGTTGAAAAGGGTTTGCATGCTTTGAGGACCGTGGAACGGAGAATCTTGAATTTTAAAATCTAAATAGTATATATTTACACTTCTATATTTTAGGGATTTCTTGAATTCTTGACATATGCATGGCAACAAATTCTGAAGGAATGAGTCATTCTCAACTTATTAATATACATACAATTTGACAACTTGTCTCACATTTCATGCAGATGCAAAAGCCAATTATGGGAATAAATACATTTCATTAAAGCTAGAGTGACTATTTAGCATATTGTTTAAGGGTTACTATCAAAGAATTGTTTTTAAGCTAGCAGGTTTAGGAAGAGTTCTCATATGCTTTGGCTTTTCTTTCTACTTATAGAATTAATCATTATTTGAAACAAATCAACAATGGGGTTATTGTAAGTGTTATTGTAAATAGATCTTTAGCCCTTTTTCTTGCTGTTGTAAGAATGAAGACCTTTTTTTTTTCTTGCAATCTTTTTTTTCATATAAATCCAAAGACATGACCATCCACAAGTTTCACTTAAAGATTTATTTGCTACCATGTCATATGCCTCAATAGCTGTCAATGTTTGCTATTGATTAGAAACCAGCAAATCTACAAATGCCACCTTCATTAGGTTATGATTTTTTTGAATTATTGAACCACCAAATATAGTTAAATAATTATTTGAATCATTCAACCTTTCACAAACTTTTCAATAATTTTTTATTGTTGTTGTCATTATGAACCAGAATGGGCATATTCTAAAGTATAACTTTTTAATATATATATATATAACTTTTTTAATAAAAAAATCCATCAAGAGGATGGGATTGCCCAGTGTGAGAAATATCTAAAAACCAAAATAAAAGCAAGACTATCTGAGTTTGAAAGAGAGAAAATTTTAAGGTGGCCAAATAAAAACCCAGGACCTATATGGACACGCCTGACCACCTAATAACAAAGCAGGAAGCAAAACATCAAGATCTTTGAACCATTTGACAGCCCAGAGGGAAGAAGGGGAGTGATAACCATATCTAACACCATCTGGTAATCTGGCTACGTACCTCTTCTTGTCAATAAAGATCATCACGGCAACACAAGAAAACAAATATTATTTCATGCACGTTCGTCTTTGCACACTGTTAAGGAAATATTTTATACACACCGTAGGCAAAGAAGTTTATAAGCACCTGTTCAAGAGACAACCGTGTGTTCACACAACAATTCCTTCTTAAAGATTACATAGAGAAATAAATGAGAACCAGTTTCAGTGTTTTTTGGATCCTATATCATCAATTTGATTGGGTTTGGACCCTTACCCTCTGTTGGATGGAGAGAAAACTAGAGAGAAAAGAAAACTAGAAGGGAAAATAAGAGAGAAAATAAAAATTATCTTGTTTGGATGGAGAGAAAAGTCGGGAAGAAAGAAAACTAGAGGAGAAAACGGAAGAAAAAAAGTGGTGGGCTCCACATAAAAGTTTTCTCTCCGAAACCGGAGAGATTTTGGAGAGAAAACTCAAAAGTGCTCTTTTTTTTCATTCCAATATTGACCCTTCCAAAAAAACAACCGATGCATTTTTTAATCATCTATAACAAGGATATTATTGTCATTATAAATTATCAACTTTTCTTTCCTCTCTGTTTTCCTCTCACTCATCCAAACAGAAGGAGAGAAAATATTTTCTCTTTAATTTTCTTTCCTTCCAGTTTTCTTTCCTCCTACTTTTCTCTCCATCCAAACAGAGCATAAGAGAGGCTAAGACCCACTGCTTAAACAGTGAAGACTATTTTAATATGGCTATTCAAATGCAACCTTTCTTAATGGACCATAGGTGGGAATTGCAACAATTAATCATCTTGTCCCATTTGCCAAGCAAGATCCGATGTGTAATTGGATTGTTCGAATCAACAGTGACCCCTCAAAAAAAAAAAAAAAACGTCACTTTGCCCTTTTGCTAAGATAAACTTGGTGTCATTCCATGCATGAAAATGAGCTAATTATCTGAGTACACATTGAAATTGTTTGCAGTTGAGGCCTCTTAAGAATTAAGATTACATCACCCTTCACTTCAGATGCATCAATCTTGGGATGATTCCATTCATGAAATGATGAGCTAATCTTGTGGTTAATTACACGTTGGGGGGGAACGTTTTAGGATTAAGATTATATTCTTGACTTCAGATGCCGCGTTTTCCAGCTGTGACGCAAAAGATAGTTTGATTTCAAGGACTTCACTGACAATGGGCTGGAGATTTTATTGACTCTTGGATTTGAAGAATCTAGGTGGGGAAATAGGAGGGGCTTAGATTAATATATATGCTGTTCCAGCTAAGGAACCCTCATTCAACGCTTGATGCGCTGCACGTGGAAACTTCTCTTTCATTCTATCACCATTAGTAGACTCATCTAAAGTTCTTTATGGCACCAACCGGTGCGTAATTATATATATATATATATATATATCGTCATTTAACTACTCCCCCTCTCCACCCTTTTCTCAAAAATAAATAAAATAAAATAACTTCATTTAGCAAGGTAACTGCACTTCTTCCAAAACTAAAAAACCTCTCAATTTATCAGAAGGCATACTCTGCAGTGTACTGGATGGTCTCCTATCTTATACAGTATTTTATTGATTGGACCTAGTTTCATAGTGAGAGAATTACATCTTCTCTTTGTATGTATCTTTTTTTTTTTTGTATGAATTATATCAGAGTTGCCCATTTATATTTAAAAAAAACCTCTCAATTAACTATTAATATTTATTTAATTGATAATTCATTATAATTATTTAAATAGTATTAAAAGTAATAAAAAAATTATCATATGACTGTCATATGTTACTATAGAGTGGATTAATAGATTTCAAAAATAATCATAAAGTAATGACTAAACTACATTATTGACTTCGAACTTAGGATATCGTATTATTTATTTTTTAAACTTTAAAAGTTACAAAATAATTCTAAACCTTTCTTTTAATTTGTTTTACTTTGATTTTAAGGTTAAACAAGAGAGACACCGTTTGATTCTATCCCATGTGGCAGCACAGTAGCATTTAGATGGCAAAATTAAATTTAAAATTCATAATTAATCCATTAATCTAATATCTAATAATCTTTAAAAAAAATAACCTCCTTATCCCCTTCCTTCCCCACCTTCCATCGGCTACTTTCTCCTCACCACTATCACCACCACCACCCCTCTCTCCCCACGTTTCTTCTCCGTCCCTTAGCCCCTGAAGGGACCGGTGGCGATAGGGGAGAAAGAAGATAAGGAAGGTTATTTTTTTTTAAGATTACTAAATATTAGATTAACGAGTTAACATATTGATCATGAGTTTTAAATTTGATTTTGTTATCTACATGCCTCTTGTGCTGTCATGTGAAATAAAATTATATGACATCTTTTCATCTTTAACGGTAGTGTCCAAAGAAAAAAAAAAATTTTAAAATTATTTTTGTAACTTTTTAAAGTTCAGATATCAAAATGATACAGTTTTCTAAATTCAAGATTCAATGTTGTTATTTAGCCTAAAATAATATATATAAATTTAATTAAGATTGATATAATCAAAATCCTTTTAGGATCACCGGAGAATAGGCATGTGATCATTTTTTCATCACTTATAGCACTTATCAAATGACTATAATGAATTACAAATTAAATTACAATTATGGTGTTAATTGAGAGCTTTTTTAATTTAGAAAGAAATGAAAATATTCCTATAATTTATGAGGCTAAGTGAATTTAATAAAAAAAAAGACTAAAATATACTTTTAGTATTCAAACTTTCACTTAAAATTTATTTTAATTTTTAAACTTTTAGTCATTATAGTTTAGACCCTTGTATCTTAAAAACGTTGCATTTATGAATATGAATTAATTAAATTTAATAAAATAATTAATGCATCATCTTAACATGAACATGTAGACTAATTGACATAATAATATATCAGTAATTTTATCAATTTTAACTAACTCATATGATAAAACATTAAGAATGTAATATTTTTAAAATATAAAAAATTAAATTATAATAATTAAAAGTTTAAGAATTACATTAAAATTTAAGTAAAATTTTAAGAATCCAAAGCATATTTCTATTAAAAAAATATAATTAGGCAATCAAATACCATGATCATATATTTAATATATTCAAGATGGAGTTATTTATTGTCACGTCAGAATGCTAGACACGTGGATGGAACCACGGGGGTGATCGATGCAAACTTCGCCATTTCTTAGAAAAAAAATGTCCTATTATTAGAGAGAGAGAGAGGAGGGCAGATAAGGATTGGAGGCATCGATAAGAGCATGGAAAGGGATTTGGCCTTTAAAATAAGGAAGCATTGCCGGCCAAACTAGCGTAGATGTTAAAGAAAACATCCATCTCTTCCTTGTAACTTTCTTAGTCTATGCATTATATAATATTCATGCACAGACCACGACATTATCGACCATACAAGGCACGTCATTCTTAAAGCCACTTTCCTGAAGACTATTAAGTAAATAAAGTCGCTCCCATAGCCCTTCGCCCCTTCCCCTCTTTCGTCATTTGTTTATATAAATAAAATGCTAATAGCTCTCACGGACTCTTGTGGTGGGCGAATGATATGAGACTGCCGGCCTTTGTCGTGAGGTTGCCTAGCTTCAAGGTGGCAGTTTAAAATTTTTTGATGATTTTTCGAACAAAGATGTAATATTTCTTAAATTTACCTTTTTTTTTTTTTCAAGTACAACACTCCGTTAGTTTTGTCACACCCCAAGCCTGCTATAGCTATCATCATCGCACAAAACTCTTCAAAGATTAATATGGATAAAGATAAGAATTTATCCTTGATGTTCTGAAAAATAACTAATCCTCCGTGGGCTTGGTGATACTTCTATGACAAAGGTTTTATACATGGTGTGTGGCCATTGGACTAGGGTTATGGTTAAAGAAACGTTGTCATCAATCACGTACACGTCCATACAGTGAACTGAAAGCGGAGGCAAAGGCTAATATATATGGAGGTAATTAAGCTCACCAGATGATGCTGAACCGAATCCATCCTATTTAATTTTCTTTTTGTTGGCTTTGCATAAATATTAATTTGTAAGATAGTTATCAGAAGCGAACCAAAATGCCAACTCAGTTAGAAAACCAAATCATAGATTTAATAACCCCACCGATCAATCAATAATCATAGATTTAATAACCCCACCGATCAATCAATAATCAAACCACATGCATAATTAAACATAATAAAATTAAAAACATTATCAATAATGATAAATAAAAATAATTTATCTATAGAATTTAATTAAGTTGATAGAATATAAGTTTATATTACTGCTTAAAATTAACCTAATTTTTTTAAAAAAATTTGAAATCTTTTATATTTGTAAGAGTACTAAAAGAGAGGGAGAGAGAGAGAAAGAGAGACAAATTAGTTAAAAAGGAGGAAAAAAGTGATTGGCTCAAAAATAGCACTGATATTTAAATTATGTTAATTAAAAAATAAGTTTAAAAGATATTTAAAAAAGTAGCCTAATTTTAATTACTAATTCACATTAGATCAGTAGACTAACAAAAACTGGTTGGTTCATCCAATTTTAGCCACGTCATGAATTATGCAATCAGTTTAACTAAAGAATCAATCTACGAATGATCCGATTCATTGCTTTATTAATCAGGCCGGATAGTCTAATTTGAACCTGATAATTATGATTTGCGAGATTATTTTGTATTGCTTAGCATGCAATGTATACCTGACAAGCTTTTTTTTTTCTCTATTTTATGTGCAGAGAAGGTCAATTTTTTGTTTTTTTTATGAATTTATACTTTTCTTTTCCATTATTTATACTTGTTGCATGTCATATCATTTTTAATAGCTAAAAACCAACAGACGTAGTAATAGAAATAAAAGCCATCGATCATAAACAACTAACCAACAAGCCTCAGCCTGAAGGATGCAGCGATTCAGACCTTGTTAAAGTATTGTGGGATATCAATATAGCGTTCAAAGAGACAAGTTTGCCATTGTCCTCTTCATCTCTATTGATTCAGATCTGAAGCAATATGATTTAACTTGCAGCTAGCTGGATGATTGTGAATTAAGAGTAGAGTCAACTCAAACCTGAACCAAGTTTTAGTAGGCCAGCTTTACTCAACCGGAAGGTAACAAAAAGGAAGGCAATGGTCAAAATCTATTCCAGATAAATTAATATTTCCAATAAAATAAGGTGAGAAGAGAGGACAGGAGGCCCGGTTCCACGGTTGGAGTAAGAGTTGCTACCAGAATTCTTCCACCGCAAATATGAAGGAGAATTCTCTGCCTGCTGTCTTTGGCTGATCCCAAGACCACATAATCACCACTCTTAATTAAAATAATAAAAATATCGCTTTTAAAAAATGAAAACTATAACCCTTATATTTTATTCTACCAACGCCCTCCCCTTCAACCATAAAAGAAATGGAGACTTATCACATAGCCTCCCCCTTTCTTCTCCCCCTTCCTCAACACCACCACCCTAACATCACGACCATCAAGAAGGAAAAAAGAGAGAAATAAAGGAGAAAGAAGGCAAGGAATCAAAAGATATACAAGACAGCAAGAAAAGAGAGAAGAAAGGAGTGATTGAAATAGAGTTTGTAGCTACCAAATGTCAAACATAACAGGAGATGGTGGGAGCTTTTCCTCTGAGAACCACACTGGAGAGGAGGATGTCCACCAGAGCCAGCATCAGCAGCAGCAGCATCCATTCAATGGAACCATCGCTGCCACAACTAATGGCAACGGCTCAAAATCATCACAACAACCGCCACAGCCAGTCAAGAAGAAACGCAACCTCCCCGGGACTCCAGGTATATGGACTTTTTTGCTTTTTTTTTTAAAAAAAAAAATTATCCACTTTAAATTGGAACTCATTTAAGAAGAGAACCAGACAATGATGATGATGGGAACATGTGTTTTGTTTTTGGGGTGGTTGTAAGGTTCAATTATTGGTGAAAGCTTGTTTGTTTGCTTCTCCGCATGTTTTTTTTTTTTTTTTTCATGGCTCAAATCAAATAAAGAGTAATAACAAGCTTTTCTAGTGGTTGATCACTACTATTTCAATAGCATCAGTTGGTGATAAGTATTAGAATAACTTTGAACTTCGCTTTCTGTGTGCACAAATAATAAAAACTGAGGGAGAAGTAGTAAGCCTTATCCATCTATTTTAAGGAAAGGAACAATTTAGATCTCAAACTCAACTGAGAAGCAACTTGTGTAGGAGGATTCTCACTGCAGTCAATGGATCAGCTCGTTAATTATCCGTTCAAACAAAAAAAAAAAGAATAATCTTTTCTTGATTATTTCCTGATTACTAAATCTGCTTTGTATGAATGATTTAAACTGTTTGACTGTCAAGTTTCTTTTATTTCCTTCTCCCCATGATGCTTGAACTAGCTAGGTCATAATTGGATTTCAATATAGCACTACTCTACAGAGTCCTTAATTAGCTCCGTACGTACGTGGAAGAGCTATTTGCTAATCTATTTCAATTTGAATGCGCATAGCCAGTGCTAGAGGGATATGTTTAACTTTAAATATGCATAATAATAATTGTGTTATTTATTTTATCAGCACACTAAAGCCCTTAACTCCTAGAAGACTATAAGAATTAGGCGATGCTTCTAGTTATTTTTTTAGTGAGCAAAATGGGGAATCCAAACAAATTTACAAATAATATAAGCAAAGTAGATCCATTTTCAATTTTGATACACCAGATCCATGCCTGCATATTCCAATTGATAATAATCCTTCTTGTCAAATATCCCATATGTATTAGTAATTCTCTTGTTACTAAAAATAAATTCTATAGGTGATACCATCATGCTTAACAATTTCAGGGAAAAAAAATATATCTTCTGATGAGCAAGCTGTTTACGAGGACCTTTTCAAAATTCATTTTTCCTTATCATTTTGCCACTGATCTTATCTAGGAAGTCTTTGTTAAGTATTTTAAAAAAAATATTTTCTTTAACAATTATTATTCAAATTTATATGGAAAAAAAGTTCATCAAGCTGATCCTAACTAGTTTTAAGACCTAGTTGTTATCATTGTTTCGAAATCATGCAAATTTGTCAAAAGATTTCAGTACTTGCTAGGTCATAAAGCGCTTGAAGATTTCATAGATTCTTCTGAGTGATAGGAATCAGTTTTAATTAAGCAACCTACTCAAATCAAGATTAGATGGCTGTCTTCTCCAACAAAAATAAAAAAATAAAAGAGAGAGAGAGAGAGAATATATTAATTGTGCAACTAGCTAGTAATGACATTTGGTTAACCTTCGCAGACCCCGCAGCCGAAGTGATTGCACTATCACCAACAGCCCTAATGGCAACAAACCGCTTTGTGTGTGAGATCTGCAACAAAGGCTTCCAGAGGGACCAAAACCTCCAACTGCACCGCAGAGGCCACAACCTCCCATGGAAGTTAAGGCAGCGAACAAGCACGGAGGTTCGGAAGAAGGTGTATATCTGCCCTGAGACCTCTTGCGTGCACCATCACCCGAGCCGAGCTCTTGGGGACCTCACCGGGATCAAGAAGCACTTCTGCCGCAAGCATGGAGAGAAAAAATGGAAGTGTGACAAGTGCTCAAAGAAGTATGCAGTGCAGTCCGACTGGAAGGCCCACACCAAGACCTGCGGCACCAGGGAGTACAAGTGTGACTGTGGTGCCATTTTCTCCAGGTTCAGTACTTCTTCTGCTGATCTTTAATTTACTAGTTTTCATGTCCAGAACAAGAAGGAGAGCGAGCATTAATGTGATCATAAACAGATGCTCTTCTATAATAAGCATGCATGCACCATATTGGTTTTATAACATGTGGCTATATATCCAGTGACCTGGCCTAGGAGTTGTTATATATTAATGTCATGACCTTAATTATAGTGAATCAATAAATTTGGCACAACCATTCATGAATCTTAGATTACTTAACCATGCATTTTAAAAGCCATGTTTAAGTGTTACAACAGCATATATAACAGCTTGCAAGAACAAAGTAACTTTACATGAGAGGCAATCCGGGTTTTGCTTCATATATATTTTTAGAACCATGATGTGAATAGAAATATAACTTTAACCTATGGGTCTTATATAAATTAGTTGTTGAAGATCAGAATACCTAGGATTCCTTCCGAAGCTTAGGAGTGCGCGCGGTGTTTAATTAAGCTTGTTATATAATGCAAAATGAGGTCACAAGGTGGATCCAGTAGCCACAAACTTTTAGTCTTTCGAAGCCTGAAGGTTATTTCAATCAGGATTGATTGTCTTTTGCAAGGTTTGTACTGATCTCGAAGTAGTTAGTCAATCATGTCTAACTACTTATAAATTTAATAGATGAACATGATGCGCATCAGATTATTCTTGAGGATGTGGTGGACTCAGACGACGAAATATACCTTGTTAGATCCTGTTAGACCTGTTTTATATTCTGGTGAAATTAAAAAATAATTTATTAGACACCAAAATTTGAATAATTTATGCATGAGCCGCTGGGTTAACGTTGCATTAAAAAAGTTTCCTATCCTTTTCTTCAACTTGTTATTTAACATATAATTAATGCCTTTTGATCTTTGAAACATAAAAGACCGTTTCGCAACAACACCTTTCTTTGAATTTTCTTACCTAATTGGAATAACATATATTTTTCACCCCATGGGTGATTCTTATGCTGCAACTTCATGTGAAACTAAGAAAGTGACATGCAAACTAATCTTTGAGACTGATAATATTCAGGCTTATCCGATGAACTTGAACTTGGATTTAAGGAAAATACAATTCTAGATATCAAATATGATGATTGTTAATTTCAATGTTTAGAGGGGCAAAAGAATCTTTTGGTTTCAAAGGTCTGTTTGAATAACATTAAAGTTGAGAATCTTGACTTAGGAAAGGGCTTAGTTGGCGTCCGGCCCACTGCCATCAGTGGACCGGACTTAAACCTTTATAGCCAGTGTTGTGTATCCACTACTTAACACTTGGTCCAAACTATTAAGTTTCTTCAATTTTTAATCCCTTTGATAGCAAGGTAAGTGTGTTCCATGATAGGATGAATGTGTTCAGAAGGGCTAAAAGTTAGGTGGTCAAGTTGATCTAGAAAAAAGTGCTCCACTGTAGTCCTACTACTATGGCTAGCAGAGAGTAGAGGGAACCTCAATAAGGGAAGGCAAATGTTTCAAACCCTAGGCCAAAGATCATAAATCACTCCCTTAGGGTCTCAGTCTCACTTTGCTCAAGAAAACTAAATGTTCTTCTTTGCCATATATACCTCGCGCATTGACCACTTCTTTCTTTCTTTTCCTTGTTTTTTTTAAAAAAAAAAAAAGAAAAAAGAAAACTAAACACCCAATTTTTTTTGTTTAACAGCCATTTAATGATTAGTCCTGAAAAGTAAACTTTTTTGGTATCAAATTTCCTTGTACCTTGTCCTCTTCAATCCAAAAAAAACTCCTCAACATGCAAATCTCTTCCTAATAACATAATACTGATCGAGACTTTCTCTTACCACAGGAGAGATAGCTTCATCACCCACAGAGCCTTCTGCGATGCTCTAACTGAAGAGAACAACAAGGCCAATAATGGCCTGATGCCCACCATGGGCCCCAACCTCCATGTCCAACTCCCTGAGCTTATGATGCCCATCGGCACCAGCACCAACTCGCCCGTTGGACTCGCCGACTTCAATAACCATGACATCAAGAACTCCTTCAAGGGCCTCCCCTACGAACTCATGCCTACTTCACTGCGTTCCCACACCATGGCCGGAAGCATGCTGTCGACAACCTCCACCACCAACCTCTTCAGCACGAGGACGCCCTTCTCGTCGGCTTATAGCGGGCTTGTCGACGGCACCGAGTCAGGCCAGCCGGCCGTCGGGTCGGCCCACATGTCGGCAACTGCATTGCTCCAGAAGGCAGCACAACTGGGTGCAACCGCCAGCGGTGGCAGCGCAGGCGCCATGCAGGGGGGCTTCGTCGCGGGGATGGCCGGGCCCGATCAGCAGTCCACCATGAGGACTTTTGGGCCGCACGACGGGGTGCAGACGCATGGGATGGGAGTCGATGGGGGAGCGTTTGCGAATACTTTCTTCGATGCTTCAATGAGCGGGGGCTCGGCGACGGGTGATGCCGGGGTGTTGTCCTCGACCGCCGGAATGTTCGTAGGCGGCGGCGGTGGTTTGATGCGGTCAGGGCTGAGATATGGAGGGGGAGGTGGGGACGTGCCAACTTTGGATTTCTTGGGGGTCAGCGGAGCGAGATCAGTGGCAGCGATGGGAGGGATGGAGTTTGGAGTTAATCAAAATAGGTTGCAGGGATTGCACCCGTTTCAGCAGGAGCAACGGCTAAGCCATGGGCAAGCAGCTGCTCTAGAGAAGGTCATGTGGGACGTTTGATTGGAAAATGGCGTTGAGAAAGTGATCCAAAATAGTTTCTCTCTCTTTGTTTGCTTGTTTGTGGGTAGAATAGGCTGGAGGGGAATTCAAGTTCCAATAAGAAGGCTCCTATTTCCCGAGAAAGTTTAGGCTCTTGGTTTTGTTTTGGATCATAAGAAATTTTGGGACCTGTGTGTAATGGCCGATAAAAATTTTCATAAATCCACTCCCCTCCGTGGTGGTTTGCCGCTTCATGCGCGTTTTAGCCGCCGTATGAGAAAAATATATGTTGTTAGATATATGATCAAATAATATGGTTTGGAAAGTACGTATATAGACTAAATTTCAAATTTGAAGAATATGTTTGCAAAATTAATTTTGAGTGATTTTTTTTATAAATTCACTCCTATTTAGAATCTATTTGGATAATCAATATATATAAAGGCATAGATGGAATCAAATATTTGTTCATAAGTTATACAAAAAATAAATTATATGATGCTTTGAACTATTTATAAGTGATGTCGTAAATAATGGCAACTCTAAGGACATATATAGACAGTGTATAAGAGTAAAAAAGGTGTTGTATGATAGGGTGAATGGATAGAATAAAAATTTTAATTTTAAAAATTGATTAAAAAAATATATGGTAGTTGAACTTTATGCAAAAAGACCTTCAAGGTAGGTTGGGCCAAATTTTGAACTCTATGCAAAAAGACCTTTAAGGTAGTTGAACTCTTTTTTTTATCATATAGAAATGGATTGAGAGACATTTGATCAATATGAAAGGAACTAAATCTCATATATTTGTACTATTAGAAATAATGTTTCAGATTTGAGGATGTATGATAGGTCATTAATTTTTGAATTTTTTAGCACATAAATATATCTTTATAATATATGAAATATATATAAATATATCAAAAGAGAGAGAGAGAGAGAGAGAGAGGAAGGTAAATTTGGCTAGATTCAAACGTAGCTAAGGTTGGATCCGATCATATTCTTCTTTCTTACATCCACATAGCTCATGAATTACTGTGACAAAAGTTGTAGTCATTTGTCATATTTTATGGAGCTTCATTCCTTCTCACGTTGCAATCCATATGAGCCATAATCGGGTTAGCCTCCGTTTTTTTACATGATGAAAACCAAAGTAGTTTGACTGAAGTCCTGATAATACTGAACAAACTTCTTCAACGGTAATTAGTCTCCTGTATCTCTGAGTTCGATCTCGTTCAATCCATGCTATCTTTTGGTAGAGCCATTGGTTGCTATAAGTTATATCATTGATGTTGTAGTTGCCAAACACCTATGGAGCATCATGAGAGGAACTAAGGATTCCTAATCCTGTTAGGTTTGATCCCATTTCTTGATTTTGACTTTGCTTTTCTTTCTTTCTTTGTGTTTTTGCCATCGACTAAGGCTTGAGGCTAGATGACTCATGAGAACTAAGGCCTGAGTCCTCCGCTCCGCGCCAATATATTCTTGGGCAACTCTCTCTATATATATTTATATATTCTTAGGTAACAAAAGGTCTTCTATGTTATCAAAACAAGAAAGTCACTAACCCCATCTCAAAGTAGATCTTATTTTCAAACTTGAGCTCTTTGAGGGAGTGGCCGAAACCACCAACCCCAAGAACCATTGGAGAGCTCATATTGACTTCCTTTAACCTTTGCTAATGACCTCTCTCTTTCAGTGTGTGTGTGTGAAAATATTTTACTAGCATAAAGCTGGCACCTACCATCAGGGCATGCCATATTGGGCTATAGTGCCTTTTTGATAGAGAGAGATCAGTAGAACATACTTGAAATATTTAAAATATTTAATTTTTATAGATAGTAAAAGTGTTATGCTATAGTAGTATATTACATCATCAATAACTTACCCATGTAAATGTCTGAACTCTTTGGGAGAAAAAAAAGTCTTAACTCTATTTTGTCATAACCTATTACTTGGGAGACATAATAAGGGACGGGCATGGGGACCGAGCCAATGGTAAAAAGAACAATCAAATCATTAGGTTAGGATGGGCTTGATTCAAACTCGAGTCAAATATTGCTAGGACAAGCCTTGCCCTATGAGAATCTTTTAGGGTTGAAGCCCAGTTTGTAATTTTTACAAAAAATTAATGTAGTATATTAGCTTACAGGTGATGCTTGATTTCTTTTTTTTTATTATTATTATAGAAAAAGTAATCCTAAAGAAATTAGTATTTGGCTAGACTTATTTCTTTAACATTCTGGCTTTTAGGACTTATTATTTTAAAATTTAAATATAGCAATTCTTTTTTACCGAGGCTTTAGGAAGCATAGAAAATTTATTAAGTCTGCCGATCCTTTTTAAAGCGTGGAACAATTAACGCTACTCTCTCTCTCTCTCGGAGTTGTTGGCACCTGACGTCCTGGTGGCCTCCAGCCGAGCACATCACGTGGTGCATATCATACCAATAGTCCAACTTTTTCCCAACTGTTATGCACGGAGCTCCAACCACGAGGACGTCTGCTTCCCCCTCTCTAAATCACCACCGTTCATCCTAGCAACCGGACAAACCCCGGGCCACTGGTCCATTAGATCTGACAGCAGACCATAAAAATAAGCCATCATCATCGATGCGGTCCACTCCCACTCCAAGCGGAAACTAAAGATTTTTTTTTCCCCTCCTTTTCTGGTTTATTTTAAAACACTCATCCATTAAAAAAAAAAAAAAACTGGCAGTAGCCCACATGTCCTTTGAACTCGTCGTCCGCGGAATAAACGATCGGTCGGCAAGAGACGAGGACAAGGCCAGAGAAGGACAGCCTCTCGTCCGCACCGCTCTTGGATCCCATCGCATTTTAAATTTTTTTTATTCTAGTTTTAGTAGTGGAGATATTTTTAACGTGGACTTGGGTGGCAGCAGCACCGCCCAGGTCCCAAACAATACGTGGATGACAGCTAATTAATAGGCAAGTCTTTATTTTGTTTTATTGGACCCGTTTCCGTTTCCCTTCTTCCTTCAAATTTCTGGCCCTTTAACTTATCCGTTACCGTTAGCCCACCCT
Organism: Calamus simplicifolius; assembly: GCA_900491605.1. Taxonomy (NCBI): domain Eukaryota; kingdom Viridiplantae; phylum Streptophyta; class Magnoliopsida; order Arecales; family Arecaceae; genus Calamus; species Calamus simplicifolius. Next base: position 209,183 of record UESW01004406.1, read on the forward strand.
CTCTCGCTCTCTCTCCTACTTTGTCCCCATCCGTCCTTTACTTTTTTTTTTTTTTTTTTCTTTCTTCTATAAATCTTCTCAAAGCCATTACTTATCCTCTCCTTCCATGGCCTCTCTTTGTTTCATCTTCCTCTGTTCTTAGCCCATTTTCCACGCGCGGTCTCCGACTTCAACCTTTCTCTCTCTCTATCTCTCTCTCGGGATTTAAGCGGAACGATTCCCCCTAATTTAGTTTAAAAAAAAAAAAATTTATGACCCCATCTCACCACTCGGCGATACTCCCTCCGGAGTCCGGAGCCGGTTTCATCGTCCGCCCTCTCCTTGCTGCTTCCCTTCTCGTGTTCCCTCTCATCTCCGGTGGCCGTCTCCGCCTTCAAACAGCTCCTGTCGGTCTGGACTCCATCTCTCTCCGACACTGCACTCCGTGGCTCTTCACCTCCCTCGAAGTTTCCACCGGCGGGAACAGCCCCTTTGGCCGTCACAGCCTCCGGTTGACACCGCTTTCCATCCCCTACTTCCTCCAGTTCGCCCCTTTGGTTCTCCTCTATGGTACGATCTGATCTAGCTCATTTGTTGCTTAGCAATTGCCTCTCATTGGCGCCGTGCAAGTGTTTGTTGTTTTGTTCCAAAGAAGAATTCGGAATGATTTTACTGCATTATTGATCTGGTGCTGTTTGTTTTCGTTGCGTATTTAATTTTGGGACTCCAGAATGAGTTGGATCTTTTGGTCTAGAAAATTATCAGCCTTCATTAGATATGCAAGTAATCAACAGTAATGCATGCATACATACATATATAACAAGACCAATTGGTTTGCCTTGATTGGGAACAGTAACAACCCATTTGAAACCATTAAAAAAATGTGGTATCGAAATGCATGGGACGCACAATAAAATATTTTGTATCCACCAAAATACCCTTCAAACTAAAATTCCAATCAAAACTGTTCTCCGCCCTGCTTCGACTTCGTTTGTTCCTTTCACCTCTATTATGCGGTCAATCTCAAGCTCATTCAATGCTACACTCAACCTCTCGTCTCTCTTAGGCTATCAATCTCTGCTAAGATTTGGATCTCTGATTCTTTGTCTCTTGTAGTTCATGAAATTACTTTTTTTAATTACTGTTATGTATTTATTTGGGTATAAGAAAATGGTTTTATTTTCTTATATGTCTTTCTATCTGGGTTTACTTTTTGGATGGTTTTGAGTTTTGGATGATTTGATTTTGATCTGTGTTGCTCATGTTTTATCCTCCTAAGATGATTGGGTCGTGTTCTTCAGTTTAGGTTGTGGGCCATTTATTTTGGCCATTCTTTGTGTAGAGAAGTTCTGTTGGATCTGTATTTGTTGTTTTCCAGTTTTGATTCTTATACATCAAAGAAGATGATTGATGCACTTTGATTTGCATTCGATGCCTAAGTGTTTAGATCTGGTTAATTCTCCTGTGCAATTTGTTTATTGACCTTATTACACGTTTGCACGCTTGGAAAAGGGTTATGTTTATTGTTGCATTGTTTATTGCTTCTCACTTCATCCCATGTTTTTGATGCATTATACTTGTGTTCATGGTTTCAACAACTATGTCACCAACTAGAACTTTACTTGTAATTGCTATAGTGGAGGAAAAAAGTGCAAAATCTTTGCACTGATTTTTTTTCCCAATATTCTCTGTGAAATTCTATGATCAGGCCTAAAGTCATATTGGTTATATTGAGGATACATCATTTGATGGTTGTTATTGCCCTGCCGTGGTTGAGTTTGATGGGGATTGATGAGGATACATCATCTAATGGAATTAGGTTTAGTAGCTGGATCTTGCATGGTTGAACATCTCATAAAGCTGATTTCTTCCCTCTTCTTACCCATTGAATGGTGGGCTGTTAATGTGGTTAATGTTATTATGGATCGTTAATGCTATACAATATTGCTTATTTAGTCGTGTTGATTCGACTATTTGTGTAGGAAACATGAGATATTATGAACGGAATCTTATTGCAGCCTTGGCAACATATGTAGGGTACTTTTGTATTAGTCCGCATGTATCTTTATTTATGCAAGGATGAGGATAATGAAAGTTATGTTGTGAGATCAATAAATACTCAACTTAGCTCAACTCATCTAAACCTTTTCCCAACTACATGGGGTTGGCTACATGAATCTGCTTCTTCCACTCAGCTCTATTCAGGACTAAGTTGACACTCAAATTATAAATAGTGAGACCAACAAATCTACCTACAAAAAGAGGAAAAAAACTTGCTCGACAAGAGATAATGTATGAGCTAATGAGTAAATTTAGGTGTTGTCAACATCTTTGCATGTCAACTGGTGAGGCAGCTGAAAGTGTAAAGGAAAAGGTTCAAAGTTGTCCAACCAAAGCAAGGGAATTAAGCACTAATGACATTGATGAGCTTCAAGCTCAAAATGAAGTTCAACTTGAGAACAATGATGTATTTGCTTACACAAATGCTCCAACTACTCTTGACTTCCCAACTACAGGAATGTCTTCAACCACTCCATCGGTATCCAAATCTTGATCTAGGAGTATGAAAAGAAAATCTGAAATGGTAGATGCACCTGCTGTAGGGATGAAAGAGGTTAAAGAAGCAATAAAAGACATTGTATATGCTATAAAGGGCACAAACCATCGTATCAAATCTGAAGATGATAAGGTCACTGAGTTGATGAGATTGGGCTTTGATGGTACTCGGCTATTGGATGCAACTGATTTTCTCATGGCTGATCCAATTCGAGCGAACACATTTTTTGCATTTCCTGAGAATGTTTGCAAAGATTGGCTATTAAGGAAATTAGCTTAACAAACTTGATGTTTATTGAATATGGGAGTATCTAAAAATGCTACTTATTTTGTGATTTCAATCTTTTGTCATAATGTGTGACTTATGTGTTTGGTATGTTGGAAGTAGCATTAGGTCTTATGGTATCCATGCAATGAACCATCCATGGGAGGATAAAGAGAGCAGTAAGGCTGGTGGATTTGGAACTACTGTGTGTTCTTGTTAGTTACCTAAGTTTAAGGTCTAGCATGCTATTGCTTTCTAGTGTTATTTTGATGCTTTAAGCTACTTTGTTGAGTTTTGAAATGTGCTTTATATTCTAGCTAAGCCTGTTTCCCTCATTTTCCATTTTATTTCGATGTTCATTGATTCTATCATACATGCATGTTTCGTGAGTAAATGATTAAAGGCTTTCATGTGCTGTCTCTCAAACAGGCTATAGCTGCATTTAGTTCTCTTTATGTTCTTGTAGAGGTAGGACAAAAACAAAAGCTAGATCATCACATGAATCTTTGATTGATCTTTGTTGTTTCATTTGATTTTGTTTGGGCTCATCAAAGCCTAAGTTCTTTATCTTATAAGTCTTTTATCTTTGAAAATTATTGTTTTTTTATATTAAGGGTAATATGATAAAATTATTTTATAAATTCCATTTCCATCTTGGTTCCAAACAAAAGAATTTAAATTCAATTCCATAGTCTTACACTTTATTCCAGGCACAAGAATTCCAATTCCAATGAAAATAATTAAAACTATGGAATTAGAATTCCATTTCCATCAGAATTGGTTCCATTGGAGTTGTGAGCTTTTAGCTTTCATGAACTATAGCTAGCCTCAACCTATGTTTGCTGTTTCTATCAATATTATATTAATAAGATCTAACTCCTAGATGCATTTCATTTGTGTCTTCCAGCTTGATGCTAAGTGATACAAATTATTTTCATGTTCAACACTAATTTATGACTTCCATTATTAATATAGTGATTTGGGTTAGAAATTATGGTGAAGCATACCTCTCATTTTATAATGCTTTAGTAGAGTCGGTAAATACTTTCCTCATTTACATATTTGTTGTATATTGTCCCTAGATAAGTACTTTTGTGTCTTTCCAATATGAACATGATGTTAACGTGTGTGATATTTTCTGATCAGACTTCTCAAAATTTCAAACAATAAAGACATGTAATTTTGATGAGTAAAGCAGCAAATTTTGCATGACCTGAGAAATAAAACTCATGATTGTGGTGGAGACAAGTTTTTGGTTTTGAGTGGGCAGCTGATGGGTAATTAAAAACATATAATTTTATAATTCAAGAGAGCCTTTCCATTTAACAAGAATGTTTATCCTTGCAAGAAACAAAATCTCTTATCGAATTTTTTCTATTTCATAATTGTTACTCCAATTCAATTTTTGTTTTAAGTATTAAAGCATTGCATTGTCATGTGGCTTCTCCTTGCTGTTGCCCATAGCTCATAAGTCATAACATCTTGAGGGCTCCTAACTTTTTAACATTTGGTAGAAGTCCAAAAAAGCCTTTCATTGGTTTTGACTTCAACCCCAAGTATTTTTCATATGACTCTATTGAGCAATTTCAAGAACCATATGAAGGATAATTGCTTCTTGCGGGAATGAACCTGTGGATATTGATGAGCCTAGGTGGGGAGGTAGTTACCAAGTCTTGTAGTCAAACTGAATTGGTTTTTGGTTGAGTATTATATCGAAGCTGAGTTATTCTAAGGTCTAGTTTATGGTAGTAGGTTGTGGTTGTTTGTCATGTAATAGGTTATGGGTTAATGGATGGAAGTGCTTGTGAGAGGACATTATTTTAATATTCATAAATCCCAAGGTTCATCGTACTAAGAGTGAGCACCGCTTTTGATACCAAACTGGTATAGTTCGGAAAAAGCACACTGTACCGAACCAATGGTGTACTAATTAAGTGAATTGGAAGGTTCCACCAGTGAACTAGAAGGTTCCAACCTATAAATTGCCTCATACCAAGCTAAACTTGGTGGTTTGATACAGTATGAGGCGATTTGGTACCATACAAGGTTAATGAGGTTAGTATGGGACGTTTTGGGCTATATAAGGTGATTCAGGACAATACCGGCCCCATACTATTTCAAAATGGTGAACCGTATCAATTTGGTACGATTCGGCATTACTTGATAGATCCTAAGCCGGTCGCTTTGCTTATTGATTGTTAGATTAATTATTAAATCTTAGATTAAGATGCTGAAATTCTATATGGATTAGGTTTGTCCATTTGAAGCCACTTACCCTATGCAATGTTACGCATGTTATATCAAAAGTTCTTTTTTCTTTTTGGGGGGACATTATGCAGGGTCACTTTATCTCTGTAAGATAGGTGAAAGATTGATTAACTAATGGTATGGTTTGATGTGTTTTTCTCTATAAGATATAGTTGGATACATCCTGTTAAAAAACTGTTTTTCTCTATAAGATGGGTACATTTGACTTCAACATGAAAAACATTTCAAACCATTATAGTGCCATTATAGCATAGGTTTTTCATTCAAATTGTAGCAATATATAATTTATCATGTTGTTTTCTTTGGTTAAGTTGTGCGTGCAAAAAGGAACCTTCAATGCTTGAAGTTGTTTTTCATCTAAATTGCATTCAGCTTGGATAGAATGTTATTTCCTCTTCAGTTTTTTCTTTAACAAAGATATCTTATAAAACTTGATCTCGTAGTGTCATCACTTCCTCACTCATATTGTCCTTAAGTGAGAATTGAATATTTTCATGAATTAAAAGCTTTTGGTGAAAGTTATTCTTTGGTGCTCTCTCAAAAAATTATAATTCTAAAATACTACCTAACCTCTCGCACTTGAGTTCATGGCCTTGCATATAATATTCCAACATTGCCTTATGACTTCAATCCTCTTTTTTTTAAGGGAAAAAAAGGACTCGCACTTGGCCCTTAACAGATGCCTTGAGGCTCTTGATGAAACTATCATATGCATCACTCGGGTGGTTAATATGTGATGCATGTTTTTCTCCTTTTTTTTATGCCTCTTAAAAAGTTTGCATGTTATATTCGCTTTGTAATAAACTTGTAGAGTCTCTTGAGTGAGGCTATATGAGGGAGGCATAAGTATTGCCTTGCATATATGGGTCTCTCGAGTGAGGCCTTGCATATAATATGCTAACATTGCCTTATGACTTCAATACTCGTTTTTTTTTAAAAAAAAAAGATTCACACTTGGCCCTTGACAAATGCCTTGAGGCCCTTGATGAAATATATATTAAATAGGGGATTTATATGCATTACGTGGGTGGTTAATGTGTGATGCATGCTTTTCTTCTTATTTTATGGCTCTTAAAAGGCATGCATGTTAGATTTGCTTTGTAATAAACTTGTAGAATGTCTTGAGGGAGGCAAAAATATTGCAAGCCAGTTAATGTGTGACCCATGTGACAGGACATGCATCTTAGTCTAATCCTTGACAAAGCCTTTCATATATCTCTTGATTTCATTGCATTGTACTCATGTGCCAAACTTCGGGTATGGTATGATACATCATACATCATTGTAAAATTTAAACTCTATTCAGTTGTTAAACATAGAGAACAAGCAGGCCATTCTTGCTATCTCTTGATTTCGTTGCATTTGTACTCATGTACCAAACTTTGGGTATGGTATCATACATCATACATTATTGTGAAATTTGAACTCTATTCGGTTGCTAAACATAGAGAACAAGCAGGCCACTTTTGCTATATTTGCTTGGACTTGTGTGTTGTTGGTGCACGAAATGTGAGATCCCTACAAAGTTAAACATGATAGCTAGTTCCAAACATGACACTGAGCCGTTTCTCTTTATTTTGTTTCACAAAGTTCTCTGTAGTACACTAGTCTTGGATAAAAAGAAAATATGCATGAAGCTTGCACCTTATGTCTTAAGGCTTGCACCTCTCCCCTGAAGCGGTTTAACTGCATCAACTTACACTTCCACCTATAATTCATGGTTCTTTTTGTAATTAACTAATATGGTGCTAGACATCTTGGCATGCATTTTCCTGTTAACTGGTATCCAGTGAACTATTCCAAGAGGACTCTATTCATGTCCTTAACTTTCTTCCACCCAAGGCTTCATTGTTTTCAGTTCAAAGAAGTTATGTACCAACCCCTTCTCAGCATTCTACATCTATAAATCAGGAACTTGATTATGAAGATACTATGGGTCTATCATTGCTTTTAAGTTGGCTCTCCTACCAACGAAAAATATCCTACTTTACCCCCCCCCCCCCCCCCCCCCTATTAGCTAATTTCTCCACCACATAAGTTTGCATCATGGGAATTAAGTCTAACCAACCAAGGGTGACGTGAAGTACCGATTGCTAGCTTGTTGAAGGTTTTTAAAATCCCAACATATCAATTATGAATTATCTGAGCGAGTGACCAAGATTGGGATGAACCAAGATCTCAATTTATCTTAGCACGTATGATAGGTGTGGTAATTTGGAGGGAACTGATATTTTCAAGATCTTGGCCAATATTTAAGGATCAAGAAACAGTATCCTGGCTGATATATTTATACCAAGTTTATCAACTATATTTAAGCAGTAATTTCAAGATTTATTTTAAAAAAAAAGCTTGTTGAAGAAATAAAAAGAAAATTGAAAAATATTGGTTGATATGAATATCATATCGGTCAATATCTCTGGTTCTACCAGTTTATATCGGTTGAGTTTTCATATATATCATTACCAGAGGTGCTTTATATCAAGACGAACCAAGTCCTCAATCAAGATGATAACCTTGGTTTATTGATCATGCAGGCCTATGAGATCAGACCCTAACGGAAGAATTTTGTCATCCATGGTAATACATATCAATCCACTCTAGCTCACAGTGATGCTAAAATCTATTTGCCATGCAACAAAAGTAGAAAGTAAATAGAAATATGTAAATCACAAGCTTTCAGGGCTTTTTGGATTTTCCCAAATATTCATTACCACTTGTGCTTCTTCACATGGTCCTACTATTTTTAGCCTACCTATTCCCCTATCAAATTAACTTCCATTTTGTTTTTCTTATGTTCTTCCTCCACTGTTGCTTGTGCAATTTAATTTCATCTAGTCAAGGGCAAGTACAAGATTTAAGATTTGCCTCATCTTTAAAAAGAAAAGGAAAAAGAAAAAGAAAGCAAGATTTTATATTTAACTTTATCCATTTCCAGAGCACTATAATAAGGGTAAAGAGCAACGCTGAGACATAATCCCATGATGGCATCCTCTCCTCTTATGATTTAATGCTGCCTATTTACCAACAAGAATTGTTTGCCTATTTTTATTTGTTTATTCAGTTCTTCAGCTACCTTTTTTTATATTTATTGTGTGATTTTGCCATCTTGGTGGGATGCTACCTGAGTCCCTTATAATGTCATTTTGTATCGTATTATTGTCAGTTTGCTGGCTTACAGGCATGAACATGAGGTGCTATCATTAATATAACATGATATCAAATACCTATGAAAACCAAGTGGTCCTCTTGCTCTGCTGCATTTTTTAAGAATCTTTGGTGGTTCATTATTTACACTTTTTTGTCTCATTATTTTCTTATATATCCAGTGAAAGGTCGGTAGACTAAGCTTGCCTTCTAGCATGCTTCTCGTTGGCATGAGCTCCATCCAAAGGACACATTATGATGTTTTGTCAGTGAGGGAAGATGCGTGCTATGATGAAATCCGAGCTGGTTACAAGGCTGCTATTCTTAAATCTCATCCTGATAAATTGCATGGGAAACTAGATGAATCTGATCTTCAGCACAAGCAAGAAGAAAAATTCCTGGATGTACAGAAGGCATGGGAAGTTCTTTCTGATTCCAAGTCCAAAGCAGACTATGACAGGGAGCTGCAAGCTTCCAGGCAGGTAGTGGAGGTTGTGGACGATGAAGTTAAGTTGGGGGACATGGCCATGGAGGCTCTGGGTGATGTTCGAGAGTTCTTCCATCAGTGCAGGTGTGGTGATTATTTCTCAATCACATCACTGGAGCTAGGGGAGATGGGCATCTCATTGCATGAGAATGGAGTAGTAGAAATGCAGACATCTGCTGGGCTATCACCATCCTCGGTTCTTCTTCCTTGTGGCTCTTGTTCGCTTAAAATCCGTCTGCTTATAGATGCAAATCATTGAGCTTTTTTTTTATGCGCTTCCTTGAGTTGTTTGTGGTGTCAGCAAATGGGAGCTCAAAGTTCTGACTATAAAAGGTTCCTACTAACATTTGACAGCCTATGTAAAGAATCTTGTTATATTTTTACGTGGATCCAGGACCAACTGGCAACAACTCTAGTATCGTCGGTTCTTAAAGGTGTGATTGAGTTGGCTCTTGTTAAGGCCTGCATAGATTCACCTTCTCTTCTCCCGTTCTCTCTTTTTTTTTTTTTTTCTTCTTTTCTGTTGTGGGCTTCCGCTGGACCATCTATTAAAACTCAATAAATGATAGCGTGTTTTACCACCGTCACGCTTGGAACGGAGTGTTCAAGGATTTGTGAATTGAGATGGTGGAACAGTCCCATCCGGATGCTTGGATAGCAACCTATCGCGACGCTAGAGGGGACGTCCCACTGACCTGAAACTTGATCTGAAGGTTGAAACGTTTGGTTACCCTGCAAGCCTTATGAAAAGAAGTGTTATAAGCCCTCCGTCGCGCCTCTTTTCTCAGCTCCAGAGCAAGTTCTGCTGCAAAGTGTAGTGCTTGTGTCATGTGCTCACTTAAAATCTTGGGAAAGAAATGAAGGAAAGTAACACCAAAAAAGTCCTAACAGAAATGTATAAATAAATAATTATGTCGTTATGCCTTTGAATCTTTGATTACAAATAAGGCGAGTTAGGGATCACAAAAAAAAAAAAAAAAAAAGGTTTTCATTGGCAGGAATTTGAGGTGTAACCTCACGCATGACTTTTCTCATATCAGCAGCTCTGCTTTGGATAACTTTCAGTTGCGACTCGTTCCATGGTTCTGCTAAACTGGGCATCGAATGGTTCTTCGTTAATTGAGTTGGTTCGAAAGTTTTGATTTTACCTGTGACTCGGAGCAGCTCTTTGAAAGATTGATTTGGAGTATCCTTTGGGCCATTCAAATTCATTTTTTATCAATGAATCTGTGTAAGCTCCGTTGAACTCCATCCAACCTAGATCTGCCTTGATTTTATTGCCTAAACTTGGGACCCAATCCACTTCACCTTGCAGGAAAAGCGGGTCAAATATGATATATGGTTCTAAGGTTATAGGGAAACATAAGTACAACAATTGCAACAATAGTAAAGCTTTGGTTTCAAACTAATTAAGATAGGCTGTATAAATATTTTTTTCTCTATTTCATTTGGTTTTGAACTTCAATAAGTTGCAAAGATTTCAAATATTTCTTTATTATTTTTTGTTATATAATTTTCAGTCTATCTTTATATATATATCAGATACTTTATCATCGATGCATCACTAGGTCTACATTTTTAATATCTAAACTATTTAAGCCATCCTTCTCTTAATTTATTCTTAATTAATGCTATATCTGTCTTTTTATGAATAACTTCATTTCTTATTCAATATTTCCTTGTACCACCACATATCCATCTTAATATTCTCATTTTAACCGCATTCATTTTATGTATATATATATTTTTATAATTATCTAATATTTTATACCATAAAACATAATCAGCCTTATAGCTATCTTATTAAAATTTTTTTAATTTGATAGATATTTTATAATTACATGATATTTTTGTTGGACTTCTCCATTTCATCTTACCTACTTTAATGTTGTAGACAATATTCAACCTTAGTTTCTTATCTCTTATGAATGATTAATCCTAAATATCGAAAGTAAACATTTTTATTAACTCCATGGTCTTTAAATTTTACTTTACACTCATCTCTATTTCTATTATTTCTAAAATTACATTCCATGTATTTATCTTTGTCCTACTTAATCTAAAATTTTTAAATTTTAATGTATTTCTTTATAATTCAAAATTATGATTAACCTCAATCTTAGTTTCATCCATCAATACTAAACCATAGCAAATAAAATGCACCATAAAATATCATTCTATATATGTCCAGTAAGCTCATCCAAAATTAAAGTAAAAAGACAAGAATTAAGAGCAAATTCCTAAATATAAGCCTATTATGATTAAAAATTTACTTGTATTATCCTTGATAGTTCTTATACTAATAATTTTTCTATCATACATGTCTTTTATTATGTTAATATATTTATCAAATACTCCATTTTTCTTACATCCAGCGTAGATTTTTTTCTAGGAACTTTATCGTATACTTTTTTCTAAATCAATAAAAATTTTATAAAGATTTCATTTTATTTCTCTATACTTCTCTATTAACCTTCTAAGAATAAATTTTTTTATTTTTATAATATAAAAATAAATTAATTTTTTGATATATTTATAATACATCTCAACTTACACTTAATTGCATTTTTTTAAATTTTTATAATATGATTCATGAGCTTACTATCATGATAGTTAAAATAATTTTAAATATCTCTTTTATTTTTATAAACCAGTACTATAATGTTCTTTCTCTATTTATTAGGCATCTTCTTATTCTCTAAGGTTTGATTAAATAAAGTTATCTTTCAAGTTACTTTTACATCTTCAAAATATTTTTAAACTTCAATATAAATTTTATTAGGACCCACTGTTCTTTCTAATTTTATTTTTTTTCATAGCATCTTTTATATTAGATTTCCTAATTTTATGAGCATATGTCATATTTTTATTTTTGATAAAACTAGTAAGACCTTCTAAATTATTTATATAATTTTTATTTAATAGTTTATTAAAAAATTTCTCTATCTTCAAAATCTATATTACACTTTCCTGAATATCTATTCAAATCTTATTTGATAATTTTTTTAAAGTAAAAATCTCTTGAATTAGTTCATTCATATCCTCGAAAAAAATTTCCTTAGTTGCATTATATGAAGCATAAACACTAATAATATTTCTTGACTCTTCGTTTAACACTAATTTAATTAAAATTATTCTATCTCCTATCATCTTAATATCTGCAATTTCATCTTTTAAACTTTTATCTATAATAATTTCTACTTCATTTTTATTTCTATCTTTACTAGTGTACCAAAAGTTTAAATCCATCAACATCTTTTCCTTCTTCGCCTATCCACTTGGTTTTCTACAAGATTCTCTTTCTAATAATTACATACATTAGTTCTATTAATTTTTCTATTAATGATCCTATATTTCAAGTTGATAAACATATCTTGTTTTATTTTTATTTTTATTTTATTTTTTGACTAACAGTACTATCTATATCCATCCATCAAGATGTGGATACCGTTGTTTTTTTTTTTTTTTGTCCTATCAGGGCAGCAATATGATGCGTCGCTTCTGAAGACTGTCCTAGTTATCCTTATCATTTCAATTACATTTGGGTTTCGATGCACTGCCTTACTTATGTGAAATGTCCTAATTTTAACAATTTTTTTATTAAATTTATATTTATAGAATATAAATATAATTTTAGATTGGCCATCAACTTACCGCTACCCTCCTCTATTTAGCCCCTTAATATTAGCTATGTATAAAACCTTCATATGTAAATAGGCTTGGGACCTCGCACAATAATCAATGTTAACATATTAATAATTAAATTATTTTTTAAACAAAATTTTTTGCCTTGTTCCATTAACACTACATGTCGTTGACGTGCGCTAGTTATTAGATCCATCATAGTGGACTTTAATCCTAAATAGTCATATGTTTTGATTTTTCCATCAATAGCAATTGAGAAGGCAAAAAAAAGTTAACTAACTTTTTCATAAAGCTTACCTATCAAATAATGGGGCTTTTAATTATACATTAATAATCTAAAATATTATTCAATATATAAGCGGTAATCTAAATAGAGGAACAGGTAGTGTTATTTGGTATAAAACGGTTTCTTTTCTTTTCTAGTGTTTGGATATAGTATTATTTTTAAATTTGCTTTAATACATCTATTTCCATGTTTACTTAAGAGCTACTTCTAAATCGATAGAAGATATTATTTTGTAGCATAAATATTTTCGTTATGAATGGCAATGAATTTATAGTAACCATTCTAGATTTAACTATCCCATCTAATATCATGCAAGAAGGCCACAACTTTGCCCAATATTCATTTAAAAAAAATAAGAAATTATAATAATCGAAGAAAAACCCTTCCTACCAAAATAAATTTGATCCAATTGGGCTTCAGGCTGGACTTGAGCTTGGGCTTACAGCTAAGCCTAGGCCTAAATTTTTCCTTTATTTTTTTGAGCCGGAGCCCAACTAGAAGTTCACAAAAAAAAAAAAATCAAACCAAGCTTAGGTTACAGCATGACTCAATTAGGTAAGCTCATTTCCAACCCTAAGTATGTCACATGAGTTCAATTTGTTAGTCACCAGATAGGGCATTAAGGTAGTGTTTGAAATAGGAAATAAGAGGGGAGTTAACCAGAGAGATAATCTATGGTTAAGCATAGTTAACCATGGGTTATCCCCTCAATTTATTTCCTAGAAAATGCAGGAATAGAGTAAAAAAAAAGTTATCCTATGGATTTACCTTTTTGCATTTGATATGATCAATGGGATAGCCAAGAGATAAATTTTATCACGTACATTTATCCATGGATAATCTTTTTTTTTATCAAATACTACCTAAGATGTCAAGTCTGGTTATGCAATGGTCTCCAAGCCTTGGAATATTTGCCCAAGGATATAGAATGGCTGGCCTTGGTGTTTTGCAAGTCACGTCATTGCATGGGTGTTTAAGGGAGAACAACATTTTATAGAATCCAATTCTATGTGTATGTTTGTTACGCTTTTTAGTACATATTTTTGGTATATCGGCATGACTAACTATAAATAAGATAATTCAAATTCCAACACATATGTATGACATAGGAATCCAATGCAGGCATATCAAACTTATTCACCTCCATCAGGTGAGCAATTTTATTGACATCTAACTTCTTATTATTTTTCTATCATAACTAGGTCCTCCCAAAAGAGGAAGTCACTCACGAAACTTTCCATATATTTTAATCATCAGGAAGAATCAGCTATATGAATTACAATTGCAGGTCTCAGGCTTAAAGCTGCAATAGCCGAAGGGATTACTGCATTTGATCAAATAGCAGCATGGCATCATTTGACAATTGCTTAGATTTTTGGCATTACAACAGTTGCATTGTGAACATTCTCTGAAAGAGGGGTTGGCAGCATAGATATCTTTTATGGTGCCTTTACCAATTGGACGGTATTCAACCGTATCGATTGGTAGATTTTGGAAGGTTGGCTGCATCCCGATTACAGCAATAGCTCCTGCATGAATATATGTTGTAAAAAATTAATGAGTTAATGAGTTTGAAGAAAATTTAAGAGTGATTGTAAGATAGATGGATCACCTTTCACAAAGAAACTAGTTAAGAGAAGAGTGAAAATAAAGATGAAGTGAGTAGTGATAAAAGAAATAAATCTTTTTGGTTTTCTTCGATCATCCATGGGATTATTTGTCTTTCCAAAGAGATAATAAGGATGAGAAACATTTATTACATCTGCATGAATTAAATCAAATTAAAAAAAAATCTTACATTAAAAATTAAAAATACATAAAAAGAATAAATCTTTTTTTTTTATCTCTGATTATCTATGGGATTATTTGTCTTTCATTAAATAGACAACTTTACTATTTTAAATTAATTCAAATAAAAAGCTTTAAAAGAATAGTAAAATATATGGCATATGTCATGTCAAATTTTTGCGTCTGGTTGAGTGATGTTTTCATTTTATGCTATATATTAAATTATTCAAAAAACTAAGTAATTTTTTTCATTATACTCATCCATGTATTCAATTTGATATGACTAATCCCAACGTCATCAGAAAAGGTAACGGCAATCACTGTCGTTTCCCCCACCCCCGGCACCCCCTCGGGGTCGGGGGTGGGGCCATCATTCCTTAACCCCGGGGCTCCTACCGGCCCCGGGGTGCATCATCATTTCCCCACCTCTGGCACCCCCTCGGGGTCGGGGGTGGGGCCATCATTTCTTAACCCCGGGCCCCTACCGGCCCCGGGGTGCATCATCATTTCCCCACCTCCGGCACCCCCTCGGGGTCGGGATGGGGCCATCATACCTTAACCCCGGGGCCCCTACCGGCCTCGGGGTGCATCCTCATTTCCCCACCTCCGGCACCCCCTCGGGGTCGGGAGCGGGGAAATCATACCTTAACCCCGGGGCCCCTACCGGCCTCGGGGTGCATCCTCATTTCCCCACCTCCGGCACCCCCTCGGGGTCGGGAGCGGGGAAATCATACCTTAACCCCGGGGCCCCTACCGGCCTCGGGGTGCATCCTCATTTCCCCACCTCCGGCACCCCCTCGGGGTCGGGAGCGGGGAAATCATACCTTAACCCCGGGGCCCCTACCGGCCTCGGGGTGCATCCTCATTTCCCCCCCGGCACCCCCTCGGGGTCGGGAGCGGGGAAATCATACCTTAACCCCGGGGCCCTACCGGCCTCGGGGTGCATCCTCATTTCCCCATTCCGGCACCCCCTCGGGGTCGGGAGCGGGGAAATCATACCTTAACCCCGGGGCCCTACCGGCCTCGGGGTGCATCCTCATTTCCCCATTCCGGCACCCCCTCGGGGTCGGGAGGGGGATCATAACCCCGGGGCCCTACCGGCCTCGGGGTGCATCATTTCCCGGCACCCCCTCGGGGTCGGGAGGGGGAAATCATACCTTAACCCCGGGGCCCCTACCGGCCTCGGGGTGCATCCTCATTTCCCCATTCCGGCACCCCCTCGGGGTCGGGAGCGGGGAAATCATACCTTAACCCCGGGGCCTACCGGCCTCGGGGTGCATCCTCATTTCCCCATTCCGGCACCCCCTCGGGGTCGGGAGCGGGGAAATCATACCTTAACCCCGGGGCCCTACCGGCCTCGGGGTGCATCCTCATTTCCCCATTCCGGCACCCCCTCGGGGTCGGGAGGGGGAAATCATACCTTAACCCCGGGGCCCTACCGGCCTCGGGGTGCATCCTCATTTCCCCATTCCGGCACCCCCTCGGGGTCGGGAGGGGAAATCATACCTTAACCCCGGGGCCCTACCGGCCTCGGGGTGCATCCTCATTTCCCCATTCCCGGCACCCCCTCGGGGTCGGGAGCGGGGAAATCATACCTTAACCCCGGGGCCCCTACCGGCCTCGGGGTGCATCCTCATTTCCCCATTCCCGGCACCCCCTCGGGGTCGGGAGCGGGGAAATCATACCTTAACCCCGGGGCCCCTACCGGCCTCGGGGTGCATCCTCATTTCCCCATTCCCGGCACCCCCTCGGGGTCGGGAGCGGGGAAATCATACCTTAACCCCGGGGCCCCTACCGGCCTCGGGGTGCATCCTCATTTCCCCATTCCCGGCACCCCCTCGGGGTCGGGAGCGGGGAAATCATACCTTAACCCCGGGGCCCCTACCAGCCTCGGGGTGGACGGTCATTTCCCCACCTCCGGCACCCCCTCGGGGTCGGGGTGGGGTCGTTTCCTTAAACCCAGGGCCCCTACTGGCCTCAGGGTGCATGGTCGACATGCTATTCAACCGCCAAAGAAACAGCAACTGTCAGCAAGTACGGTGCTCACGCATGATCTCCGGCACATGGCAGTGCCTTGCCGTAGTACCATTTCGTACTCCTGTAAAATGTGCCCCGGTACGGGGGGTCATGTCTCATAACGATGTTTGGCGCATTGCACGCCTCTATGCGCCACTATGCCTTACTAGGGTGTACGACTCGCCGCCTCTAGCAATAGGAGCCCAGCCACGTCCATCAAGAACAGTACAAAAGAAAGGTCTTCCGAAGCTGCACATGACGGTGTTTAGACAGGTAAAAAAGAAATATTCGGAAGGGGATCCAAGGTTTTTTCAGAGCTTTCTTCCTCCCTGCTCAAAACCCTAACTGCCTCAGCTTTTCTTCGCGGGGGTGGTTCTTTGTCTGAACCCAAGCCACTGACTTGATCGTCGGAGGGTCCCCACCGGTGCCACCGGTCCTCGGGGACTTTTCTTGCAGGACTTCCCGGAGCGAGACGTCCGTTTTCCCCGACGTTTGAAGAAGGTGACTTGGCGTCATCAGATTGGCGCGCCAGGAAGGGGGGAGTGTAAGAGAGACTTCGAACCAGCGGCTTTCTTCGAGACCTTAAAGCCATGGTGACAACTCGAATGAAGGGAGTTTCAGCCGGTCGCGCTGGGAGGCAGCGCTGCGGGGCTGATCCGCCCGCGGAGGACCCCCCAGCTCTCGTATCTTGTTTCCCAGAGCCTCCGAACCTCCAGGAGGCAGGGCCTTCTGCTCCGCAGAATGGCGCCCCTGCATTCGCTCCACAGCCACCTCAAGAAGATCGATTCGCTGACCTGGCCACCCAGGTCCAGTCGCTGGCGGCGGCGGTCAAAAGCATGCAGCAGCAGCAACAAGTAGCTTTGCGACAGCCAGAGCCGAGCCCATCTGTCCCAGAGGCGGTGCAACCCAGCCAGCATTCCTCCCGAAGGAGATCGCCCGTTCCTGCAGATCATCACCGCCGATCCCCGGCCAAGCCGCATCGCCGCGAGGCGTCCAAAAGGCCCCGGTCTCCTTCTCGCCATGCCAGCATCTCCCCTAAGCGGCGGCATGGAAAGGAGGCGGAGCGCGCGCGCCGACATCGTCGCCTCCGCTCTTCTTCTGAATCTTCAGGGGAGGGTTCCGTTGATGGCCGGATGCCTCGCCGAGCTGAGCGGCGACTCGAGGAGTGTAATCAGAAGTTGGAAGAACTTAGCCGTCGTATCACCCACCTGCCGGAGACTGATTACGACAGTCGGCCTCCCCTGTCCCGCCGTATCATGGAGGAGCCAATCTCTACCCGATTCCGCCTTCCTCAGCTGGACCCTTATGACGGGACTACGGACCCCCTGGACCATTTGGAAAGTTACAAGGTGCTCATGCAGGTTCAGGGGGCTACAGACTCCCTTATGTGTGTGGCCTTCCCCGCTACTCTGAAAAAAGCTGCCCGGGCCTGGTACTCTCGCCTGCCGCCACGGAGCATCGACTCCTTTCGCCAGTTGGAGAGGGCTTTCCTGGCCCACTTTGACGCCTGCCGGAAAATCCCGAGGGTGGCGGACAGTCTATTTGCTGTCCAGCAGAAGAATGGCGAGTCCCTGCGAGACTACGTCGCCCGGTTTAAGGAGGCCGCTCTGGAGGTATATAACTTGGAGGACTCAGTGGCTACCTTGGCTCTGAAGCGAGGGCTCCGCCCTTCCCGTTTCGCGTATTCTCTTGACAAGAAGCCACCGGGTTCCTACTCCGAACTCCTGATCCGCGCCCAGAAATACATCCGGGCAGATGAAGCTGACTTTTCTCGGCGTGAGGCCGGCGGGAGCGTACCCCGGAAGCCAGCCCAGCCAGAACCTGCGGAAGCCCGCCCCAGGAGGCCCGAGCCTCCTCGTCGACCAGACAACCGCCCTCGACCTCCTGCACCGAGAGACGGGCCGTATACTCCATTGCTTGCTCCCATATCCCAGATCCTGCTCGAGATCGAAGGGGAGCCTTACCTGCAACGTCCTCCCCCATCAACCCGAAGATCCCCCGGAACAAAGAGCCTCTACTGCCGCTACCACCGGGACCATGGCCACAACACCGACGACTGCCGGCAGCTGAAGAAAGCCATTGAAGATCTCATTCAACAGGGCCACCTGAGGAAGTTCGTCCAAAGGAACAACCCAGGAACTCCCGGCCCATCAGCGCCTGCACCGCCGATGATTGATAACGCCCCGACGGAGAAGACGGTAGCGATGATCTCCTGGGGGGCAGGGGGCCCGCCGAAGAGACCGAGGGGAGAGGGGGGAGCGGAGGCTATAATTCCTTTTTTCGAAGAGGGCCTAGAGGGGGTTGTAAACCAAGATGATGATAGCGTCGTCGTATCCATGACGATCGCTAAGCACCCTGTAAAACGAATCCTGGTCGACAGTGGAAGTTCAGTAGATGTTTTGAACTACGACGCCTTTATTCGCATGAACCTGTCACATGATTTACTTCAACCAGTCGTCATGCCTTTGATGGGATTCACGGGGGATTCTGTGAGGGTCGAGGGGGAGATTACTCTTCCTGCAACAGCCGGAATGGCTCCGCGCCAGAGCACTGTCCTTATAAAGTTTTTGGTGGTCCGTGTGCCCCTGGCGTACAATGCGATTCTTGGGAGGCCCGGGCTCAACCTCTTGGATGCCGTCATTTCCACCAAGCGACTCCTAGTGAGATTCCCAACCACCAGCGGGATCGGCGAGATGCGAGGAGAGCGGGACCTGCCGGCGCTATGCTATCACTTGGCTCCCAGTCCCCAGGGGGCAGTGCTTGCACCACCGTCGACATCGACATCCGAAATTCTTGACCCACGGGATTTGGAGAGGAGGGGGGAACCGGCCGAGCGGCTGCTTACCTTCCCCCTCGGGGAGGACCCCGCAGACGGTTCGAGTCGGAGCCTCGCTTCCTGACGAAGCCCGTGACCAGCTCCTAACCTTTCTACGGACCAACGCCGACGTCTTCGCGTGGTCAGCATCTGACATGCCCGGAATCCCGGAGGAGGTGATTACACACCAGCTCAACATCCGACCAGAGTGCCGGCCCATCAGGCAGAAGAAAAGGAGTTTTGCTCCGGACCGGCAGAAGGCTGTCGACGAAGAGGTGCGGAAGCTGTTGGTGGCTGGCCACATTCGTGAGGTGCGCTACCCCGACTGGTTGGCGAATGTCGTGATGGTTCGGAAGACCAGTGGGAGCTGGAGGATGTGTGTGGACTTTACCGACCTCAACAAGGCGTGCCCCAAGGACAGCTTTCCGCTCCCCCGAATTGACCAACTGGTGGACGCCACTTCCGGGCACGGGACGCTCAGTTTCATGGATGCGTTCTCGGGGTACAATCAAATCAAGATGAGCCCAGTAGATGAGGAGGCAACCTCCTTTGTCACGGAGAAGGGGATCTACTGTTACAGAGTGATGCCTTTCGGGCTGAAAAACGCCGGGGCCACTTATCAAAGGTTGATGAACAGGGTTTTCGAGATCAGCTGGGGCGCAATATGGAGGTCTATGTGGATGACATGCTGACTAAAAGCACCAGCGCAGGAGACCATGTGGCCGATCTCGGGGAGACTTTCGGCAATCTGCGACGGTACCGAATGAAGCTCAACCCCCACAAATGCGCCTTTGGAGTGGCGGCCGGCAAGTTCCTGGGTTTCATGGTGACCCAACGCGGGATCGAAGCCAACCCCGACAAGATCAGAGCTATCCTGGAGATGCGGCCCCCGGTCAGTAAGAAGGAGGTGCAGCGCCTTACGGGGAGGGTGGCGGCCTTGAGTCGTTTCATGTCAAGGTCGGCGGAGAGGTGCCTACCCTTTTTCAAGGCGCTGCGCAAGATTAACGGCTTCGAGTGGACGAAAGAATGTCAAAGCTCCTTTGAAGAATTGAAGCAGTTTCTCTCCACTCCGCCACTGCTATCCAAGCCCGAAAATGGGGAGGAGCTCTTCCTATATCTGGCCGCTTCCCCGGAGGCCGTCAGTTCGGTACTGGTGCACATGGATACCGACGGAACTCAGAAGCCGATCTACTACACCAGCAAAATACTCCATGACGCGGAGACCAGGTATTCAAAAACTGAGAAGATCATCTTCGCTCTGGTGGTCTCTACTCAGCGCCTCCGGCCTTATTTTCAAGCTCATCCCATCGTGGTGCTTACGGATCAGCCCCTGCGAGCTATCCTGTCTCGCCCCGACACTTCCGGCCGGCTGGCTAAATGGGCCATCAAGTTGGGCGAGTTCGACCTGTCCATCCGACCGAGGCCAGCCATGAAGTCTCAGGTGTTGGCGGACTTCCTAGTCGAATGTTCCTGGACCAAGAAGGACATGGAGGAGGCGCAACCTGAGGAGTTTGGGGAACCCCCCTCATCAGGGGAGGTGGAGGATTGGATCCTACATGTGGACGGAGCGGCAAACTCCCAAGGGAGCGGTGCCGGGCTCATCCTTGCAAGCCCGGAGGGAGATGTAGTGGAGTACGCCCTCAGGTTCCAGTTCCCAGCGACCAATAATCAGGCGGAGTACGAAGCCCTACTGGCGGGATTGAGACTAGCCAAGGAATTAGGCGCGGGGCGCTTGAGGGCCTTTACCGATTCTCAACTCATTTCCGGGCAAGTTACTGGTGAATACGAGGCTAGGGACCCGGTCATGTCCCGTTACCTGAGCAAGGTGCAGTCCCAAGCGTCTCATTTTTCTTACTTCCGTGTCAGCTATATCCCCAGGGCAGAGAATGCCAGAGCTGACTCCCTGTCCCGCTTGGCCACTTCGGACGATGGGACGTTAGGGAGGACATACGTGGAGCATCTACCAGCCCCAAGCATTGAGACCGCGGAAGAAGTGTTGCCAGTGGAGCCGGAGCCCTCCTGGATGGATGCCTACATCCAATACTTAACCGACGGTACCCTCCCGGGGGACCCGGCGGAGGCCAAACAGCTTAAGCGAAGGGCCCCGAGATTCTTGATGATGGACGGGAAGCTTTATCGAAGATCCTTCTCATATCCGGTCCTTAGGTGTGTAGGACCCTTGGAGTCGGATTATATCCTTAGGGAGATCCATGAAGGCATATGTGGAAGTCATCTGGGGGGCAGAGCCCTGGCTTACAAGGCTCTGCGCCAAGGGTACTTCTGGCTGACGATGAAGGAGGACGCGGCCGAGCTTGTCAAGAAGTGTGATATTTGCCAACGTCATGCCAATATCCAGCGACAGCCGACGTCTAACCTGACCCCCGTAATGGCGCCTTGGCCCTTTGCCCAGTGGGGCATGGATATCTTGGGTCCATTTCCCCCGGCTTCCGGGCAGCGAAAGTTCCTCTTGGTGGCGGTGGACCACTTCACCAAGTGGGTCGAAGCTGAGGCTTTGGCCAAGATTACCGAGAGCAAAGTAAGATCTTTTTTCTGGAAGTCAATCATATGTCGGTTTGGCTTGCCACGCACGCTGGTCACCGATAATGGCCGTCAGTTTGATAATGCACCTTTTCGGGAGTTCTGCTCCGAGCTGGGAATTTTCCAAAGATTTACTTCCGTCGGACATCCCCAAACCAACGGGGCAGCAGAAGTGACCAACCGAATTATTCTCCAAGGACTGAAGTCTCGGCTGGACGGGTGCAAGGGACGTTGGGTAGAGGAGCTCCCCAACGTGCTATGGGCCTATCACACGACGCCCCGAGCCCCCACTGGGGAGACGCCATTCAGCCTAGTTTTTGGCTCAGAAGCTGTTATCCCCGTGGAGATCGGAGCACCTAGCCCTCGAGTGGAGGCTTACAGTGAAGAAGGTAATTCTGACCAACTGAGAGCCAACCTTGACCTGGTGGAGGAAATGCGAGGCAGGGCGCGGCTTCGAATGGCGACTTACCGGCAACGGGCCGCGAAGTACTACAACGCGCGTGTGCGCCCTCGAACGTTCCTACCAGGAGACCTAGTTCTCCGGCGAGCCGAGGTCTCAAAGCCAACCGAAGGAGGTAAGCTAGCCCCTAACTGGGAAGGACCCTACCGGATCACCGAGACGCTGCACCACGGAGCTTATAAAATCGAAGGACTTGATGGGACGCCACTTCCCAGGACGTGGAATGCGGATAATCTCCGCCGATATTATCAGTAATGTATCCATTTTTTCATGATAAGCGCTCCCCGTGTTTGCTTGGGTGTTCATCCCTTATTCATTGCTAACAAGATTCAATTTTAGTTATCTAATCTTCTCAAAGCCCTGTCACTCAAAGCCCTGCACCAGCCAGGCATAAGCCCAGTGTACCACTGGCAGAGCGGTGTACCACCGGCTCTCAGCAACAAAAGCCCGGCACTTCGTCGGCACTCAAAGCCCTGCACCAGCCAGGCATAAGCCCAGTGTACCACTGGCAGAGCGGTGTACCACCGGCTCTCAGCAACAAAAGCCCGGCACTTCGTCGGCACTCAAAGCCCTGCACCAGCCAGGCATAAGCCCAGTGTACCACTGGCAGAGCGGTGTACCACCGGCTCTCAGCAACAAAAGCCCGGCACTTCGTCGGCACTCAAAGCCCTGCACCAGCCAGGCATAAGCCCAGTGTACCACTGGCAGAGCGGTGTACCACCGGCTCTCAGCAACAAAAGCCCGGCACTTCGTCGGCACTCAAAGCCCTGCACCAGCCAGGCATAAGCCCAGTGTACCACTGGCAGAGCGGTGTACCACCGGCTCTCAGCAACAAAAGCCCGGCACTTCGTCGGCACTCAAAGCCCTGCACCAGCCAGGCATAAGCCCAGTGTACCACTGGCAGAGCGGTGTACCACCGGCTCTCACAACAAAAGCCCGGCACTCTCGGCACTCAAAGCCCTGCACCAGCAGGCATAAGCCCAGTGTACCACTGGCTGTACCACCGGCTCTCAGCAACAAAAGCCCGGCACTTCGTCGGCACTCAAAGCCCTGCACCAGCCAGGCATAAGCCCAGTGTACCACTGGCAGAGCGGTGTACCACCGGCTCTCAGCAACAAAAGCCCGGCACTTCGTCGGCACTCAAAGCCCTGCACCAGCCAGGCATAAGCCCAGTGTACCACTGGCAGAGCGGTGTACCACCGGCTCTCAGCAACAAAAGCCCGGCACTTCGTCGGCACTCAAAGCCCTGCACCAGCCAGGCATAAGCCCAGTGTACCACTGGCAGAGCGGTGTACCACCGGCTCTCAGCAACAAAAGCCCGGCACTTCGTCGGCACTCAAAGCCCTGCACCAGCCAGGCATAAGCCCAGTGTACCACTGGCAGAGCGGTGTACCACCGGCTCTCAGCAACAAAAGCCCGGCACTTCGTCGGCACTCAAAGCCCTGCACCAGCCAGGCATAAGCCCAGTGTACCACTGGCAGAGCGGTGTACCACCGGCTCTCAGCAACAAAAGCCCGGCACTTCGTCGGCACTCAAAGCCCTGCACCAGCCAGGCATAAGCCCAGTGTACCACTGGCAGAGCTCCACAACAAAAGCCCGGCACTTCGTCGGCACTCAAAGCCCTGCACCAGCCAGGCATAAGCCCAGTGTACCACTGGCAGAGCGGTGTACCACCGGCTCTCAGCAACAAAAGCCCGGCACTTCGTCGGCACTCAAAGCCCTGCACCAGCCAGGCATAAGCCCAGTGTACCACTGGCAGAGCGGTGTACCACCGGCTCTCAGCAACAAAAGCCCGGCACTTCGTCGGCACTCAAAGCCCTGCACCAGCCAGGCATAAGCCCAGTGTACCACTGGCAGAGCGGTGTACCACCGGCTCTCAGCAACAAAAGCCCGGCACTTCGTCGGCACTCAAAGCCCTGCACCAGCCAGGCATAAGCCCAGTGTACCACTGGCAGAGCGGTGTACCACCGGCTCTCAGCAACAAAAGCCCGGCACTTCGTCGGCACTCAAAGCCCTGCACCAGCCAGGCATAAGCCCAGTGTACCACTGGCAGAGCGGTGTACCACCGGCTCTCAGCAACAAAAGCCCGGCACTTCGTCGGCACTCAAAGCCCTGCACCAGCCAGGCATAAGCCCAGTGTACCACTGGCAGAGCGGTGTACCACCGGCTCTCAGCAACAAAAGCCCGGCACTTCGTCGGCACTCAAAGCCCTGCACCAGCCAGGCATAAGCCCAGTGTACCACTGGCAGAGCGGTGTACCACCGGCTCTCAGCAACAAAAGCCCGGCACTTCGTCGGCACTCAAAGCCCTGCACCAGCCAGGCATAAGCCCAGTGTACCACTGGCAGAGCGGTGTACCACCGGCTCTCAGCAACAAAAGCCCGGCACTTCGTCGGCACTCAAAGCCCTGCACCAGCCAGGCATAAGCCCAGTGGGCAGAGCGGTGTACCACCGCTCTCAGCAACAAAAGCCCGGCACCCCGTCGGCGTTTAAGGCCCTGCGCCGATCAGGCATAAAACTCGGCTAACCGCTGGCGGAACGGTGCACCAACAATTCTTCACAGCCAAGACCCGACACCCTACCGGCATGATCGCCGGCCAGCGGCACCTCCGCCCCCAGGGTTCGGGTCTATGTAATTAAGGAAGTGGCGCAGGTGGGGAGGGGTTCCCTGGAGTTGTCGGGACGAATAAAGTCGAAGGGCCATATATCAACTGGTGAAATTAATAATAACACGAAGATCATCGTAAAAAGTATTTTCATTAATTAGGAATTACAAAATACCGACGAGGTCGGGCTTACAAAAAAGAAAAGAAGCTAAGTCGTCCGGGCTCATGGCTCTCCCGGGGCGGGCTCATCGTCGGAGGAAGTCTGGTCTGACAGCTCGATCTCCAAGGCCCGGGGGAAATTCAAGTCCCGGGCCACCCTTTCTTTAGCGTGTTGGAACCCGTCAAGGTACACAGCAGCCGAGGCTTCGGCTAGGTCATCTGTGAAACGATCGGATGCCTTGTACTCTTCGACAAGTCCAGCAGCACGGGCCTTCTCAGCGGCAAGGGCCTCCGCCATGGTCCTTTCAGCCTCCCGAGCCTTGTATCTCTTCTCTGGCCTTCTTCTGGCTTCTTCCCTTGCCACGCCCGCCCGGTTCCTCGGCCTCTGGAGCGCAGAAGTTAATCGGAGATGTGCATGTTCCTGGCCATGACCGCTCTCAGCCTCCGCCATCTGGGAGAGTGCCGCGCGCGCGCGATTGGCCTCCATTTCCGCACGACCCACGGCGGTCCTCACCTCGCTGGCACAGGCGTCTTTGACCGCTTCTAGTGCCCTTTCCGCCTTTTCCGCGCGGTGCCGGGCCTCCTCGGCCTCCTTCTGCGTCTCCCGCAGAACCTTTTTCCCCCCATGGATCACCTCCCGGGCGGCCCTCAGGGAGTGGGCGATCTGCGCAGGCCCAGGTCAACAGAGTGTATGAATGTAGGAACAGTAAGGGGAAGAGGGCGAGAAAATCACTTGCCTTAACCACCGCGGCGTAAGAATCTCGGAAAAACGCGCCCGCCCCCATATGGCTAAGATCTTCTATAACCCCGAGGTCAAAAATCGGACCCAGGGTCCGCTCGGCCCACCGGCCGTCGTCCAGGACGTCCCGAGTCTGCCTAGGGCGCACCTTCGCCCCTCTCCGCCGCTCCTGAGCTCCCCGGCTCTGTGTGTGGTCCGCTCCCGAGTGGCCCTTCGGGGGATGGGCTCGCAGGGACTGATGGCCCCTCGCCCCAGTCTCTAGCGGCGTCTAATGGGGACGCTCTCTCGACGGCCGGAAAATCCCCAGCTGGCACATGTGCCCCCACTTCCGGCTCCTCCGTGGTGGCTCCTGCAGTCGCCCCCACCTCTGGTGGAGTGTCGGCCGTGAGGTCAACCTCCGGGACAGACGGGGGGTGTGACGGGGCCGGGGGCGGGGCTGGTGCCGGAGAGGGGGTCTGCACCAACCGGCGTTTCGGGGCTGGAGCTCGCTGGTCCCGGGGCTGCCCTTCTCGGGCCCTTTTCTTAGCGGCCTTCATCACTTTCGCGGTTGGGATCTTCATCGCTGCAACATAAAGTCAAGTTTTCAAAGCTATGTAAAAAAAAAAAAAAAAAAAAAAAAGAAAGAAGAAAAGAGAAGGAAGCAGGATTTCTAGCTAAGTGGAAAAGAACTTACCCCGATGGGAGATGAGGCCTGCCTGTTCGAAGTTCTCCTCCCCTAACAGTAGGGTGTACCTGGGGATCTCGGTGGTCAGCAGTACTCCCATCGCCTCTCGATCCCCAGGTAGAACGGCCGCAACATTCCCTCGGAGGTCAGGGTCCCCCCACCGGGACCGAACTTGGTCCACATTAGCAAAAAAGAAACGGGGTTTCCACCCCTTAATTGACGAGGGCAAGAGAAGTTTAAGGACCCTATTGGGACGGGGCTGAAACACCCACCATCCCTTCTGGGCCCGAAGAGAATAAAAGTTGCGAAAAACTGACCCTAGGAACAATACCTAGGCGGTGACAAAGGATAACGAACGCACTAATGACCCGACAGGAGTTCGGGACTAGTTGGGAGGGGGTCAGAGAAAAGAAATCAAGAAGTGTGATGAAAAAAGGGTGAAAAGGAGGACGGAGGCCCACCTGTAGGCAGACCTCATAGAAAGCAACGCGACCGGGCCGGGAGGAGACGACCCGGTCATCAGGGGTCGGTAGAAAAAGGTCGATCTCTGGAGGGATTCGATAACGGGCCCGGATCCTTTCCAGATCCGATCGCGTTATCGAGGAGGCCACCCCCTCTGGGGATTCCTCCACCCTCGAGGAGGTCCCCCCCCGCTGGCGGCCCCTCAAGGGAGCTCCGCCGCCAGCGGCCCGTCGCCGGGCCAAAGGGACGTGGTCCTCTGGATCAGAGGACCACTCAATCGGAGGAGAGGGAGAAGGAGTTTGGAGCCTCGCAGAGGACGGTCCTCAGAACCGTCCTCCGAGGTCCAAGAAGGTAGACTCATGAGAGAAGAAGAAAGAAAAAAAAATGGCTGACCTGGGAAAACAAGAACTGAACGCAGCTCGCGGGATTGCAGGAGCCCAGAGAGAGCAAATGAGGATGACGATGAAGGTGGTGTGGTGGCGGTTCATCCCCCCCTCGCCTGGCTTTATTGGATTTTCAAAACGTCCCGCCACGTCCCGTCGGCCACGCGGCCCTTCACCATACGCCGGCTTGCCTCGATGAGTGCCCCGGCGCGTGGCGCGGTGCACCCCCACCCGACGGTGGGGCCCCCTCTGATGTTGCCATAATGAGGAGAAATCATTACGCGCCTTTTCGCGCGGACTTCGAAGAGCTGATCCTCGCTTTCGAGGGCGATCGTGGCTGTCGTGGTACGGAAGGCCGTCTCTTCACATCCGCCGTACCGTCCGCATGAAGAGCAAGGCTAGGGATCAGCCACGTGGAGAACGCCCCTTGGGCCTTAGCGGCGGGACCCGCTTCGCCCCAGGGGCGAGGGGGCATCTGATATGACTGATCCCAACGCCGTCAGCAAAGGCAACGGTGATCACTATCGTTTCCCCCACCTCCGGCACCCCCTCGGGGTCGGGAGCGGGGAAATCATACCTTAACCCCGGGGCCCTACCGGCCTCGGGGTGCATCCTCATTTCCCCACCCCGGCACCCCCTCGGGGTCGGGAGCGGGGAAATCATACCTTAACCCCGGGGCCCTACCGGCCTCGGGGTGCATCCTCATTTCCCCACCCCGGCACCCCCTCGGGGTCGGGAGCGGGGAAATCATACCTTAACCCCGGGGCCCCTACCGGCCTCGGGGTGCATCCTCATTTCCCCATTCCGGCACCCCCTCGGGGTCGGGAGCGGGGAAATCATACCTTAACCCCGGGGCCCTACCGGCCTCGGGGTGCATCCTCATTTCCCCATTCCCGGCACCCCCTCGGGGTCGGGAGCGGGGAAATCATACCTTAACCCCGGGGCCCCTACCGGCCTCGGGGTGCATCCTCATTTCCCCATTCCGGCACCCCCTCGGGGTCGGGAGCGGGGAAATCATACCTTAACCCCGGGGCGGGGATCCTCATTTCCCCACCCGGCACCCCCTCGGGGTAAACCCCGGGGCCCTACCGGCCTCGGGGTGCATCATTTCCCCATTCCGGCACCCCCTCGGGGTCGGGAGCGGGGAATACCTTAACCCCGGGGCCCCTACCGGCCTCGGGGTGCATCCTCATTTCCCCATTCCGGCACCCCCTCGGGGTCGGGAGCGGGGAAATCATACCTTAACCCCGGGGCCCCTACCGGCCTCGGGGTGCATCCTCATTTCCCCATTCCGGCACCCCCTCGGGGTCGGGAGCGGGGAAATCATACCTTAACCCCGGGGCCCTACCGGCCTCGGGGTGCATCCTCATTTCCCCATTCCGGCACCCCCTCGGGGTCGGGAGCGGGGAAATCATACCTTAACCCCGGGGCCCTACCGGCCTCGGGGTGCATCCTCATTTCCCCATTCCCGGCACCCCCTCGGGGTCGGGAGCGGGGAAATCATACCTTAACCCCGGGGCCCCTACCGGCCTCGGGGTGCATCCTCATTTCCCCATTCCCGGCACCCCCTCGGGGTCGGGAGCGGGGAAATCATACCTTAACCCCGGGGCCCCTACCGGCCTCGGGGTGCATCCTCATTTCCCCATTCGGCACCCCCTCGGGGTCGGGAGCGGGGAAATCATACCTTAACCCCGGGGCCCCTACCGGCCTCGGGGTGCATCCTCATTTCCCCATTCCGGCACCCCCTCGGGGTCGGGAGCGGGGAAATCATACCTTAACCCCGGGGCCCTACCGGGGGTGTTCATTTCCCCACCTCGGCACCCCCTCGGGGTCGGGGTGGGTCATTTCCTTAACCCCGGGGCCCCTACGGCCTCGGGGTGCATGTCAACACGCTATCAACCGCCGAAAACAGCAACTGTCCGGTGCTCACACATGATCTTCCGGCACATGGCTGTGCCTTGCCGTAGTACCATTTACGTACTCCTACGTGCCTCATAACGATGTGGCGTGTTGCCCCCTGGTACGGGGGGTCATGCCTCATAACGATGTTTGGCATGTTGCATGCCTCTGTGCGCCACTATGCCTTGCTAGGGTGTACGACTCGTTACCTCTAGCAATGGAGCCCAGTCACATCCATCAGTGACGATACAAAGAGATCTTCCGAAGCTGCAAGTCACTGTATTCGGACAGGTATAAAAGACACATATTCACGCTGTAAGGGGATCCGAACTCTGGTTTTTCTGAGCTTTCTTCCTCCCTGCTCAAAACCCTAACTGCCTCAGCTCCTTCTTCGCGGGGGTGGTTCTTTGTCTGAACCCAAGCCACTGACTTGATCGTCGGAGGGTCCCCACCGGTGCCACCGGTCTCAGGGGACTTTTCTTGCAGGATCTTCAGGAGCGAGACGTCCGCTTTCCCCGGCGTTCGAAGGAGGTGACTTGACGTCATCACAATTCATAGCCAAAAACTTTGTATTCCAAAATTTTTCTCTTCCTAGAATAAAATTTGGATTGATGTTGATCAGGGAAGAAGAACTTTGTCAACCTATCCAAATTCCTACATCTAGGTCTACGAAGGAATGTTAAATAGGAAGACTCTAGATCATTTAAAAACATCAATGGTAACAACAATTCCTATTTTAATAATTAACTTGATATTACCGAGAAAAATAGTCCCATGACTCCAGTTAACTTCAATAACTATAATAGCTTGCACTCATTTTGTGAAAAATCAATCCACGTTCATCTTAGGACTTGTTTTTCCGCTGATAATTTAAAATGCTAAGAAGGTCAGTGTATGCTGGTAATTTCAATTAAAAAACTCTAGCTACGTTTGAATGCAACTCAAAACAAAACACCTCAAAATCTTCTCACCTACTACAAACTTGACCTCTAACCGTCCAGATCCTAAGAGGGGCCAGGACATTGTTTCCCTTTTAAAATTAGAGTTGCATGTAAAATAGACATGATATGAGTTGGTTTGTATGACCCAATGCGATGCAGACTTCTCGACGCAATATGGCAATTTCTTGACAACTGGATTCTCAGGCATTGTCAAAAGGCCAAACAACTAGGACGATCACATGGGCATTTGCTTTATAAATAGCTTGGAGATATATTCTTATGCAAAAGCAAGCGCATAAACCTACATTTACATCAGCTAGAATTACAATTGCTTTAATTCAGGAGGTTAACATGCACCAAAATAGATCAAAAGCACCGCAATGGAGTGCATTCGAGATAGAGGTGCCAAATGGATCAGATACCAATGATCCAATCCGGCATGGCACGATTAGATATGACATGGCACAATATCAATGAGGCAGGCATCGGTATGAATGGATCAAGCACAACAATAGTAGACGGGTATGAATGGATCAAGGATAACAATAATGGGTTGGATTGATATAAAAAATGTTGCTGCTGAATTTCATTCTTCAATTCGGAAAAGATGCAAAAACGTATCTGGGGTCCTAGGACTTAGTATTTGTACACTGCCGAGAAGGTAAGTAGTTACCTGATTTTCTATGAGCATTTTAGGGAGTTGGCATCGGATAAAGCCATAATCTCGTTGATTACGAGGATCGGCAGTTAATGAAGCTAACAGGCACTTTATCGGGAATTTGAAATTTCGTTGATCATGGACAGAGTGATGTATCTGGCTCTCGTTTCTGATTTGAAAAGCTCACTCTGAAATCCTTGCGATCGAGGTGGCTTATCCTCCGAGATATCCGACGTGATTTGAAGCAGCAATAGCGCTTATGTTGAGGGAATGAGGATCGATCCTACCAAGGTATGAGTGGCTCGGCCCTGCCGAGGTTCGAAGATAACTCGGCCCTTCCGAGGTACTGAGATAGCTCGGCCCTGCTGAGGTTTGGAAATAGCTCAACCCTGCCAAGGTATGGAATAGCTCGGCCCTTCCGAGGTTTGGAGATAGCTCAGCCCTGCCAAGTTATGAAGATAGTAGGTGGCATCGCTTGCCCTTTCCTACAAAGGAGAACGGACATATTGTGGCAGTTAGTGGATTAGAATTGGAAATGGATCTTGTCACCTGCCACGTTTGCTAGTAGATGCGGTGACATTTTTACTTTGCATCACATGCCCCTCACTCCCTAGTCCAAAACGTAGGTTCAGGCATAGGGAGTAGAGTCCATGATGGCCCAATCTTATTGGGAGGATTTGAATGGGCAAAGGCACTTTTATACAGGCCAGGGAAATGAATTAAAGCACCTGACTCCAACCCATATGGGCAATGATCAAGTTATGTAAAGACTACTCAGTCTGACCGATGCATAGGGAAAGCTCGGCCTTGCTGAGGTACAAAATTTTTTGATCGGCCATGCCAAGGCTTGGAAGAATAGACACTTGGCCTAGCCAAGTTGTAAGTAGCTCCGATCGACCTTGCCAGTGTTCGGAGGACACTCGGCCATGCTGAGACTTGTAGAATGTTTTTGTTTAGCCTTGCCGAGTATGGAGAAAGCTTGGTCGTGCCGAGATTCGGAGAACTCTAGTCGGCTTTGCCAAGGCCCAATGGATTTTTTACTTGGCCTTGCCAAGGTCTGGAGAAAGCTCGGCCATGCCAAGGTACGAAGAATATTTTATTTGGCCTTGCCAAGGTATAGAGAGAGCTCGGCCGTGCCGAGGTTGGAAGAATGTTTTACTTGGCCCTGCCAAGGTTCAAAGAAAGCTCGACCGTGCCAAGGTTTGAAGGACTCCGGTCAGCCTTGTCGAGGCCCGGAGGATTTTTTACTTGGCCCTATCAAGGTATGGAGAAAGATCGGCCATGCCGAGGTTCGAAGGACTCCGGTCGGCCTTGCCGAAGCCCGAAGGATTTTTTCCTTGGCCCTGCCAAGGTACAGAGAAATCTCGGACATACCGAGGTTCGAAGAATGTTCTACTTGACCCTGCGAAGGTATGGAGAAAGCTCGGGCATATCAAGGTACAAAGAATATTTTACTTGGCCTTGCCAAGGTATGGAGAAAGCTCGGGCATGCCGAGGTATGGAGAATGTTTTACTTGGCCTACCAAAGTACGAAGAAAGCTCGACCGTGCCGAGGTTCAAAGAATATTTTTCTTGGCCCTACTAAAGTACGGAAAAAGCTCGGCCATGCCAAGGTATGAAGAATATTTTACTTGGTCCTACCAAGGTACTGAGAGAGCTCGATCATGCCGAGGTTCAGAGGACTTTGGTCGGCCTTGCCAAGGCTCGGAGGATTATTTACTTGGTTCTGCCAAGGTATAGAGAAAAGATTTTACTTGGCCCTGCCAAGGTTCGAAGAAAGCTCAGCCATGCCGAGGTTCGGAGGACTCCGTCAAGGTCCGAAAGACGGACTCGTGGGTCAATAATCGGGCAAGACCTACCTTTCATCTACAACTTAAGAAGAATTATTATTCAATAAGAAATATTTGAATCAAAGAGTGAAGTTTTATTACAATAAGCAAAATGGCTCAGTTTAGGCATACTTCACTAGTAATATGCTTGGGGTTTATCCAAGTTCCATGTCCTGGGGGTACTATATCTCTTGAGGGTCTTCATTGCTCAGAGGTAATCTGAGTTCTATGTCTTGAGGGTACTGTATTCCTTGAAGGTCTTCATTGCTCGGAGGTGATCCAAGTTTCATGTCCTAGGGGTACTGTATCCCTTTGAGATCCTTATTTGAAAAGGCGAGCCCCTCGCACCGGGCCCTTTTAGGCCTGTTCTCCTCTTTGTTTGGCCATCCATGGGAGGAGCCAACTATAGTAGTCATATTAACATTACCATCCACCGATGGGTTCACCAGGGGTAGTTGTCAAAACTCTGGTAGACGTTCTGCTCTATGAGCTACTTCGAGGGTGTATTGATTGAACCTTTGTGCCGGGCTTCTGGTGCACTTTCTTGGTGGTGGGGCCTCAAGACAATGAGGCGGGCTCGCAGGGCTAGTCGGTTAGTTCTTTTCTAAGCTCTTCTTCTCTTTTTTCTTGAATTGCTCGGCTCAGGCTGACTTTTTGGATTCTTCGATCCTGGCATATTTGTCTGCCAGGACCATCATGTCGAAGAGGTTCTTGGGATAGTTGACCTTTATAGCTAGGTAAAAGTTTCCATCCTTTGATACTCCACCCACTAAGGTAGACATAGCCACCTCATGGTTGAGGTGGTCAACTTTCAACATGGCCGCGTTGAAATGGCTAAAAAATTTCTTAAGGACTCCCCCTCTCACTGCTTAACTTCGGAGAGGGAGTCGGATCTTTGTCGGTGGCGACGACTGGTGAATAGACGTGCTAGTTCATCAAAAGAATTAATGGATTTCAGCTTCATGGCGTTAAACCATATTCTTGCAGGCCCCCAGAGAGTAGAGGGGAAAGTTCGACATAGAATCGCATCTGATGCCCCATAGAACATCATGATGAATTGAAAGCTACTTAGATGGTTGTCGGGGTCGGTGGTTCCATGGTACGGCTTGATGGTAGGAAGCTTGATGTGGGTCGGGATCACCTCCTTCATAATTTTGTCGGTAAACAATATACCCTGCTCTACCTTAAGTTGAGAATGGGATGATTGTTTGACAACGTCTATCTCCTAGCACATCTCTTGGAGTTGCCATTGTACCTCACCGTCTCAAACAGGAGAGACAGGGCAGGGGAATCGCAGCCATGGTGTCGAGTCATGGCGAGAGAAGATTGGAGATAAGGAGCGGGCTCGACGGGTTTGAGACAGATTCCTATCCCCGCCTTCCCGCTGCGCCGGCTCTGCCCCTCCCTTGCGGCCAGGTTGTCACGGGGGGCTCGTGGCCTTGAGCGGGTTGGGTTGTCGGCTAGCCTTCACTCCTAGGACGACCAACAATACACCCTGCATACGTGTGGCAGTCGGAAAGAGTTCTGCTGGCCTTTTGTAGCACTCCATAAAGACCTAGAGAACCCTAATAAATTATCACAAGTAGCAGACACATAAAAATACATCCTATTAAAAACTTTTTATATCCTGCTCAAATATACATATACATCATCCTGCTCAGACAATATTTTTTCTATGACATCCTCAGGCAGTTTATAAGATCACATTCATAATCGATAACACAATCACCAATACATTCATTATACTCAATTCTCTCTAAAATACAAGTCCTTCTTTCATATCAAAATAAGTCTGATACATTACCATATCTCACCATATATACACATATAGATATACATGAATGTTTTCCTAGACTAATTCAATGTACAAAACTATCATTTATACTCTTGCGTCCAGGCAGGCTTCAACAGCTAAGGGTCCCAATCCCGCTAATCTTAATCCTTCCAAACAAGCTCACTGTTCTAAAAATAAAACATCAACAACAGAGGGATGAGACCTAAGTCCCAGTGACTGGATAACCATCTAACCATGAAGAAATTGAGAACCACAATAATTACCTTTTCAACAGTATGCGGATACAATATAGCATGTATAAACCAAAGTACATTTTTAATATGATATCAGATAACATAAAATATAACTTATTCTTCAAATAATATACCTTTTTAACTGAAATATCATTCAAACATCTTTCTCCTTTGGAAAATATCATCATATGTGTGTATATACACCTTTTTACAATAATAAAAGATAACTTGTAAGTTAGCTTATGCTTACAACAATATATCGGTATTGAAATACTCTATAAATAACTTTCTATGCTGGAAAATAACTTATTTATATGAAAATCCATAAATAATGCATTTTGGTATAAAACACTAAATCTCTTTTTAGGCATTTTAGCTTTTCTTTTCTCATTTCTCTGTTCCCCACTAGGATCTAACTTGCTCACTAGCATCTCATATAAACCATCTCCATTAGGATAGATATTTGGCCCACTGGCCCTTTTTAAATCACAATACAAGTTTTTTAAATCTTATGATGCTGGGCTGTGTGTGATGCCTTCAAGGTATCACCTTGCAGTCGCCCTCTTGCAGGTGTACTCTCGATGGGTGCATGAACTGGCAATAGAATCCTCGCACAAATAGCACCTCTTACCTATATGGTTCACCTAGCAAAGTGCTTTGTTACTTAACCCTGGAACCTTGGGTTTCTTTTCTGCCCCTACGGGCTATATAATAACCAGCTCCACTGAGCTATGATTTCTGCCCCCACGAGCTGCTTACAACCTGCCCCACTGAGCCTGATATAGCGTGCACTCACCCCTGGTCCCGAGGATCATTGTACGATCGAATTGCAAGAAGGTGCCAGCTCAATAGTAGTATGCAATGCTCATGCTACAGCACAATTTACATAGTAATAAGCTCCATAGCTGCCTGATACTCAATATGATACATACATCAAAACATGTTCTTTTTACAAGTTTATCTTGCAAATATGCCATGTGTGCATCTGAAATTCAAAAATTAAAAATCAGGCTTAATACTTTTGTTGAAAACTAATGCTCAGAACTCATACTTTGCTTCTTGGCTCAAACTCATGTTTTGGACTCACGTATTAAAATACATGCATTATAATATCATATACTAGGTTCTCATTTTTCAGGTTTAAAAACATATATAATACTCTACTATCATACCACAACTAGATATTAAACATTACCATACTAGTTCAAAATAAAATTTTTAGTCTAAATGAGAATTCACTCACCTCAGCAAATAGCACTCCTATCTGGGAATCAACACCAGTGTTCCTGCTCCTTGGAACAACCCTTCTGACCTAAGTCATCATATAGACACATTGACTGTTATGATCACCTACATGCAAGGTTTTTCCTGCAACTACGCTGTTGACCCCATATTGATTTTGATGATTACAAAACTTTTTATAGGCAATTCTAAGCTTAATACAGGGAAGTTCGGTCACCATGCAAGTAAGTATCTTCGTGCAAAATTGATTGGTAAGAGAGTACTTCATTCTATTTTGCCTTAGATGATTTTATTGGCTTGGGAGTTAACTGGTTAGCTAACTTGTTATTCCATTTAGCTAGCTGGCACGCCTTTCAGCTAACTGGTAAGTTGTCTCTGTGATATTGGCCGAACAGTTGCTTATTTAAGCTAGCTGGTTAGCTAGCTTGTTAGCTAGCTGGAGTTCTTTCAAGTAGCTAAGGTGCTCGTCACTGTTGCTGGCCGAACGTCCTCCAATTTTAGCTGGCTGGTTAGCTAGCTTGGGATGCTTTTGAGCTAACTGGATTTCATTTTAGCTAGCTACAGTTGCCTATTAACATTCATGGCTGAATGCTCTTTATTTTTAGCTAACTGTTAAGCTAGCTGCTAGATCTCCTAGCTAGTTGGCGTATCTTGTTAGCTAACTGCTTTGACTTGGAGCTAACTGCTTAGCTATCTATTTTTCACAGGAAAGCTTTAGGCCGTGCACTGTCAAAATTTTAGTTAGCTGGAGAGCTAACTCCCTCTCTATCTGGCCGTTTGAATGATTTCTTTAGTTAACTAGAGAGCTAGCTACCTGGTGGTTAGCTAATGGGAAAGCTAGCTGCTTTACCCTGCCGCATGGTTACCTTTTTGCTCAGTTAGCTAATTAACTAACTAGCTTGGGCGATCTCTCTGTTGCTTTTCTCCTTAGTTAGCTGGGGAGCTAACTATTTTGGACGGGCTCTCTATTGTTTTTGAACTTAGTTAGCTCACCAGCTAACTAACTTTTCTTTAGTTAGCTGTTGAGCTAACTCCCGCTCTCTGTGTTTCCTGCAAGCCGTGAGCCATCATTTTTTTGTTAGCTGGGGAGCTAACTACCATTGCTTGCTCCTGTTTCCTCCGCCGTTTGATTTACTCTTTATTTAGCTGGAGAGCTAACTATCTTTTGTTTAGTTAGCTGATGAGCTAACTAAGCACTCTGCACTTTTTGCTCCTGGCCGATTTGCTTTATTGTTAGTTAGCTGGGGAGCTAACTAGAAATTGTTTAGCTGCCTAAGGAGCTACCTATCTGGATGTCTTCTTTGCAGTGGCCTCTCTTGTGAGCTAGCTGACTAGCTAGCTGGGATTTCCTGCTTACCTTTTGGCCAAATGCATTCAAGTCTTCAGCTACCTGGAGTTATTTTCAGTCAACTGCCGCTTGAGTTCTTGAGCTTGCTCTTTCTCTCTTACTCTCTCTCTATTTCTATTTTTAACTACATTTAACTTTTGATTTTTTGAATTGTTTCAGGGTTCTTCCTTCCTCAAATGGAGATCTGCATTCAATGTTTAAGGGGAAACATTTTACAATGGTTATATTTTCTTTCCGTTTTTATTTTCATTTGTTCCTAATGTATCTAACGGATATCTTTTTTTGTTGGATCATTATAAATAACTGTGATTAGAAGCACACTATGACGATTTTTAAAAAAGAGATTACAAGAGGAAGAAATCCAAGAAAAGAGCTTTTATTGCATATTGTTGAGTGGTTGATAAGAAAGTTGTTGTGCATTCAAGTTCATTCATTGCTCTAAAAAGTCGTCCAGATCATTAAAGTTTTTCAAAGCAATCAAGGCTTCAGCTACTTCGACCTTGTTCATTTATTGCTGAAATTATTGCTTCAAAAGTTGTAAAGTATACTCTGAATAGTTGCTCATTGTAGGAGATTCTCTTTATCATTCTCTGATTATTTTGTAAGAGGGTTAGTGTTAACCCTTGATTATTGTTGGCTTCCTTGTGCCGTGAAATAAGAGGACTAGCATGGTTTGGCTAGGGGTTTTTTTGGCTTCCTTGTGCCGTGAAACAAGAGGACTAGCCTAATTTGGCTAAGGGTTTTTTGGCTTCCTTGTGCCGTGAAACAAGAGGACTAGCCTGGTTTGGCTAGGGGTTTTTTTGGCTGCCTTGTGCCGTATAAACAAGAGGGCTAGCCAGGGAAGGCTAGAGGTTGTAATCGTTGTGGTACGATTAGTGGAATTTTTAAAGTTTTTTGGGAGTGGATGTAGGTGCTGAGGTTGGCACCGAACCACTATAAACTCCTGTTTGTTTGTGGTTGTTTGATTCTCTATTGTTATTATTCTGTGCACCCCACTTCACCGCTGCAAATCAAAATTAGGGTTGAAGTATATATCTGCATAGTAATCAATTTTTAATAACCCAATTCACCCCCCTCTTGGGTTGCTACATCTGGGCAACATACGCATTCATGAATGCTTAAACCTCTAGCAGCTTATTATTTTCTTCCATCCTTTATCTACTTAGATTACCTCGACTATTATCTTATCTACAATAATCTATGAAAAATCTATGCTATACTGGGTTTAGAGAGGTTAGAGCTTATCGTGGAAACTATCTTCTTCCCAAACTTTTCCTTAATTCCTTTTCCTTCTTCTTCTTCTCCTTCTTCTTCCTCCTCCTCTCTTTCTTTCTTTCTTTTTTCCCTTCTTTCTTTCTTTCTTTCTTTTTCTCTTTCTTTCCGTCTTCTGCTTGGTTTTTTTTCATTCTCCGTGGCTTTACGAAACTTAGAGGCTAAGGCATTAAGTGAGTGTATTTTAAATGGCCTAGTAAAATTTTTATTTTGCCCTTGATAGCTGTTAATGCACGCTTTTTAAAATACACGTAGCTCACTCCTAACCATTATATTTTGCCCTTCAATTTTTATTTTTCAAATTACCCCTAAGAATTTCTCAATTAACTTCCGAGGGGGTCATCCATCCCCACACCTATAAAAATCTGCCAATACTTGAACAATTGTGGTCGTGTGATCGCATACAAGACGTAGACCCTTTCGAGATATTACACTAATCTATAGTTACCCTTGAGCTACTACCCAATTACTTTTTCAGTTATTAAAGAATCCTACTTTCATATCTATATCATCCAAATCCTTATATTACTTAGCTTGAAAATGAGTATCGGACAGTTCAAATCAAAATAATCAGCTATTATGATGTCCATCTACTTTTCTCTAACAATTCAAAGATCTCTCCCTTGCCAGTCGCTGCCAAACTTGCCCAGCCAACTGGGCAATCCAAAAATCCATTGCTTCTATGATAATTCCCGTAACTATTTCTTTTTCAGTCAACTGGTAACCTTTGCTAGTCGACTAAGCCAACTTTCTTCCATTTTCTATCAACAAATTCCGTAGCTCCTCTCATTCCAGTCGATTGCACACTCTTGACCAGTTGACTGAGCATCAACAAATCCAATTTTTTTCTGACACTCCCAAACCTTTTTCCAAAACAGTCGATTGGCAAGCTTTGCCAGTCGATTGGGCCAGCCTCATTCCATTCTCCTCCTAAAAATACCGTAGCCTCATCTTTCATAGTCGACTGGCAACCATTGGCCAGCCAACTGGGCAGCCAAAACTCTGAGATTTCCTAACCAAAGCCATGGCTCCTCCCTTGCTAGTCGACTGAAAATTTTGCTTAGCTGACTGGGCAAATCCAAAATTCCCTTCTCGCAGACAAATCCCGTGGCCTCAACCAATTCAGTCGGCTCCGATTGGCCCATTGTGCATTTCATATGACTGATAGGGCCAAGGGAGAGGAGTGGAAAAGTGAACTGCCAACCCATCATTTTTTATATTTTTTCCTTTTCATTTCAAGTTCATTCAAGGGATTTTTAAAAACATTTAAAACTTCTGGTTCCATTTCAACCTTTTCCAACTTGCTATAAATCATCATTAAAACACAGAAATCTTTACAAGAGCCCTGATTATAATTTTAATTAAATAATTTATATAAATCTTCTAAAGGAATAGAAAAATTTAAAAACTCAGAGTGTTACATGGGTGAAGGAGCCGCCGATGGGTTCGGAGCAGCTGCTCCATCAGAAAGCTATTGAGTGGATACAACCGAAAGCCCATGCACCAATTGTGCCAGGGCCTGAACTTGCTCGACCAGCGTGCCAAATTGGTCTTGGGTGACCAGGAACGCCAACAATAAAGGAGCCTCGGTTGGTGGCGGCTGCAAAGGCGCCACAATGTTTGTGGGATCAGGCCTCTGGAAGGTGGCCTAATCAGAAGCATCTATGGTTACTCTCTTACGGTTGGCCATTAAAAAAATGTTCTTGTTTAAACCTTGTCTCCTTAATTTCAAGTTTTCAGAGAGACTTGAGGCCCTTCCTCTAACGCCAATCTGTTGCTGTTAAATTCCGTTCTCCGACTCAAAGAAGGTGCAAGATAGTGCTCTTCCATTCGGATAGACCTGTACGACAGTCCTTATGCAGGAATCACAGGGAGTGATCCCTACGGAAGACCCTCCAACACCTAAGTCAATGGATACTCTCGGCAACAGATGAGGGGAAAAAGGTTGTTAAAGAAGGATGCTCTAGAGAGGGTTTCTAGATAGTAATGGCCTTTGCTTCATTTTTTAGGGGCTTAGAATTGCCTTTGAGAGCATACATGAGGGGTCCTGAAATTTGATATTTGTGAAGGTAAGCAGTTACTTAATTTTTTGGGCGCATTTTAGGGAGTTGGCATCCGACAAGGCCAGAATCTTGTTGGTTACTGGGATCGGCAGTTGATGAAGCTGACAGGCATTTTATCGAAAATTTAAAATCTCGTTGATCATGGACGAGTGCTGTATCTGGCTCCCATTTCTATTTTGGAAAGCTCACTCCGAAATCCTCGCGATCAGGGTGGTTCATCCTCCGAGATATCCGGCATGGTTTGAAGTAGCAATGGTACTTACGTTGAGGAGATGAGAATCGATCTTACCAAGGTATGAAGATGGCTCGGCCCTACCGAGGTTCAGAGATAGCTTGGCCCTTCCGAGGTACTGAGATAACTCGGTCCTGCCGAAGTATCGAGATAACTCGATCCTGCCAAGGTTCGGAGATAGCTCGGCACTGCCGAGGTATGGAGATAGCATTAGCAGGTAGCATCGCTTATCCTTTACTGCAAAAGAGAACGAATATTATGGTAGTTAGTGGATCAAAATTGAAAGTGAATATTGTCACCTTCTGTTGATAGATGCAGTTACATTTTTACTCCACATCAAAAAATAATATTTTAAAAAAGCTAAGCATGGTGCTCATAAAAGTAGCCATGCCATGTCAATATGGCATAGCATGACCACATGACACTAAGGGTGGGTATGCATAGCTTGGTTCCAAAAATTACAAGGGTAGTTTTAGCTTATAGGGTCGGATTGGGGTATGCCATTAAGGAAAAGTCTTTGTACATCGGGGACGATGCAGCTCGTATACACCATATGCCAAAGATAAGAGAGTAACTTTTTGTATCTTTAGTATGCGCATATGCACACACCGCACTTCAATTATCGAGCACAAGACTTTTTCATGCTAAGAACTAGAGGATTTGGGCTAATTTTTTTAGCCTATAGTGCCAAATCAGACTACGTCAAAAATTTTAAGTCCATTCAAATTTCAGCTTGGATTCGGGCTTAGAAAAATAGACTTAATCCGAGTTGGACCTAGCTTAAATAAATAAATAAATAAATATATATATATATACATATATAAAATATATTATTTTTATAAAAATATAATAAATATTTATATATATATAAATATTTTTATATAATAACATAAAATTTTAATTTTTAAAAAGATATTTGCAGAGGAATCAAATCAATGATACGAGAGTAAAGTTCCAGTGCTTTAACCATTCTACCATATTTTTCCTTGTAATAAAAATATATAATTATATTTAATATATTATAAGATATATATAACTTGAGGCTGGATTGGCCTGAGCCCTTGGATAGTATTATCGAACCAGGCTCGGTTCAGCTATTCTAGGCCCGAGACCAGGACCGTCAGCCCAGCCCCAGTCCGGCGCACGCCCACCTCTTGGTGGCAGGCCATGGCTTACCCGGACTACGACGGTTCGCCGCAAGGAAAAGTCTTTGTGCACCGCTTAGCGCTGAGTTTTGCGATCTATCTAAATGAGGTCCGTTCGCTCCATCTCGAGATTCGTGCTAAATTCGCCGCGTCCCGCAGCGCAGCCCCCAAAATGGACAATTCCACGGCACGAGGCAGATGCCCCTGAGGAACAACAGAACTAAACCAGGTAACGTTACGAAGCGCCGCACATCCGTTTCGGTTTCGGATTCGGGCGAGGCAGAGAATGGCGAGCCCTTCATAGCCCCACGCATCACCCGCGAAGACTAGAGGGGAGAGAAGAAGAGCTCCAGATCTTAAGAATTAGGGGGAGAGAGAGAGAGAGAGAGAGAGAGAGAGAGGGGGGAAGAAGCCATCGCCTGGAGCCCGGCCCTATAAATAATTCTTCTCGGCTAAGTTTTTCCATCTTCTCGGCATCTTGGCGTCGTACGAGATCTTGCCGCCGTCTCTTGAGGTTCTCGTTGGAGGGATGGCGATGGCAAGGGCGAGCTCCGGCCCCGCGTACCCCGAGAGGTTCTACGCCGCCGCCTCATACGCCGGATTCGGCGGATCGTCCAACTCCTCCTCCGGCCCGATCTCCAAGTTCCGGAATGATGTCGCCCTCTTGCTCTACGCGCTCTACCAGCAAGTAAGAGCGTGTTTTCTTACCCAATTTGTGGGAATTTATCCGTTGATCTGCGGTTCTTCTTTGAGAGTTTGATGTTTTCTAGGTCTTGATTCGTTCACAGGAGTTGGGATCTGTGTCTATAATTTTGTTTTCCGATTTTTTGGTATATATATATATATATATATTCTTTTTTGTTGAATGTTGTTTTCGTATTGGAATGGTGGTAGATCTGGGGTTGGCGGTCGGTAGTGCTATTGGCATTGAGATAGATTTTTTGATCTGAGTTTTTTCTTTTGGTTTTTTGATTTCATTTCGATCTGTGATGTTTGAGGTGAAATGCATGTGTTTGTACAATTAGCTGCAAAAATGATCAAGTTGATGATCAATTGTTGTGTTGTTTCCTGGTTGCAGGCAACAGTTGGGCCTTGCAATATTCCAAAACCCAGGGCATGGAATCCTGTGGAGAACAGCAAGTGGACCAGGTTGGTGTCACTCAATGGCTGTTTCTGCCAGAATTGATAGGAAGTAAAAGTTGTTATTGCAAGCATTCTGTTTAAATTTTGAAGAAAAATGACATTGAATATATATATACACACACACATCATCCTCAACCAATTGGAAATTTAGGGATCTAATTTAAACTTGTCACCGTTTAGAAATGCTACTTTTGGCTTTTAAATCAGTAGAATATTTAATTATAACTACCAATGAAGAAATATGAAACCTTCTCATTTCTTGTCTGATGCCAGTATTAGCAGAGATTAGAGACTTTTCTTCTACTTTATCTATGCATGTTTGTTTGTATTCTGTTTGATGCTATTATTGTTTTTTTACTAATTAAAAATGTTAATTAACAAAGACAAGAAAAAATGAAAACAATTATTATGAGAATGCCAAAATCATGTTGACAATCAAGATTTATCTGAAGAGTGATAACTACAATTCAATGTACTTAAGGAATCTTTATCAAGATGAAGTAGTTACATCTTGGTTATTAGTTTTGTTGGGTGGGGTGGCTTTTGAAAATAATGAGGTTAAAAAAAAACAATTATAGAGATAGTGAA
This sequence comes from Calamus simplicifolius, assembly GCA_900491605.1. Classification (NCBI taxonomy): domain Eukaryota; kingdom Viridiplantae; phylum Streptophyta; class Magnoliopsida; order Arecales; family Arecaceae; genus Calamus; species Calamus simplicifolius. The sequence goes on from UESW01004406.1 coordinate 252,830, forward strand.
TTTTGAGGTGTCTGTTATTAGCTCATTCAAACGAATGGCAAATTGTGGTACTTTTTGTGGGTGAGAGAGAATAGTTTGGGACATTGCACCTCTGCTTAGTCTCTAAAGCTTTCGCCTGATAGGCGGCCATTGAAAGGATTGTATCCTGTGAGAATAACTATACAAGAGTGAACAATGTGGATATGATTTATTGTTAGTGCAAGGACAAAAATGAGGCTGTCTCATAGCTTCTTCACTATGACATGTTGCTTAAATTGTTTTTAGCTGTGCATGCAGTAGTTAATGTTCAGAACAGGTGCAGTGACAGCCTTCTTTGTTTTAATAGAAATGTTCATACTACAAACAACATTATCATCTGCTATCTGTTTTGTATGTTCTCAGGTGGAAATAAATGAAAGTGAAGGAAAAAGAGTGTATAATGGTTTCAAGATATGGGTTTTATCATAACTAATGTTCCTTGTAAACTTTCAGTTGCAAACCCATTTGATCGAAAATTTTCCAGTGTTTTGAATCTATTATCTATTTGCTGCATTGCTTTTTACATTGGGCACCTACTTTCTATTAATTGACTTTGTAGTTATGAATTAACCATATACTTTGATTTCTCATCTTTTAGGATCTCTGCCAATCGTACAATCGAATGTCATATAACCTTAAAATTCTTTTTTATTATTGTAGAAAAGAAGCAATACACATTTATAAAGGATTTGGTAGAAATACCAATTCTATTTATAAAGAAGAAGATTGTGTATCTTAACAAAGAAAAATATAATTAAGGATATAGTGAAGAATCAAGATGAATGGTTTAGGCCGTTGTTTTGAGCAATGTTGTCAAGACTGATCAGGACCGAGTGATAAATATTAGAGCGGCATAACAGTTAAGATCAAACTATTTAATGGACTGAAATACAATATGTATTTTAATAATAAATTCTTCCAAAATTTTTATGTCAAAACTGGAAGATTGAGCTAATTATGAGGTAGAGGGAGGAGGAATAAAGAGCAATGACACACAAAGAAAAGAGTTTAATTTTCACCATCACAAATCTATATAGCATGTTTGTGGAAAAAACAATCATATTTACTTATTGAAAGGTCTTTGTACAGTACCTTGAAATATAAAACTTCGATTATCCTTTCGAGTAGTATGTTATGAGGAAGAAAAGAATTAGATTTTGACAAATGATTGCAAGAGTATAAAAAATTGTCTCTTGTACACATGAGCATTTGTCTAAAGTTTTAGTTTGACTTGAGCTCAACCTAATTCTTCTTGGCCAAATCTTCACCTTCCACTTCCTCCGCCATGCTTCATCCTCCACCCTTCTTCCCCTTGAGGCCCCAACTCCCACTAATCCTGTGCCTAGTTGTAGCCCTCAGGCTCAAATCTAGTCATATTCTAGATCGCTAGATGGTACTTTAATAGACCATAGAGAGGAGAATCCCTAAACCTCAAAGAGGTTCCTCTAGGTTGTCATATCTAGAGCCATTGTCCCTATTTCTCTTTTCTAGAACTTATTTAAGGAGAAGGATTGCTTCTTAAGGATAAGAGAGAGGTTCAAGACTGCTAATCAGCATGCAGCTGTGACATTCTGGCTGCAGCTTGACTAGGAAGAGGAGATGGGGTGCTGAGGAAGAGAGGAGAGAGGGCTGAAGGGATTTAGAGTGGTTGACTTAAGTTTCTTCTAATTTAGGTCAGGTTCAAGAGGTAGAATCGTAGAATTGGTAAAGTTTATGTAACTATTTTATGAAATACTTACATAATATGCATCATCAGGTCAGCTCAAGCTAGGCCTATTCATTATTGATCAAGCACTTACTTATCTCAATCCTTATTCGCACCTAGAGATTTGGGGTTATATGAGTTGTTGGACCAAAATCATTTATCGGCCTTCACCTACAACCTATGTGGAACCATTAAAAACTATGGAATTGAAATTCCGATTCCATAGTTTTAATGATTCTGGTGTTTGACCTGAAACAAAACAATGGCATTGGAATTCCAAATCCTTAAAAACTATGGAATCAAAAACTCTATAAAAAATGATTGGATTTGTGAGAGAACTGAATTAGAATTCGTGGGACCCATGATAAAATATTTTGTATTCCTCAAAATATCCATCAAGCCAAAACAATACACCTCCCAAACCCTTGATCAAAATACTCCAAGTTTGCTCCTTTTGTCTCTTGCATGCTATCAATCTCTAGCTTATCTGATGCCACATAAGTCTTCTCATCTCTCTCAGGCTATCAATCTCTACTAAGGTTTGAATCTCTGATTCCCTACCTTCTATAGTTCATAAATTCACTTTTTTTAAATTACTTTTATCTTCTTTTTTGGTATAAGAAAATTATTTCATTTTCTTATATGAACTTGTTACATGTTTATTGTTATCTATGTTTGTTGTTTTGAATAATTAAAGTTTAAAGTTTTTTATTCATAAGTTTTTTATCTTTCAAAATTGTTGTTTTCTTATATATTAAGGATAATATAGTAAAATTATTTTATGAATTTCATTTCCATCTTAGTTCAAGACAAAAGAATTGGAATTCAATTCCAATGGAAATCATTAAAACTATAGAATCCTAATTCCATTTCCATCAGAATTGGTTTCAAATAAGGCTGCAAAGGATCTAAATTTGAGATTGGTATTACACAACTTGTTATTATCGTATATAGTGTGGAATCTATCATGGTTTCATATTTTGATGGGACATCCTGTGGATTAGAGGGACGCGTTACTGTCCCAAATCTAGGGACAGAACCATCCCATTATTGCCTTAATGTCTCAATTGGTGTTTTCTCAGATATCTCTGATCTCAAATGCCAGGATGGGGCAAGACAGTGGCACATCCTATTGCATGGAAAACTTGGCTCCCATCCATGGGATTTAAAACCTTGGTATCTAGTATATTGTTACATGGTACTAATTGATGCCAAAAGGGGTGTAAGAATACATTAACGCTTGTTACCAATTAGCATGGGGCTTGTAAGGGGCTTGTAAGAGGTCTTCTCTCATGCTTCAATCTTGATGGTTGCAGAATATCTACTTCTGGCTGGAGGCTACAGAGCAATACAGGCCAATATTTGAATCCTATGGCCAGCTTGGTATTGAGCGGTATGGGACTTGCAAGAGGTCTATATAGGCTGGCACGGGTCAATTTACCATGATTCAATCCTAATGGGGCATTGAATATTAACTTCTGGCTGGTATGGTACAGAGTAGCATGGGCCAATATTTGAATTCTATTGGCCAGCCCCAATGGGCTAGGTGAGTTCAAGGTGGTGGGTTAGGCTAGGTCTGCTGAGGTCTAATCTCTTACTTTTAAGTCCATGAATTCAAAGGTCTCTTTACATTTACTTTTTAGAATTTGAGTGCCATGACATGATGGCTAATTTTATGCACTTGAGGCTTTTTAATGAAAATTTATAATTCTACAAGCCAATAATCATATGTCATATGAAATAAACCTTCCATTTGGTTTAATATGTAAGTAAAGTTATATTATGGTCTAATGAATTGTGTAATCTTGGCACTAGTCTAGATATTGTGATTCTCTCTGTTCTGTTCCAACAATGAAATTTTCATTGGGCATTTGATCAGGATTCTAAGATACTAAGATCTCTATTGTGGGTTGCAAGATCTTGACCACCCTGATTTTGAGAAAGTAGACCTAGTAAGAGTGACATTGAAATATGGTTTCATGTCTGTTGCTAAACCTTATAATGGATGGAGTCCAACTGAAGGTTTTGATTTCCTTTAAATACATAAGATGATCAGAATTACTTCTAGGTGGCACAAGGTCTTGCCAGCTGAGGTTCTCCAATAGTCTGCTGTTGGAGAATTCAATCGAAATTTGAACATTCAAAAACAAAGTTATGGTCACTGCTTGCTTGGATGAAAAGGGAGGCTCTTTATTTCTTATGCTTCAGAACTCAACTCAACTCATCTAAGCCTTTTCCAACTACATGGGGCCAGCTACATGAATCTGCTTCCTCCACTCTGCTCTATTTAGGACTAAGTTGACATTCAAATTACAAATAGTTATATCCTTTTTAATTATTTCTCATCCTTCAGAACTGATGTTCAAAATATGATCTGGTTGCAGCCAATCTACGGTGATCTCTAGCCTGCCACCTTGTTGTACATGGAATAAATTACTCACTTATCTACTTCAATGTGCCTACCATTAGGTGCAATTGAGTCTCTTTCAAATTTCTTGTTCTTAGTCAACCGAATTTCTTCTTAAAATTGTGTTTGTTGCCCTTTAATGAGCTTTGATTTGACAATGTGGAAATATTATATTTAATCCTGATCCTCTGTTGATATCAATAAGCTCTTGAAGTATGTAATGTGGTCTTTATTTTGTGAAGGAATATTTTATGGGCATGATGGAACATGCGGTGGGCAATTATTGAATCTGGCCTTGATTAACATGAGCATCACACAACAAAGATGGCTAATAGGTTCATAATTGTGCCATTTGATCAGTGGAAAATATTTTTTTTCTTACTATTACCTTTTTTTCTAATATAAAATTCTATTTATATTAGAATGCCTGTGTTCATTGATTCTGAATAGTCTGTTATTAAAATAGGCTATTTAAGAATTAGCTATCTAAAAATTTGGGGTTCTATTAAGCACTTAATCAACTTTTTCCTCATATCTTGTTTCGTGATTCCTTTTTCTGAAAACCATTAGAGGATTACTGTGTTACATGGTTGCATAAGATAGATTGTTTTATTGATCTTTTTCACATTATTGAACCATGTGCAACAGTTTTGTGTAAATATTTAATATGAGTATATGCACTTGCAAAGATTCATTTTTATTAATTTAATAGCAAACTGTGTTCTGGATATCTGATCATGTAGTTGAATTTTAATTACATTTGCAGCATGAACTGTTCTTCTCCCTCCTTTCCTCTCATCTTTTGATTTTCTAGATTTTTTAAAACTAGTTTTATTCATCTTTGCAGTTGGCATGGGCTTGGAAACATGCCTTCAACAGAGGCAATGCGCCTTTTTGTGAAAATTTTGGAGGTAAATTAGGAGACTTAACATTGTCTCGATGTATATATGAATCAAATAACTGATCACTGTAACATCTTGATAGGAGGAGGATCCCGCTTGGTATTCAAGGGTCCCTGAATTTACTGTGGAGCCTATTGTAGATGTTGAGATGCACGTAAGTATTCTGAGGCTAAAACTTATGTGGCTAGGTCATAGGTTGTTTGTTACTGTTATTATGCCTTTGTACATTCTTAGATCCATTGAATTACCTTGCTTTTTATCCCTCTGAGAAACAGAAGTGGACATCTGTCTTGGCTTTAAATGGAAACAGATTGGTTAATATATCTGCTCTTATGTGCTAATAAATTGTAATTCAGTTTTAAAGATTTAAAACTTAGAATTAAAAATCATTTTGATGAGCATATTAGCTATAATGACAAAAATGATATGGTAAAATGCAAATGGAATCAGGAAAGCAAAAAATTATCAATTATGATTCAACAGACCAACCAGTTGGGAGTAGTTATTTTGTTATTCAATAAGATGTGAAGATATTGGGTTTATCATCTCCTTAAAAAATTCTCTTTTTTTTAATCCTGTTGATCTGTTGATGTCAATATTTTAAGCAATGTGTATGTTACTGTTTACCATCTTCGCTTCTTATGGTATTTTCTTTTGTCAAAATCCATGAGCTAAATTTTTGTTTACAATGGCCCAGTTATATCAGCCCTTTGTTTGGCAAGTATTCTTTAACCTTTGCGAACATGTCTCTCCAAGTATCATTTAGGCAAGTTCCAGAGTAGCTGTGCCATCTCTGCATGGCTGCAAATAACTCATACATCATTGATAAATATCACATGAAGTATCATGAACAAAACTCACATATGGGTTCTGCAGAAGATAACCCATGCATTAATTTGTACAGAAGATTGGAGGGATGTGTACGGTGATCATGATGGACACACACATGCTGTAATTTTCTCATGCATAATAATACTCTGGGTTGCATGATTATTTTCAACCTCCACCTTTCGTAAACTAGTGACACAGCATATCAATTGCGAGAAAATTATAGCTTAAGGAAGGTGCTATAGTAATAAAAGTGTAAAGAAACTAGATAAAAGGTGGCCAAGGTACTTTGTTTAGAATGATAAGCTTGAAATATGATGCTTAAGGTCACAATTGCTGTGAAGTACAAACAACTAATCATAAAAAACTTAAAACATGTAGAGCTACTAACAAGCTAGGAGAATATGGAAGCTCAGATGGTATTGGGAGGGGCTGCTTCTAAAAAATGCAGTAACAATAGAAAGGCACATGATATGGAAGTATGCTGTATGCTAAAGTAATGCAGTCAAGCCTCTACAACACCCCTTTAACACTGGACAAATGAACCAACTGCCTTTGAAAGCTAGTAAGTTGGATACTCCAGGTTGCAAGCTGGGGTGATTGGTAAAAGTAGACTGATAAGATGTACAGATCATGCGCATGAGATGAACCTCGATATGGCCATATAGGGGAATATGATTCAAAAGACATACTTTTTGATGATGAACAATGCTTGGAGCCAACCAAGATTCCACTTATTAACACTGAAGGAGCTTATGAGGCTGATCTTCAAGCTCCACTGCTGTCAGAGACAATGAAAAGAGTTTTTTGGTATGGATATTCTTTTAGCACATGTTTGATGAGTGACAAATAACAATGTTTAAGATCTCAAGTATCTTGCTTGTGAGCCAAAGTCAGCGGGGCAAGATCTTCATGTCTGAAGACTTGAAAGAGCAGCAGTGGCACCATATAAAAGGAATGATGCATAGGAACAAGAGTGCTTGAATAATGCTATATAGTGGACACATGAAGACATCTAATGATGCACCAAAGACAGGCCAAGACATAACTAAATAATTGCATTGGATCGAGGACACATAGCAGATAGTAAACTTCAACTGTTGGACCATGGTAAGGATCATTACAGTCATATGCTGAATTTGGAAACGTGAAGCACAAGGATATGGCTGTCCTAGGTGGTTTGGTGGGACAATGCTATTTTGTTAATGTCACATGCATGGAGCACAATCCACTAGATGTCTTTTTGCCATTACTGTAGCCCCCTAATTCATGGCAGGGTGGCAGTGATGGACAAGCAGAAGAAGCAGACAGTTGGGCAGTGCCCTTTTGTTTCCACAAAATTTGTAAAATAGTTTCCCACATGGTGATGTGGAGAAAGATGGAATATGATATATAAATTCTATAGACAGGCATGCAAGCTTTAGAAAGCCCTCATTTGATGGCAGAGACTTACTGACTTGTAGGAAGACATAGAGTTCCTTAAATGGATTGTGGGTCCACAAAGATTCTAAAGACTAGATGATGATGATGATGATGATCAAAATTAACAAAACCACCGTACTTTCATTCAGACGCCACCTCATTAAGGGTTTGATTCAGGTGATAATACCCTTGTTTGGAACCCTGATTGGTAAATCCCTGCTTCCTCCAACAGTGGCTCAGTAGCAGGTGGGGATTAGCATCTCAAAAAAAAAAAAAAAATCCTATGTCAAACTCATGGGTGGTCGAAGAGTTTCAGTGCATGATAAATATTCAGTTCAATGAAAATGCATACAAGCTAGCAATATAGTTGATCTACAGAACGTTACTGTATACATGGAGCATATCGAATGCCCAAATGAGTTCATCTATCAGGAACTCAAGGAAGAAGTGAAAATGTTGGCATTAGATGAAAAGGAGTACAAGAAAATTCAATCAAGTTTTGTGCTGCTGGAAGGGCACAAAATCAGCTATTAAGGTCTCTAAGATCAGGAGCTTAAAGAAAGAGCAATTGACTAACAGGGGTGAGTCAACAGGATCTGGGGCTGACAAACTCCAAGAAGGGGCTCAAATGGATGCAAAAAATGCTAAGACCAATTATGGTGCAGGTATAATATAAATATAGTTTAATTGGGTCTCTGTTGTGTTGATTGATAAACGCACAATCAATAATATTTCTGAATCATATTCAAAAATTACCATAATTTATGCTGTGCTCTCCTGAACATTATCATAATTTGGTTTATCCTTGCATCAATCTTTCCCTTGATGTTAATGGCTAAAATGTTATGGAAATGCATACTAGACGCAGACAAGAATTCTGCTACCAAGCATGCACTAGTTGTGGTGGGGATTTAAATGGCAATTCTTTCATTTCTTTTTTTCAAGCATTACTTCATATTTAGCTTGCTGTATTAATATATAGAATACATAGTGGCATAAGAGTATTTTTGCCAAGTAAAACTCACCCTTAACCATCAAGGATCCACTTATGGTTAATGATATCATTTGTTCTCTTGCATTTTATCGCATATATTCATCAAATTCTCATTATCATTCTGTTTTTGTTGTCTTGCAGAAGCCAAAGGTGGAGCCAGCAACTCAGTCTGCCACTCCTAATGGAAATCCTTTTCCAGAGCCTAAAACTATTTCCCCAGAAAATGGAAGTGTGCTGGAGACCCAGGACAAGGATGTCATAATGGAGGGTCTTGGTTCAGTTGGTATTTTTGATCAATGGATTGCACCTTCAATATCTGGACAGCACCCCAAGCCCCGCTATGCGGTCTGCTATTCATTATCTGATTTGACTTTAATTTATAGGACTGAGTTTTTCTTCTGTTGTTAAATACTAAACAGTATCTGCCATCTATGCACAGCATGGAGCAGCCATAGTGCAGGACAAGATGTACGTTTTTGGTGGAAATCACAATGGTCGTTACCTTAGTGACCTTCAGGTATGTAACATCGGGTTAATAACCTTATAGTTTCAGTTAAAAGGAACCACATGTTTAGGATTGGTTAATTGCTTTTGAATGGCAAAGTATCTCTTCGAAAGTTGCAGGTTGATGGTAGATAAGCTCTTTACGGTATAGGTTGTTTGTGATATCCTTGCAATTTTCTTTTGGAAATTCGTATTGATTGCCAGAGACCTATCTTTAGAAAGTGATAATTGCAAAACTTCTCCTTCCTGTCATGCAGTGTTCTTTTTCCTTATCAATTCCATCAAAACTGATTTATTCTAAGGGGGATGTTTATATCTTGTTTTAATTAAAGGTTCTAGATTTGAAAAGTTTGACATGGTCAAAGATAGAGGCTAAAGTACAAACAGGATCTCCAGAATCACCGACTGTGGTGCCAATAGCTCCTTGTGCTGGCCATTCTATGGTAATGTTGAAAAGATTTCCTACCATAGTATTTAGATATGCTGGGAACTGGTTAATTGCACATATAGTCCTTAACACATTGTGGCTGCCATCACTTTCACAATCCCATTTTATTGCAGATTACGTGGGGAAACAAAATTTTATCTATTGGTGGGCACACCAAAGATCCTTCTGAGACCATTACAGGTTCAAGTCATTTTATTTTTCTCAATGTTTGATGTTAATTTTTTTCTTTCTTTAAAAAAAAAAATCCATGGTCATTGTAGTGATCGTGTTTTTGATTTTTATGCTAGTGAAGGAATATGATCCACAGACTTGTATGTGGTCAAACTTGAAGACTTACGGGAAAGCACCGGTAATCTTATTCTGATTAATGCTTGAGAAAATCATGTACATTATCATTTTTCATCTTAAAATCATAAATTCCTTTTTCTTTTAATTGTCCTGCGTATTTTACAGTTATGTGTGAATAACTTTTATTCATCCAAACTGAATTACCTGATGATTTTATTAAATTTAACATTTTTATAAAGCGGTCAAACTAAATTGATTTTAAGCATCATGGAAACAGATATCTATGCTATGAAATATATGAACATGATCATTTTTTAAAAATTAACATGTTCATATATTTAACATTTCTGTTGGGCATCCAACAATTGCATGCCTTGAAAACTATCTCTTCACTTGTTTATTGTATGTTGTTTGCAGCTATCTTACATGAATGTGAAAATTTGTTAGATGGAAGGTACAAAATTTATAGGGAAAAAATGATGATGTTTTAATGCAATTTTTCTAATGCCCATATTGATGATGTTTTACTTCAAAATTTTGAAGTTTCCCTGTTTGTATTCAGATCCAAAAATCTCAAAATTGAATTACTATATTTTTTTATTATAATTTTCTTTATATACTTTCTTTTGTAGATTTCCCGTGGAGGCCAATCGGTGACCCTAGTTGGGACCACTTTAGTAATGTTTGGTGGTGAAGATGCAAACAGATCTCTTCTAAATGACTTGCACATTCTTGACCTGGAAACCATGACTTGGGATGATGTTGATGCTATGTAAGGATCCAATTATTTATTGAATATGAGTAATTATTTGACGTTTTGTTTTCATGATAATTATAGAAAAATTGCTTTCAATTGGTAATTGAATGAGACATGCAGAAAATGGTACATATTGGTTAAAGGTGTAAATATACATCACCACTTTAAGACCATGGCTATCTGATTAAAAAAAATGTACCGTGGCTATTATACTTGGTCATTTTGCATATCTTTAAACAGGAAGTGCACTTTCCTTTTTCTCTTTTTAATTTTAGGTTTAAATTTTGATACTTATGAAGTGTTATCTTCTTTAATGTATTAGATAGGAAAAAGCAAGGAAAATTTGACAGATATAGATAGTCATGGTCCCAAAGAGCAACTTAGCAAGTATTATCCCATTTATTGGTTATTGGCTTTATTTCATTTTCCTGCATGGCTGTTAAGAGATGCATCCTCCTCATTCAAGCTTTTCTGAAATGCTTCCTGTAAGTTTGTTCTCAGTTTTGTAGTTGCTTTCTTCTTTTCTAATCATTTTGCACAAATCTAAACCCCAACCTTTTTTTAAGATTTCTTTTAGTCTCCATTGGATGGTGTCTCAAACAAATCTACATTGTTTGATCCTACTTATACTTATGTGCAACTCAAAGCCTTTCTCTTTTGTTCTTCTCATCAAACTTGTAATTCCTGATATCTTCATTCCCCTCAACATTTTCTAATTGGTTGGTGGGTTGTGATTTGTGAATTTTTAATATTCACATTCTCACCTATGTCAAACATCTTTGTACTAGATTGTCTTTATTACCTAATACATCAACATCACTACCATTATCTTAAAAGGTTTTTCATTACGGATCCTCATGACTTTTGAAAGAATATCTTTTAATATTCCATTTATATTCCACTGAAATTGCATTAATGCACCACACGTCTAACTTCAAGTTCTATCTGTATATCCATTATATTGCATTTTGTATAATTTTAAGGTAAATTGTTTCTCAGATCTACACTCTTCGATATTTCTTCTAAAAAGCCAAATACCAATTATGCCCATCAATTAATACGTGATCACTTAATGCCAAAGGTCTCATATGATGCAGTAACAATATGCATACCAGAGTGAAAAAAGCAAAAATGAGTTTAAAACTTTTTTTGATGTGAACCTGCTGCAACAGGAAACTTGTCAGTCTCATCATGGCGTGCACACTGGTTGCATCGTATACATGTCTGATGTGTTTTCTTCCTAAATGGATCCAAAGTTTTTCTCCAGCATCTAATCATATTCTTTCTTCAACTCGATAATATGCATTTTTGTTGTTTATCCTGTAAACTTTTCCATCTGTTGCTATGATCATACAATATCATTGATTGTTGACTATGTCAATATAAACTAAATTATTTCTCTTGGACCAGTTTTACTTTCTTCCATCTTTTTTAAAAAATTGTATTGATGGTTGACCCTTATTAACATAAACTAAATTGGTTCACCTGGATCCATTTAATTTCAATCTCCTGACTTTATAATTTTTTTAGCAAATTGGAGCTAAACTATTGTAACTTCTAATGATGATTGATGACCAAAGATTGGATACTTAGACTGGAGGTTTTGACATACCTCCTCTTGTCAGTGTATAAGGCTATGTGTTTCTAAATAATTGTCTGGGATAAGGTGATCTCAAGAGTAGTCACACAGCAAGCTAATTCCTCTCAAATTCTCATAATGATCAAGCACAAGCCTACAGTACATGTTAAAGGCAGTTGACTTGACTCTGCTGTTAATGCAAGTCTCAACGTCTTATGATATAGTTAAACTGAAATCTCAGGCTGTTTGGAACATGAAGGGTGCCTTGTGTCTTCTGAACAATTAAGTTATTATGTTGACAACATAAATTTGATTAAAAATATAAATATAGCAAATATTTACACTGATGAATTGTATTTTTTGCTTCATTGTTTTTTTTTTCAGAGGCACTCCTCCCTCTCCAAGATCGGACCATGTTGCTGCTTGCCATGCAGAGCGGTATCTTTTAATTTTTGGTGGGGGATCTCATGCTGCATGTTTCAGTGATCTGCATGTCCTTGACCTGCAGACAGTAAGACCTACTCTGTTTTAAACATATTAGAAGATAGCCTTTCCTATCACTTTTTTTAATATAATATGACCTGTTGCAGATGGAATGGTCAAGGCCAAAACAGCAGGGTGTGACTCCAGGACCACGAGCTGGCCATGCAGGTGTAACAGTAGGGGAGAACTGGTTTATTGTTGGTGGTGGTAACAATATGAATGGTATGTTTGTGAAGCATCTGCTTTCTTCACAGAATGTATTCTATTATGTCTGGACTATGCTTTCTATTTGCATCTTCTGATAGCTGTGAAACTTATTGTTCTTTTCTATATTTTAATTTGTTACATTTTGAGTGAGGATTTGCATGAAAATACTTGTAACTAAAAGAAATGCAGAAAAATAGACACAATCATCAGTCTTAAACAACACTTAATCTCAAATGCTTTGATCTAAGTAATTATTTTTCCTGTTCTTAAGAATGACATAGTTGTGCAGTGGGATGCCTATCTTCTACTGGCAAAATAATTTGCCTGATAATCATCTTTTAGGACCTCATTTTTTTGTATTTCCTTTAAGTTATATTAAAAAAGAAAAAAGGTTGCCACACTTTATTTTGGATAGGAACATTGACTAGCCTGGGAACTGACAAGCCTATAGAAGTAGGATTTGATGATTACATATGACTCTGGTTATGTCCTAGACTGAGAAAATGATGAAAAGGTGCCTCAGATGTGGCATTCCAATTAAAAATTGGTTTTAGGTTGGTATGTCATGGATGATTATTGAGCATGATTGGAAGTGGTGGTCTAAGTCTGCAAACTACCGGACGGACATAGGTCACAATGATTTAAGATATCATGTCCAACCAATGTGATCAAATTATTCTCCCTTCCTTGAAGGTAACATGACAATCACTTTCAAGTCTTGTCATTTGAATAAACTCTGAATTCGGTTTATCAGTTCAAATCTAACCATGCCTTTATAGATCTGAGCTTCTTTCAGATTTAATACAAAATTTTATATGTGCCTCCACAAGCCAAGGGCCCACAGACACTAGAGTTGTAGAAAAGGTAGAAAAGAATGGGTACAAGAGATCCAACAAGAAATTAGTTTATGGATTGTCTCTTCAAATATTGCTATCTACAACCTTAATAGAGATTTATGACCATGGTTGCCCTTCTGATATGGGAAACTGTTTTACTAACTGTCTAATAAGGTTGATAGAGCAGCCATCACTTGAGGAGTGTGAAATTAGGTTCTAGACTGGAAGTTCACCTGAATAAGGAAACAAACAGTCGTGATTTCTATGAACACAAAGATACCTAGTTGGCAGCCTCTTTGTTGGTTGAAGACTGCATATCCAATTAAGATCATGGGGATAATATGAACACACAGACATTTTTTTTACGAACAACTTCTGCACTGAAAAATGCGAGTATGTCATTTGTATGGCAGTGGCACATGTCCTTCCTATCATGGTACTCATGTCTAATAAGAAGGGAAAAACCATGCGACTCTGTGTGTGTGTGTGTAGAATGTTTGTGACATGAATAATCTAACAATGTCTATAATATATCATCAATTGTTGGATTAAAATAGCAAAAGAGAAGATGGATAATGAAGAGGGAGGAACTTGAGGGAAAAAAGACTAATAAAAGAGAAAAAGGTGCAGGCATAGGGCTTGTTTGGCATCATTTTTATTTTTTTATTTTTTAAAAATAAAATTATAGAAATAAAAAAAAACATGTTTCACACTTTTGTTTTTATTTTCTGCTTTTTAAAAGCTACTTTCATTATATCTATAAAACTGAAAGTGATAAAAATTTTATTTTTAATATTTTTAAAATAAGAAAATGATGTTTTTTTACCACTATCATCAACATCATCTCCACCACCATTGTTGCTGCCACCATTGCCACTTTTGTTGTTATGACACTGTTGTTGCTATCATTACTACCACCACATTATCAATGCTTCCATCGCCGCCATAGTCACCACCACTATCATTAATATTGCTGCCTCAACCATACCACAACCATTCATTATATCAATGGTGCCCTCACCATAATCACTACCACAATCATTGTCTTCTCTTCAATAAAACTATTTCCATCATCACCATCTTTGTTATACTACCACCAAACTTGCCACTCATGCCATCACCACCTCTATTGTTTGTATTGCAACTATTTGCATCTCTATCAACATCGCTATATTTGTTTTTAAAAGTAATTGATTGAATCATATTTATATTTTTAAAAGTTTAAAAAAATAAAAGTTTTTTATTTTTAAAAATAAAAATAAAAGCGATGCCAAATGGTACCTTAATTAGTGAAGAATTCTGAGATTTTTTTTCCTCTCCTTTTTTTTAAGAAAAAAAACAGAAAGCTAAAAGTTTATTCTAAATAAAGAGAATAAATAACTTCCTAACCAAACACATAAGGATCGGTTATATTCAACACTTTCCCTCAAGTTGGGTTGTATATATTATACAAACCAAGCTTGGAGTTCAATTCATCAAAGCTGACTCTTGGTAGTGCTTTGGTGAGAATATCAGCAATCTGAAGTCTTGTTGGAATATAGATTAGCTGAACAATTCTGTTGTTGACCTTCTCTGAGATGAAGTGTCGATCAATCTCAATGTGTTTTGTTCTGTCATGATGCACAGGATTTTTGGCTATGCTAATGGCTGCTTGACTATCACTGAACATCTTGACCTTGTCCTTTGTCTCAACCTTAAGTTCCCTTAATAACCTTTGAAGCCACATTCCCTCACATATTCCTAGTGCAAGAGCATGATATTCTGATTCTGAACTACTTTGAGAGACAACAGCTTGCTTTTTGCTTCTCCAAGTGATGAGATTGCCCCAAACGTACGAACAGTAACCAGTGGTTGATCTCCTATCAGTTACCTCTCTTGCCTAGCTAGCATCTGTGTATATCTTAACTTCATAATTTTCAGATCTTTTGAAGAGTAAACCATGCCCAAGAGTCATCTTCAAATATCTCAAAATTCTGTTTAGTGCTTCCAAATGATCTTCACTCGGATTATTCATGTGTTGGCTCACTACATTGACTAAGAATGCAATGTCAGGTCTTGTGTGTGATAGGTAGATTAACTTACCCACAAGTCTCTAGTATCTTCTTTTGTCAACTGGATTACTTCACTTATGTTCGGCTTTTTGTTGGGATCCATGGGTGTGTCAGCAGGTTTACACCCAAGCAAACCTGTTTCATTTAATAAGTCTAAGATGTACTTTCTTTGGGAGATGACAATTCCCTCCTTAGACCGAGCCACCTCCATTCCCAGAAAGTATCTGAGTGTCCCAAGATTCTTGATCTCAAATTCTGTTGCAAGCATCTTTTTGAGTCTGATATCAAGATGATATCATCTACATATACTATGAGGATAGCTATCTTGTCACCAGGATTAGATTTATCAAATAGTGTATGATCAGCTTGACACTGATTGTATTCATTTGTAATCATGGCTTTAGCAAATCTATGAAACCAAGCATGAGGAGATTGCTTCAAGCCGTATAAGGACTTTTTCAACTTGCAAACCAACCTGTTGTTCAAACTATTCTCCAAGCCCGGAGGTATAGTCATGTAGACTTCTTCATCAAGGTTTTTATTCAAGAAGGCATTTTTAACATCAAGTTGGTGTAAAGGCCAATCTTGATTCCCTGCAAGAGAGTAGAATCCGAACAGTATTGAGCTTGGCAACGAGTACAAAGGTTTACTGGTAGTCAATTCTATATGACTGTGTGAAGTCTTTGACCACAAGTCTGGCTTTGAATCTCTCGGCACTTTCATCTGCTTTGTATTTGACCGTGAATATCCACTTGCAGCCCACAGGATTTTTACCATGAGATAACTCTATAAGAGTCCATGTGTCATTCTCTAGAGCCTGAATCTCTTCCTCAACTGCTTGTTTCCATGCTGAAACTTTTAGAGCCTTTTGGATAGAGTTAGGAACCTGCACACTATCAAGGTTTGACACAAGCCCTGTAAAATGGTAGCAATTTTTCGTAAGCTACATATCTTTCGATAGGATGACCAATGCACTTTCGAACACCTTTCCTATGTGCAATTGGTTGATTTGAGTCATCAACCAATGGTGCAAGAGAATCATGAGATAGGGAATCCATACCATTATGATTATCGGATGCAGTAGGACTTGGTTTTGGTTCTTGACAATCCTGAGTCTGCATAATGTCTATATGCTCGGTGGTTCTTCTTCTTCTGGTATAGACACGAAGTTCATGATCATTAGTGTCAAGTCGAGGTGAAGTAGAGATAATTGGGGTTTTTTCAGTGGCAGGGAGAGTTGGAGTAGAGACAATTGGAGCTGTTTTAGTGACAGAGTTTGGTTCTTCAAGTGGAGTTGGTTGAGTACCAGAGTTTGGTTCAATTGTTTGAGTATCTTCAGTTGAAGGAAAACCGGCCTGAGTATCTTGAAGAAGATCGCAAATCTGATATTCCCTCAAATTCTTCCCTTGAATTTCGGATTTGGAAAAGTAAGGTTGGTTCTCAGAAAAAGTGACATCCATGGAGTTGCATACTTTCCTAGTAATTAGAGAGTAACACTTGTATCCTTTTTTGTTAGAGGAGTAACCGAGGAAGATGCATTTGAGAGAATTGGGATCAAGTTTGGTGCAGTGTTATTGATGGATGTGAACAAAGGAGGAACAACCAAAAACCTTTAGTGGTAAGTCAGAAGAAAAGGAGCGGATATGTGGATAGGCTTCCATGAGAATATGATGAGGAGTTTGAAATTTTAGGACTCGACTAGGCATCCTATTGATGAGATGTAGCTCTGAGTATGGCTTCCCCCCAAAAGTGTTTCGGTACATGATTAAAGAACATAATGGCGCGGGCCACCTCAAGTAAATGTCTATTCTTCCTCTCAACGACCCCATTTTGTTGCGGAGTATCAACACAAGAGCTTATATGAATGACACCATGCTTGGAAAGATAAGGGCCAAGAATGGAATTAAAATACTCCTTAGCATTATCTGTTTTAAGAACTTGAATTTTGCTTTGGACAGTATGAGCAAAGGATGGTGTACCTTGGTATGCTAGAAGGCTGGTAGGTTGCTCAACAGAGGATTGTGGTGCTTGTACGAGACTGAAAACGTTACTAAACATTTTCTACAGCGACTCAATTTGCTCCTTGGTGAATGGACTGAATTTTGCATTGTTGTCAGTTGTAATAGCAGTATTTGCACGGTTCTCCCTCTCATATCTTCCACTAGATGACTTCCAATCTGCAGGTTTCCCATGTATTTTCCAGCATGTTTCCTTCATATGACCAGTTTTCTTACAATGATTGCACCATGGTCGTCCTTTCCTGAGCTTATTATTCTGAGAGGAATTATGAGTGTACAAGGCTGACCCTTCAACAGACGGTGTGGTGTGGTTGTTTGTCATCATCAACTTCTTCCTACTTTCCTCTCTTCGAACTTCTGCAAAGGCCTCCCGAATGGTAAGAAGGGGTTTAATTCCCATAATTCTTTCCCTGACTTCGTCTAGGTCTTTATTAAGGCCAAGAAGAAATTTGATGGTCCTTTCTGTTCAACAATTTTTCTATACAAGGCAAAATCATCTGGGCACTTCCAAGAAAAAATCTACAAGTCCAGTTACATCCAACAGCGTGTGAGTGTTGAAATATTGAGTAACACTCAATTCTCCTTGTCGTATACCATATAGGCTAGTCTCTATCTCAAATAACTCTGAGAAGTTTTCAATACTAGAGTAAGTTTCATGAGCAGCCTCCCATATCTCCTTTGCTGTCCTAAAGAGCAGAAAATTTTCTTCAACCTCCGTGATCATGGAATTTATTAGCCATGACATAACCAAATGATCATCAGTTTTCTAGGCCTGATATTTAGGATCTATCGTTTCTGGGGCAGAGGTTTCACCTGTGAGATGTCCATCCTTTCCTCTACCGCAGATGTACATGAAGACGGATTGTGACCATGGCCATGAAGTTTATGGTTTGTAACAAGGTGAGAAGAGTTATCAGATATGATAGGAACTGACTCGAATCTAGAGGTGACTTCCAAGGAAGAAGATTGTGAAGAAGATGAGGTGCCTTATTTGGTCATAAGGGTGCGGTAAGGGATTGAATTGTTTGGGAGGAATTAGGGTTCATATCTAGGAGACACCTCCCATCGAACCCTTTTCATGGAAAGAAAGTACGTGAACCTTTTGCACGAAAGATCTACAACCAACTTCTTTTTGAGATATTACATGAACCCTCTGCACGAAAGATCTACAACCAACTTCTTCTTGAGATATTTCTCACGGGCTCCCAGGTCACGGTTGGAAAGGAGAGAGTCCACGTGAAGACGTGAAGAAAATCCACGTGAAGACGTGGAGGAGGAATCCACCTTGGGAGAACATGCGAAGGCGAGGCTTCTTTGTGATCCATCATGGAAGAACGTGCGAAGGCAAGAGGCATGGCTGGAGGATTGTGTCGCACGGGATCTCCAAAAACCGGTCCAAGAACTGGGACGCCTACATGAAGCTCACGTACGTGAAGAGGCACATTGGGAAAATTTACTGAAGTGTGAAGGAAATCCAACAAAGAAAGAAACCAGGCTATGATACCATGAAGAATTTCCTCTCTTTTTTTTAAAGAAAAAACAGAAAGCTAAAAATTTATTCTAAATAAAATAAATAAATAACTTCCTAACCAAACACATAAGGTTATTTTCAACAATTAGCAAGGTTTTTTTGCTATCATTTCCATTCAATGAAGATGGACCACTTATGGGAACTAGCACAACTAGTACTGACCACTTGCATTGTTGATTACATTAAATTGTTGATTACATACAGCTCATAAAACATGGATACAAAGGATATGGATATAATGTAACACAAATATTGCTGATACAATAAAACTTGGAGAGCTTGGTTACAACATGAGAAGGATATGGTAAGATTTTTTTTTTTTTTTTTATAGGAGACATCAAAGAACCATCCATAAAATATCATGTGTTTTCACAACAAATGTAGTTGCTGCTCCCAATTACATGAAGACATACAAACTCCATGATATGATTGTCATATAAATTCATTGATTATAATCCATGCTCCATATAATGACATTAGCATCAACTCTCAACTCAACTCAACTCATTTAAGCCTTTTCCCAACTATATAGGGTTGGCTACATGAATCTGCTTCCTCCACTCTGCTCTATTCGGGACTAAGTCGACACTCAAATGGACATCCTAACCCTTAGCATAGTTTAATTTAGTAGATTCATGTTTTAGGGGATCTGACGGAGTTTTACGTAGGACTACCTAATACAACCCTCCTTTAACTCGGGCTTGAGACTGGCCCATCAACTCTCAACTCAACTCATCTAAGCCTTTTCCCAACTACATAAGGTCAGCTACATCACAAATTCTAAAATATTTGGCATTTATCTTGCCTGTCAAAGGTCATCATTTATTTTCTTTTTTTTCTTTTTAAATGACCCCTACTCATCCTCCATAGTATCTATGAAGTATCTTGGTCGTATCCAAGTAATAGAGAAGACCTTTTGATTCTCAAAAACAAGATTCAGAAATTAGGTATCTAATGTATATCCTAGCCGTATTGGACAAGAATTTATATGAAATAAATCAGTGTTTATAAAAAGGAGAATGAGTTTTTTTCTTGGAGCTTGCTTATTTTGAAAAGGAAGAAATAATAAGGTATTCCCACTGAGATGTTGGATGCATATAAAGTTGCTTACAAGACTTGAATCTTGTGGGCACAATTTTTCACATGCTCACTATGAATTTCAAACTTCTACCCATTTTCATACATCTTAATGCATATACTTATGGACACCTTGAAAGTATCAATTCAGCTGTAGTTTCCAAAATAGTTTAGACCAAGATTGCAAGCATCAATCTATGCTTGCTTGTCTATCAGAAGTGAAGCTTGAATGAGTAGTAGCAATTGACAAGGAATTGACAATGAGCAATATTTAACTCCCAAACTAGCTTTGAGTTTTTCATTGATCAGGATCATGGACCCTGTAGGTCAAATGAGTTGATTTTAAATTGTTATAAACAAAGAGAAACCTAAAGGTTGCATGGTTATTTATTTTAAATTTAAATATAGTTAACTGGTATTATACTCAGTGTAAAAGAAAAAAAGCAATAGTATTGAGGCTTTTATGAACGTGCTAGCTGTATTTTATTATCTTGTTGGTATTAATACATAATTCATTTCAGGGGTCTCTGAAACTCTTGTGCTGAATATGTCTGCATTAGTTTGGTCAGTTGTTACCACTGTTCAAGGACGCATGCCCCTTGCCAGTGAGGTATGTTTGTTTATTCTATAAAGACAGGTTTAATGGGAGCTTGAGGTCTTCATGATATTGCCTTGCCATATCATGTAATTATGAATGTTTGCAAGTCAGTATAAACTTGTTGTGCAGTTGCTTGTATGAAGCTCATAAAATCATTAAGATGAAAACCACAACTTTCTTCTTTTCTGAAGCTTTAAAACTTAGGGCACTCTCAAGCTGAAATAAATGATAATTCAGAACAAACCAACAGCAAATCAGACACTACCTTCATCTTAAATATCACTATTATTATTTTAAATTTAAAACTCAAACCATCCATGCCATGTGAATTCAGTTATTCTAAAATATGATCCAACCAACGGTTGGTTTCTTTTTATTGTTATCTTACTGCTATCCTGGAATTAACTTTGGGGTCTAGAAAAAAAAAAAAATACCGGTGATTAGACAAAAATATCAAAATGTAAAAAATCCAAATTGAAAATATACTGAAAATTATTAGATTTCTAGTCCTGAAAATATGCATGCATGAAATCTAATCTCAAATTAATTGAAGTATAAATAACGGGAAAGAACAATTTTTTCTTGCAATTCATATATAACAATGCAGTACATTCTGTATAAATTGCTTACAAAGGAAAAAAGAGAATTCTGTGCAATGTGGTGTGTCATAACATTGCAATGTTGGAAAGCTACAGATTAATCATGAACAAGTTCCCTTCTATGTATTGCATATTAACCATTGGACTGTACCTTTTTATGACCCGATTATCGAACTAAAGCAATAACTTTATCCTCAGTCCCTACACAAGTTACTATAGGAATTTGTCAAACCATTAATTGCATTTAGTTATTGATTAGCAGGCCATTTTCTTGGCTTAGATGGCCCAAAATCATTATGAAATAAGCTCTTGATTATTATGAAAATCAAGTAGTAGTATTGTGTGAACAGGCTTACCTTATTGGAGTATAAAACGATTCTTCTTTTTTTCAGAGATTTCCTGTACTTCGTGGTAGGATGATGGAATGGTTTTTTCTTTTTTTTCTTTTTTTGATTGCTTATTGATTTTTTATCTTATTTTATTTGTGGGTCCCCCCTATAGGGCCTGAGTTTGATTTCAAGCACCTATAGCGGAGAAGATTTTCTTGTCTCATTTGGAGGATATAATGGGCGATATAGCAATGAGGTAAAGAGTAATTATGGCATTTTAGATTTTTTACCCTTTGTACTGTTCGTTTTAAGATTCTTTCTATTGGGTAGGTCTATGTTCTTAAACCAAGCCCCAAAGCAGATTTGCAGCCCACAACAATAGAGGGGCCTGTGTCAGACAGTATTGTTGCCATTCTGCCAACAACAAATGCCAGTCGAGATGTGGAACCTGAGATTGAAGCAGCTCAAGATGGAAAGATAAGGGAAATTGTGATGGACAATGGTGATGCAGAGCTTGTGGTAAGCTGATGTGAAATCATATTAAGACATTAACTTTTTATTTGAAAATTAATGGTGATGTATAAAAAAGTAGAATAAATTTGTGTGTCATACTACAGTGGCAAAATATTTACTTAAATATATACAAATATGAGAGCATTTATGTGCAACAGCCTCGAAATAAATGCAAAATCACACAAATGATTTAGGATTGTCAATTCAAATCTATATTGATTATTCTAATCAATTTTGTTCTGAACTTTTGGGATGTCAGGCCTTCCTAATTTACATTCTTTATTGAAAATTCTTAGAATATCAGAAGTGAGGAAACAAGTGAACGACTTGTAGCAACACTCAAAGCAGAGAGAGAGGAATTAGAAGAAACACTTAACAAGGAACAATTGCAAACTCTCCAACTTAAGCAAGAGCTAACTGAAGCCGAGGCTAGGAATGCAGAACTTACGAAGGCAAGTTTCATTTGTAGTTACTCTCTTTTTCATTAACGAAATTTGGGTTTTTCACATCGCAAACTTGAAAAGTCATAGGTGGTTCTCTATGGCACTTTGGCACTAATTATGTTTAATACCTCATTAATTTTCCCCTTTTTCTTTCTTTTACTTGTTAGATCTTCTGGTTGTTTAGGTTTATTAATTCGGTGCTTTGCTTTGGAAGTGCAAAATCTAAGGGCCTGATTGGCATCATTTTTATTTCTTTTTTTGGTAAAAACAAAATTATTATAGAAACCAGGGCAAAAATGTGTGTTTAGTATTATTGTTTTTGTTTCATATTTTTCAAAAGTCATTTTCATTATTTCTAATAAAAATAGGATTTGTTATTTCCTTTTTTAAATATATCTTTAAAAATAAAAAAAACCCATGCTTTTTTATTACCATTGCCAACTTCGTTGCCATTGCCGCCATGCCATTGTTGGCATCATTATTGGTGTCTCTTGCACTACCATCATTGCTGCTGCTATCACTATTATTACCACCTCCACCACACCACAATCACCATCATTGTTGCCTTTGCAAAACTATCGGTCCCTCCAACATCATTGTTGCTGCCACACATGCCAAACCAGCACACCATCTTCGCCGCCTTCACTATACCATCTCTGGTCCTATCGCTAACATCATTGTCACTACTATCTCTGCTGCTACTTCCACTGACTCCACTACTATCACCATGTTTGTTTTTAAAAATAATTGCCTATATCAAACATGCTTATATTTTAAAAATTAGTTAAAATGTAAACAAAATTTCTAAAATGAAAGTGATGCTACACAATACCTACCTAAGAATAAACTTTCAATTGCAACTTCATATTTCCAGTTTTTTTATAAAAATCTCAGTGCCAATCTTTATGTTTTATACTTTTCTCCTCTTATGAACGAAAACATTAGAATACAAACAACAAGTTTTTCCAGGAATAGATCCATCATCAAGTAACTGGAAGGTCCTATCCTATTTAGTTGGGCATTTAGGACACTTTATTGTCTAGGCTAGGAGGAACATAACCTTATAAAACTCAGAACACTTTTCGATAATGTAGCTTGATCTTTTATCTGTGTATGAATTTTATAGGAGCTTCAATCCGTTCGTGGCCAACTTGCTGCTGAGCAGTCAAGATGTTTCAAACTTGAGGTATGTATTCATGGTTCATATCCAGATTTATTGATCTTTTTTCCTTTTTTTGTTTTGGGAGGGGGGGGGGGGGGGGGGGGGGGAGGGGATTTGCTGCTTGTCTTTGATATAATTTTGAAATTCCTTGCTCACCTCAACTTGCAAGCTGCACTATAGATGTTTATATTATAAAGTATGTCGGTGCAAACTTACCCAGCTATGATAATTCTATTTCCTGAACGGCAAACTCTCCCTTGTGTCTGATTGTTTTTCCTGTGAAATATGGTGGAAGTTCCAGAACTTATTTGATAGAAATGGAGGAATTTCTGATGTTAAAAACTTGGGGAGACACCTCTCAAGATTGGAAAAACAGAACCTCCTCCCAACAGAAGAGAGGTGCAACTAGTTGACTATAATGCAATTTGCCTCTTCCTTTGGCGATCATTTTTCATATATTTTTATTTGGCTTTTTAACTTTGGTTCTAAGGGTAGTTGGAGAATAAAATGAGGTGACATAGGTTGAAACTTGTCTATCTTTGGAATTTTGTGGTTCAAAATGATTTTAGGCAACTTATACAATGCATATAGTGTTTGTTAGAGTGGTTGAAACATGCCCCCACCTTCTGGAGACTGATGTTTCTTTAAGATTTTTTTTTTTTTTTTTTTGGTTGAATGAAAGATGACTTGTTTCACAAAGGAAAGAATGTAGTAATTCATTTTGATAATTGGAGAAGAACAGTTTTTTTAGGTGAAATTGAACCATTTTTACTATTTAGGTATATGTCATGGCATGTTGGTAATGTTCTAGTGCAATGCCATTTGACATGGCATAAGCAACATGCTGGTGCCCAACATTGGTGGCTGAAGTGTTTAGACTTTAGAGACCTGTCACCTAAGAGGTTTGACAGATCAAGCCACCGGAAACCCATAATTTTAAAAAGAAGCAGCTGACCTGATGGTTCATATGATTGAGCCGTTCAAACCGCACAGTCCAACCTGCTCTGACTCAGACTGTTTGATTATTTGATGAAAAAAAAAATCAATCTCCTTCTAGGGTCTTTTTCCTTTTGAGGTGTGGTTCTAGTGGCATATGGCTTGGTCCGACTTATTGTAAAGCAGCAGAGGAGGGCCAATAGTTGGTGGTTGGGGTTCAGGATTGATGGAGAGTGGAAAGTATGTTTAACCGTCAAGGTAGAGAGACAATATCTGTAGAGGCTATGGTGGAGGAAGTCAGCATCATGACTGGTGGTCTGGATCTTGGTAAGATTGATATAAGGATCATGGTCATGGGATCATTGATCATCAGATATCATTGTCATGACTAGATTATAGGTCTTTTCCTTGTCATGGGCCACGCATCATGGAAAGAAGTATTGAGATCAATGGAGTTTAAGATGAAAGAAAGCATTAGGTATTTAAGATGGATGAGATGAAGTCTATAGAATTTGATACGAAGAAAATGGGAGCCTTGCTTCTTAAGAACGAAAAATGAGAGTTATGGATTTAAGATAGGAGCCAAATCTGGAATGGGGATTCCTGCTCTTGAGAGAGGAGAGTTCAGGACATCAGGGCTTTTTATCTCAAAGCCTTTGTGTTTTTTGAATGGTTGACTTGTGTTTGTCCCATTTTCAAAACACAGGTCAGCTGTATGGATCCTACTTCTTACAGTTCTATGAGGCCAAATATGTGTGGAATAGAAAGCTTCTTCAAATCGTTCTCCATTACCTCCAAATCTTCTTTAGTGCACCTTTTTTTCTTATATCTATCTTACAGCATAGGTTGCATGGATAGACCATCTCAAATAATTTTTCTGTTGGGCTTTGTTGTTTCATTTTTAACTGTAGTCGTCACAAGCATATATCTGCCATAACTGTTGTTAAGGTTCGCTATTTCAGTAACAGACCCTAAATTGATACCACACTATTACAGTGTTGTTATGCCCAATATGTTGATTGATTCAGTGACATAAGATTCGGTACACATCCCCTACCAAATCTTGGTTCAGTATCAATATGACACTGTATATTTGGTATGGGAACGGTATGCACCAATATGGCATACCATGACTGTTGCTTGAGGCCATACACATTACCAACACTCATACAATAATCTGTAACTTTTATGGATGAACTTCCTTTCAGTTTAAATGATGTCAAGTTCTTTTACCACGCTAGGGAGGTTCATCTTCATGCACCCTATATCATTATTTAGTTCCTCACCCCAGAAAGGTTGTGAAAGGGATGTGTATGTGCATTCTCTATTTTCTCAACAAATAATATGGCACAAAAGGCCTTATATTGGACGTGGCATTTAGTGCATCAGCATCAAAAACAAGACTGAAGGTTATGGTGGTTTTATAAAATAAAACACTTATTTTTACCAACAACATCTAGCCTCTCCTCATGATGTGACAAATTATTTCTCAATGCAAAAGGAGGAGAAGCAATTTTGTTGAGTGAAGTCTCTTCTAGCAAGGTGGATTGACCAAGTCTCTAGAGAAGCTAACTGACATGATCAGACAGGCCACAGTCAAACCAACATGGTTTTTAATGGAGTCTTACATATCTCATTGGATTCATGCCTTCAGATATCATATTGCAACTAACCAGATTTGACCTGTTCTAGTCTGATCAGATTGAAGTACGCCCTGCTATTTGAACCTGACTGACCATAAGTGAACAGGTCGACCCAAGTAAGAGCTCTAGCATAAATCAGTGTGAGTGTCAAACGGCAATCATGTTGGATCAGCACTTGATTTGATCCTGTTGTACCCCTACTCACATTGCAGCTGGATTTAGTTTTTGAAAATTGAAGTGACATAATAACTTGTTGGTCTCTTTTTAGTTATATGGTACCCCTTGATGCATTCTTATTACCCCTTGATGCATTTTTGTTAACTACTACACTAGCCTTGCTCCTCTAAAACTTATTGTCACACGGTAATAGACCTTGAACCCCATTTGGCATTGTTGCAAGTTGTAGAGCTTTTGTTGGTATAACTTTGGTCGGTAGAGCTTTCACTAGTAGAGCATTTAATGAAAAGCTATTTGCTATTTAGCCGCTTCATTTTGTAGTGTTGTAGAACTTTAATATTTGTTTGGTAATCAAAGTGACAAAGTACCTTTAGCAACAAGAAATGACCAAAAAAGGATACGACATAGTGCTTTCAGTTGCCTAACTGTTTGTGTCAAAAAACAGTTATAAAATATTCTTAATTTATAAATATTCTAATCTGAATAATATAATAAATATAACTTTATCTTGTAAGATATGATGTTTATGATATCAGTATATTACTATAATATATCAGTGTATTAGAATACTATAATATTAAATGTGATTGTTGTGTTATGAACTTGTGACCTCTAACTTCAATAAAAGTAGTTCCTCAGCACCTCTCTAGTAGAACTTTTGTTTCAAAAGCTTCGAGTTGGAGCTTTTCTAGTAGACTTTTTTGGACTTTTGAAGGAGTTAGAAAGCTATTTCAAAATTTTTATTAGCATCTTTGAATCATCCCTAGCACTTTTAGCCCTCTCAAAAGTGCCTTTTAGCCCTCCAAAGCCAAACAGGGCCTTGGTATGCCTCAGCACCCTTCAAGTTTATAGGAGATACTGTTAGGAAAATTCAAGGATATTCATAGCTCAAGCCCTCTAAGATTATCATTTTTTTGCTTGCTCACGGTTGCTCATAATGTGATATAAACATCCCTGTTGGCTGAATATTATCGCTTGGATAGGAAATTAGGTTTTCAGTAATAGTCCAACCACCTAGTCTTTTTACTCTTGGTGGGTCTTTATTCATTGCCTTTTATGTTATACAACTTAAAAATTCAGTTAACTCTTTGTTGGTCTTCTTAATGCCCTTGTTAAATTACATAAGCCATGTTGTAAAGCCCTTAGACCCCACAAACAAATGAAGTATTCTGGCATGTGCTTGCAATTTGTATTCACTCTTTGGTCTCTTCAGTAAAAAACCACTGGCATGTACTTGCAATTTGTATTCACTCTTTGGTCTCTTCAGTAAAAACTACATAATCGAAATTGCCTCAGCTGGTAACACTGAACAATGCGAAAAAGACTGTTGGACTGGGATGATTATGTGGTCAGTCTCCAACAAAAAGTATAATATCAAGATTTAAACTATATATTCAGCTTAGTCCTTTAGATGAAATAAACATATACGAGAAATGATGGGAGTAGCTCCAATTGAAGATAAAATGAGAGAAAATCGATTAAGGTAGTTTCAACATATACAACGAAGACCTTTAGATGCTCTAGTTAGAAAGAATGATCTTTTAACAATCCATGGTAACAATGGAGGTAGAGGTAGACCTAAACTGATATGGATAGAAATAATTAAAAAAGATATATTTGTAATTTGAGTATCAACTTAGAGTAGAGTAAGCAGATTCATGTAGCCAACCCCATATAGTTGGGAAAAGGCTTAGTTGAGTTGAGTATTCAGCTTAGCTTGAATGACTCAATGCATGCTACTAATTAAGAAAATTCACTAAAACCCTAACTAATAAGCTATCCCGGTGGTTGATTTGGGACCAAAAGAAGTCCTTATATATCATTAACCCTCTACTTATGAACTTGGAAAGTTGGCCTACGACCCAAAAGAACCAAAAGCAGTGAGAATGTCGTGTTATTTTCTTGAACTGCTTGACTAGAGCCTGTTTAGACACCTGATCATCATTTTCATTTGGTGGTCCGATGGAGTTAATGATGACGAAATAATTATGAGAAATAGATAGAGGCCATGACTGGAATTGATGGATGGCATGGACATATAGTGTCATGCCTGGCAACAACTTGGCAAAGCCTGTGGCTTATGAAAAGGGTCCATGCTGGTCCGTATGTGTTGCACACATGCACAGATTAATATAACTGGGCATGTACAATACAGGAATATGTGCCCAACCTTAATTGTTACAGCATGTAATATGCTGTATGGATTGATGCAGTATGGTGCCTTGTTCATTACAATATCACATAACATTGTGCTTGCAGAAACTCTGTTATTGCATGATCCCTTGGACTCGTTTGTCCTGCCTCATTTTTCCATTCATTCCTACTTCTAGGCAAAATATCACATGGATAAACTGGTAGGTGCCCACATGAGCCATTACTTTCTTCGTACATTCGAATGTCCACTATTACCAAGAAAACAAGTTTATGTTTAGGGAGCTAGGAGCAGGACCTACATTTCTATCACATTATTTCGGATAATAGGTAGGAACTTACCATTTAGAAACCATGTACCAACCTTGGAAGTATTTAAACAGAGCAAATTGTTGGTTACTTCACTGCTCAAAGTTGATTGCTTAATGAAAAGAAAGCAGAAGCAGAGTCCCAGTTTGTTAATGAATTTTTATTATGATTACATGAAATAAGTTTTAGCATGAATACTGCTTCTGTGCCATATGGAAAGAAAGCACACAGGAATCCCACTTTTTTGTAGAAAACATTCTATTTGGTCTAATTTTTCATTGTTCCAATATTTCAATGTTCCTTGTTGACCAGAATGAAATGCGCAGCCATTGTACAAGTCGTCACCTATAATTGGATGGAGATACATTTGGCTATCTATCCTTCAGACAAATCTAGTGAGGCACCCCTCGTGCAGGGTCTAATATGCTGAGATGTTTCTATGGACAGGTTGATGTTGCGGAGCTACGGCAGAAGCTCCAGATAATGGAGACATTACAGAAGGAAGTTGAGCTGCTTCAACGACAGAAGGCTGCTTCTGAACAGGCAGCCTTGACCGCGAAGCAGAGAGAGAGTTCTGGTGGGGTGTGGGGATGGCTTGCTGGAAGCCCTCCTGAAAAGGCTGAATCTTGATCGCATTAATTTTGAAAACAAACCCCATCACTCAATCCATACAGGTCAATGTGATTTCTACTCCTTTTTTTTGTATTCATTTTGGGTTGGTGTTCGTTTTCAAATGATGGCAATAAGTGAAAGTTTTAGATTGCACTCTGTAATTCTTATAGAAATCATGAGCGTATCATCTTTTTTTTTTTTTCCTTCTTTTCAATATAGTGCTCTTTTGTTTCTCAAGACATTTAAGTCTAATGACAAACATTTAAAGGACCTTCTGATTTGACAAGAATTGTTCTAAGATCCACTTGTTAATAGTTATATAACGGACCTTCTTGTGATGGTCGTAACAGAGCTGAATCCTTTTGGGGTATTTTCTGGCGGGGCATTGTGATGTTTTTGTCTTTGAGGTGAGATCCCCTTCAATGTTTATCATGGTTTGACCTGTTTTGTCAGCAAAAATATAAAGACGGAGTCAGTCTTTACCAGATGAGCTATCAAACTGGCAAGAACAACGTAGCTATCGTGGTGCCTATCTCAGATGCACTACCTGTACCAAGCTGCATCACACAAATGAAACATGTCCAGCACCTGGCTGTAAATATACCATGGACAGCTGACACCATTACCCATCCAAGGTTTAAAAAGTTAAAAAAGAAGAAAATTTTATAGCTAGCTGCTAAATGATCGGATAGCTTTTAGTCACTCGATGCCTCACCACGTGATCGCAAATAATATTTTGGAATAGCACAAGAGGTTTAGCCTCCCTTTGCCACGCAAAAGGTCCTCATCAAATGGCGCGCAAATCCCGTCATGCAGTATAAATATATTATGTACCTACTTATCTACTTTCCAGGCAGCATAAGCTCGAACCAGTAGAAGCCCCGTTTACCTGTGCCATTGGTTTTTCTATCAAAACCGTGCCATGCCATGAAAGTAATGCCAGCAAGCATGGATACCCAGGTCTTGGGTGCTCTTTAAACTTCAGAACTAATTCATGACAATTCAAGCAACACCACATCCCATGGAAGCACCATGCGTAAAAAAATGTCCACCATAAAAAGACATCATTTCCAATGTAGACACACCCCAAGCAAACAAACCATCACAACTGAAAAAAAAAACATAACCACATAATTACCAAGAACTTGATCTCTGAAAATCAGCAAAAGATGACGACTATTTGTTGCCTTCACTTCATAAAAGCTGCAACTGTTCAATAACCTGTTCATGGAAAATAAGAAAGGTCGTACAATGTCACAAATTAAATTGTGGGTAACCTAACATTTAAAGTACTTGACAGAGAAAAATTGAACCCTACAAATACTTGATGTCTATTTCACACAAAGTTTCCATTTCTGATGGAATGACATGCAGCAATCCCAAAAATTAACAAAGTTACTGCATCAGGGGAAGACCAGCATAAACCGAAGTTGTCATCACTCAGCAATGCAAGATATGGAGTCATTTGCTAACCTCTAAGTTGATCCAGCAGTCACAAAATAACCCTATCCATGCTATGTCGACGAAACAATAATATCAGATATGAGTCATGCTCTGCTTCAGATTTCATCAAACATATTTCATACACAATTTACATGCTATATCCACATAACATGGCATGCTTTTGGATGTGATTCATATTATTAGGTTGATCCTTCGTAAGTCTTCAAACTAGTTTTTCAAAAGTTGTAAACTAAGTTATTTGTTTTAATACAGGTATGGCTGTCATATTCATGATGTGCAAGTGAATGTGCTTGATATAAAACAATAAAAAAACAAGAGGAAGGATGCAAATCCAGGGTCCCAAAATAATAAGCAGGAATATAAGAATATAACCACATTACTTTGGCAATTGAAAATCCATAGCCTTAAGCTTTTTTGTCAAGAAAGCACAAGTGCGTTTCTTCAATAAAAGAATTACCAGCTTGGATTTCACCTTTTACAGCTTTGAGAGATTTTTCAAGGTCTACTTCAAGAGAAGTATGGGTGAATAATCTTCTATAAGATCAAAAAAGCCATGTAAAATGCAATCATAATGGCGGTTTGTAATGGGATCCAGCAAATGAGGACTTTATGTAAGGACTAGGCTGTTGAAGTAAGCCATTAATAAGCAGCTTCTGTCTGGCTTTAATTCTGCTATCCGGATTAGGAAACAAGCAGAGCTAGAATTAGATTTAGTTTGTTCAAGCTTGGTTCAATTAAGCTCAAAATATAATATGTAATTAACCAATATATTATATACCATATTAGTTATTATTTACAAAAAATAATTGCACGATTTGTTTTGTTGACATTAGCATCATATATATATATATATATATATATATATGCACTTAGTTAAGGGTTAAGATCATGTATACTGGTGTTGTATCAGCCAATACATACCATATCGAACATGAGCAGGTACAACAAAGGCTGATGCACGCTAATATCAGGCAAATCAGATCACCTATATCCTGCCATATTGCTTATATATCAAGGCGACATATCACCTCCATTACAAGGCCACAAACCCCGTAACCGCTCACTACACTTTTGTGCAAGGGGCATTTAGACTTGCTAACCCAATTGAGGATCATACCATAGTGTAGCCATCAATACAGTACCAATCCTCAAGTTTGAAAGCCTTTATTTTAACCATAAGATTGAAAGGTAGTTGCAGTACTTTAAGCACGTGAGCCCGCAAACATAGCTCTTGCACAGCTCAAAATTAAATAAGCTGAGCTTGAAGCTTATAGATCAGCTCATTTACACTCTTATTAAGGATCAATAACAGAACAACACCTTTTTAATATCTTAGAATGGAAACTGGAATCAGTAATATCACTATAACATAAAGAAACAGAATGAGTGGATACCATGATGCATGAACCTAGTTGTTCCAACATAGCTATATCCACAATATTCTTCTACTGTGTTTGCAAACACGCGGTGGCATGGGAGCGCGGCCAATCGCCCGGTGCGTGCTTTGTGCACCGGAGGCCGGTGCACAAAGTCTTTTCCACTTCTATAATTGGATCGTCTTTCATCTAAACCTGCCCACATAACAGCTGTGCTTTGCTTGAACTTACTCACCATTGCATGAATCTAAATGTTTTGCTGCTGGAATATCTTTCCAGTTGGCATTTAAGAAGAGTACTTTAGCCACTGATTCAACCCAGCAGAGTTACCTTGTAGTTCAAACTAAGGTTTTATAGGGACAAGAGCTAGAAGGTATGGTATGAATTACAAAGAAAAAAGTGAAGGCAGAAGATAGAGCCTTCATGAAAACAATGACCATATAGGTGTCATGTTTCTTCTGACATTTTCACTTCAAGGTAAATCACCTTTTTAACCTTTTTCCTTGGTTGGATTCCAATTCCCGTCACTTCCTAAATGAAAAATGTTCAACAACATCATTCTTGACCAACAATTAGCAAAACTATCCTAAGTTCAGCAATTAACATATTGATTTTTTTGAGAAATTTGTTGCTACTGCCACCGCCAGTATTTCGAGCCCTGGATTTCTCGCATGAGGAGAAGAATGCCAACAAGCAGGGGTAAGGCTGGCTGGCAGAACTAACATATTGCTTAGCATGAATGAGCTTCAAAATCAGTTTGTGATACAAGAAACATGCTATAGAGTTTATAACTTCCAGCTACTAAAAGGTATAAACAATAAATCATGGTCTATTGAAATACAAATCATAAAAACTTGTGAATTGAAGCAAATTTCAGACCTTCCCTCTAGGTTTCTGTGCAAGGAAGATTATAGTCAGTTTATGCAAACAAGTTCACCTTCACTTTGTAAAGCAAGTGGTAAGAACATATACCAACATTTATGTAATTAAGTGCAAAGAGAAGAAGGAAAGAAGAGATTATCAGCTACCTGACAAGATTTTCTTTTACCTATCAAGGTAGCTACAAAAGTTGGATGAATTTCCGCTTATTCAAAAATAACATGCTGGTTAATTTCAAATGATAAGCTAGGCAAAGCTTACTTGAGATATTTTTTACATGGCTAATTTTGAATCTAGTGCTGCTGCAACACTGGCATCCCCTTGATCCTGCTAGAAATGCATTTTAGTAAAGACCTGATGGTAAATTACTTTACAAAATGTTTATTTTCCATGCTAACATACCTCCATTCCCCATTTGATATAATCTGGTGATTCGCATGCCTTGTATTCATCAACCAAGCTTTCTATTATTTCTCGAGATTCATCAAATTCTGAAAGGTCATTATCCTGTTCAGGACAGAATGAAACTTGAAAAAATCAGACTACGATTCATAGAGTGAATTTATCACAAGTTAGCACATTGTTTATGTGTGCAAATGTACACATGGACCAGTCAAATTAGATGGATCATTATTCCATTTCAGAAGATCATGACTGATAGATATCAGAATGAAAGGCATGGACAAAGTTTGTTATAGATAAGAATATTGTCCATGTCTGTGCATGCAGCCAGGCGTAAAGGTGCACGTATGCATACAGACCAGGACTACCATGGCATCAGTTAACAGTACAACATGACCAAAAACAAATGTTACAAAAACAGAAATTAAAAGCAAGGATAGTCCACTATATACTTCTAGTTCAAGAAATAGGCCATACTGCTTAAGTTCACTATCCAACAAGCATGACATTAAAAAGTATCTCTTTGAGAAGCACAACAATAACCAGGACTCCTCGTGTCAAATACAGCTGTTCTCAAGAACACTGGAAGTACATAAAGCATATGGAACAAACTCCTAAGGCCATCTGAAAGAAGAAGAAGATTGCTTGCAAGCATAATCATGTTTCCTGCCATAAACCATGATATCTTGGCCAACAAGATCATCCAAATTGTATGAATATCTAAAAAATAGAAACCTGAATTAATTTCATCCAGATGGCTCTTACATTTTTCTTCCACTTAAGTGATTATCATTTCTTCTTGCAAATTTACAGTAACAATTTGTTCACATGGTACTGTTTAGAGGGGAGGGAAGGGGAGATTACACTCAGGTTGCATTGCACTTTTGTGTGTGTGTGTGAGTGAGAGAGAGAGAGAGAAATTGCATTATACTGTTAACTGGTAGGCAACTCAGTTCACATTATGCACACATACCCAAAAAGAAAAGATTCACCATATATGTTGTGACAACTAAATTGCTACGCTGCCAATAATCCAATAGCCCAGGAAGCCAAACCTCATGGACAACAGATCAGGTCAGAATAATTTTTAGATTTGGAGCAAAGCTTACTAAAATAGGCCAGATAAGTAGATAAGCTCCAAAACACATGAAGCTCAAAGCATTGAACTAGCCCAATAATTGCTTAAACATGTGTCACCAATAAAGTCAGCTAAATAATAGAAGTTACATTGGTTGTGAACTTACTGCAAACATTGGGAACTTCCGATAGTTGTCAAGGAAGGCTTGCTTTTTCCTTAGCTTCTCATACTGGCCCAGGCACCTGCTAAAGAGGTGCCGGATGCTAGTATGGTTTGCTAGCATCAGTCCACTAACCTGATTGAGCATGTAATTCAAATCAAATTAGTGATCATACATGAAGTGTTCGAGAGAGAGTGAATATGAGAGAGAGGGAGAGAGAGAGAGAGAGGTTAAACAAGAAACAATCATGTTGGAAAAGGATCAGTGGGAACCAAGAGCAGTCTTACTCTATGAGTAGTTTGAACGTAAGGTGATTTTCTGGACAATGCAACCTGCAAATTGTCATAATGAATACTCAACGAACAGGAGGAACCAATTTGGCATGGCCAACTGACGTATTCTTTGAATATACCTGAATGCTGGCAGGTCCCCATTCAATGAAATTGACAAGCTTTCTTTCACGTATTCTCTGTAAGCTTTCATGTACCTGACTCAATTTAAAAACTGTGTTAGAAAGCAGCAAATTAAACTGCTGAAACTTTGAAAAAAAGAAAATAAAATAGATCAAATGAAAACATCAAAGCTAACTAAACTAATTGGTAGTCATATGCATCAAAAGAATGAAGTGCCACATCTCAGTCCTTAAAGAACATCATTTATTAGGTGATTTCAAATGTAAGATATTTCCGTTTTTTGACAGCTTCAACTTTCAGGAGTGGTTTTCATTTCTTTTAGCATATCTACTAAGTCAGCCAGCGACCATGCAAAAAATGGATATTAGTAAAACCAGTATGTTTACTTATTTTAAGTGGTCTGAAACTAAAAGAATGAATCAACCCTTTGTCTGTGTTGTGACAGATCAATTTGATCTTCATCACAACCCATGCCCATTCACATCAAATAGAGTCAGCTAATAGCTATGATGCAGCAGATTGCCACCAACTACTAACATAAAAGCAAACCTCAATTTTAAAAGAAATTGTGAAGATATGAAATTAGAGCATTAATTTAAGTGTTCAGTTATATGTCTTAAATTATCTTGTTCATTAATGGAAGACTGCACGTGCATGAATAATAACAACAACAACAACAACAAGTTAGTTATCTTTTTCAAAGCATTAATCTTAGTCAAAAGTCAATTTTCGTCGTCAAAAAGCCAAACCATCGCCTTTAAGGGGCATTTGGAAACCCAAATGGATCACTAGCATAGTGATTTTAGATCACTAATGATCCTTATCTAATAGTGATCTTATTTCCATTGATCTAAGTTGTTGCATTGGTATACTATGTTCTAATGCTTAAAGATTTTCGAGTATCCTCGATTCACATGCTTGGTATGTTATGAGAATCTTAGATTACTTACCATGTATAAACTAAAACTATCTCTAATATATTTTGCAACTACTATGATAATATAATATAATATACCTTATTATATAATCCTATGATCTTATGTTATATTAATATGAAAATGATATTAGGTGTCATTTTTCTCTATTAGACGGTGATCCTAGGGGGGGTGATCCTGGATGCTCGTCTTCAAGGGTGAGCATAGGATAACTGGATTGAGTGATGATTTTAGATGAGGTGATTTAGAATCACTGCAATAGAAGAAAACTGATGTGCGACCAAGTGTAGTGATCACAACACTTTCATCAAGATCACTAATAATCTTAAGTGAATTACCCCATACCAAATGCTTGCTAAGGTCATTCCAAAATAATGATATTGATAAGACTAGTAATAATTAATCTCACCCCTCAATCCCCGCCCCCCTCCCCCCCCAACACACATAGACGAAAGCAATAATAGTAATATTTCACAAAAGTGCCTCTAATTTTAGGTTTTGCATGGAAAGAATGTGTATCAGATACACAGCTCCTATAATGATAAATTTCTATAGGAGAACAAATATACCAAAATGGCACACTAGTTCATCAGATTTATTGCATGATTTTAAAGAATAAAATCAAAATTCGGGGACATTATGACAAAATAATGCGGGAAGTTGCTTAAAAAATCTTAGCATGATAGTTTTCTATTAGATTGCTCCTACTAGGCAAAGGATAATGCATCAAACATACTTTTCTTAACAAGATGTACCTGTGTAGGATCCACATCTCCTTGAATGATATTCAATATAGAAATATATTTTGCTTGACTAGCTTCTTTTGTACGAGCATAGGAAGAGACCATGATATTCTTTGTCTGTAAAATACCAAGATAACATGTTTATCTTAAATTAGAATAAGCATTACAAAATGTTTAAACAAGGAGAAATCTTGCCTGCAGAAGTCTTCTCATGACATCTAGCACAGTAGTCTTGCGTATCATGTTAACCTGCCAATACAAGAAATGCTTACATCAGACAGATGATATGGACATTGTTTATGTTGTCAAAATCAAAATTCTCCTATGTAATGCCTCTAGTTAGAATATTATAAAAGCAAAAGATAATAAATATTGATCCAAGAAAATTAAAATTCACAGACAGTTGTTTAGCCAGGCCAGCAATATCTAACAGTTCTGTACAAATACAAGAAAACACGATGTGAAGTCTATGATTTGCTTTTACAACTCCATTTGCATAGGACAAGCCCACAAATGTACAAAGAAAAGGTAATTTTCCAGAAGGAGTCCAAGCTTAGACGATATCTCATGCTTATCAATATATCCAGGATGCTAAGAGTCGGTTTGCATACCCAAGCAAACAGCCCATCAAATAAATTCTTCAAATGGTAGAAGTTGGGCCACAATTTGAGGTGGCAAAGAAGATAATGTTGCAACCGGGGGAAGCCCATATTGCACAATCCCAAAAATATATGGATTCCACATTTCCTTGTAAAATGTAAATTACAGCATCTTATTCTTTTTGGGGGATTTTATTTATGATCAAGATTTCCCCTATTGTAACTCGTAAGCCCTCTCCCCACTCTGCTGAGAACTGCTTACCATAAGCCATATCAAAAATATTCAACAGGGTAGCTGTGGAGTCACCAAAATAGGCCATAAATACGATCCTTCTAGCAACAAAATCTTTTAGAATTACTCTTTACTGATTACATCATGATGGGGAAAAATAGAATGTTATATTTGAAAGTAAGTGGGTGGGTTCTTCTTTAGCTGAGTGATGAAAGCTTTTTAAGATGTTATATTGCAATAATGAATTCCAGAAAGTGCATCCTGGATCAAATTTTGCAATAAAACATCAAAAATAAATTCAAAAAAACCAGTCATTAGTGAAGTTAGGAATTCGAGAATGGAACTCTAAAGCAAATGCATGCCTATATTGCATTTGGTTATTTTCTGTCTTCAATTTCCATCAATTACTAACTTTCAATAAAAGAGACATGAAGATTATGTAGTATATACTCAACTCAACTCAACTCAACTAAGCCTTTTCCCAACTGCACGGGATAAGATTATGTAGTATATACATGAAAAAATTATCACGTCAACATTTACTGCTGACTTAATAAGGATAGCTAAGTAATGTTGTCTAGAAACCTTACTTATATTCTTCAACAGACTTGATTGCTATGCTGGAATACTTTCTGCAATATTCAGAATGTTTATATTTTATACAGAAAAAAAATTAGGTATTCAAGAATTTAGATTGTATAAGACATAAGTCATCAAATGAACTCTGGCAAAATGGATGCACATACTTCTTATATTTTCAGTTTTCAGTAATGAAATCAGAGTGATATGTATTTCAGCCATATTAATAGAATGATACTATCCTTATACTATCCTTTTTAACAAAAGTTAATTCAGAAATGGAATCATATATGAAGATAGTCTGACCTGGCGTTCCACAGTAAGTGGCGTATAGCCCGTCATGAGAAAATGGCATCTTGGAGTTGGAATTAAAGAAGCAAGAAGGCCAACCAAATCATTGTTCATGTACCCTGGATAGCGCAGAGTGGTTGTGCTTGCAGACATTACTGTAGAAACCAATGAGTTTGTTTGTGCAAAAGTAGGATTTGTTAGATGAAGGCGTTCCACAGCAATCCTATTTAGTGCCGTATTGTCAAGAACAACAACACAATCGGCATTCAGTGTCAACCGCTTTAAGGTCAAAAGTGAGTTGTATGGCTGGACGACCACGTCACTTGTTTCCATTTGATTGGGGAATACACTGTATGTTTGAACAAGCTTTTTGCTGTAGCGTTCATTCAGGGTCTCCAATAAATATGAACCCATGCCTGCACTAGAGGAAAAGGCAAAAGAGCTAAAAACAGATAAGAGGATTATAGAGAATATTGCTTTTAAGAAGAATTCAATTGACAAAAAAAAAAAGAGACGTATATTGATAAGGTAGAGACAGAAAATAAAAGATTTGCTTAAAAGTATATGCACATGAAAACAGGTGAAAAATGGCCTATGGTGAAAAATGGCCTACTCCCAGTAAGTATAAAAGATGCATGTTCAACCACCATGTTATATACGGTAAAAAGCCATCTGATGTAAAGGGAGGTACTTAAGGGGCAATGTTATGACAAACTAAGAAAGAAAAAAGGGGAAAAAAACCCTACTTATCAAGAAAACAACCTTGCTTTTTGAGACCAATTGTTAACCCTTGAAGAAGCATCATCACAGTCAAGCTTTGACAGTATTAACTGGATCTATGGTTCTTATCTATTCAGTTTACTTTCGGAATAAGAACCAACCAACAAACATAAGGAAACTTTTGCATCCAAATTTCCAGAGCACTAACCCCTTCTCAAAAATGAAAGAAAGATCTGACGAATTTAGGTATTTATTAAAAAAAGGAAGAAGATGAAGCTCAAAGAAACCAAATCTTTAGTAATGTCATAACAATCAGAGACACAGCATTGGTGGTGGAATACTGGAGGTAGGAAATTACCCGTAGGCAATTTTTTTAAACAGGTTACATTTTATTTCCCAATAAATTTACCACAGCACAATCTACAATCAGCAATCTGAACCTTAACATAGCAATAAATATAAAGATTTATCACCAAGAAAAGATCAGTATCCAAAGTAGCAATAGCTGTGGCCATCAACAATTCAGAGGCAGGCCTATATTTAATTTGAGTTATGAAGAATATGACCAAGGGTGTTGCAATGAATTCATAACCATATCAATCTCAGATGCTTCAGTTTGGCTAAGCACCAAATCAAACCTGATGTGCAAAGCATGGCACAGTCCAAAGCCTGTCTTTTTCTACAAGATAAAGTGAGTAGCTGGCTCACCTTAGCTAACTAATGGCAGAACCTATGGACTACCATCTCAGCACAAGCCAGACTTATGTCAAGTCATTTGCCAATATTGCGAAACATAGAGTTTATGCACTAGAGTTCAAAATACACAACAGAGCAACAATTTGTTAATGTTATTATTATGTAATGAATAAGACAAGAACCTAGAAAACCATGCTAATAAACCGGGAAAAAAAAATTGAGGACAATCAAAAGAGTTGCATCTGTGATTCATGCTTTAAAAATCAATTTACAAGATTACTCGCAAACGTTCTGATAAAGATGGGTCTAAAATCATACTTTGTTTCTCTAATAGAATTTCAGTCTTAAACATTCATCATAAACCAACTCCCAAGTTACTCATCCACACAATATTGGAAGAAGAGGCTATCTACCTTACATAGCACTAGTTTAAAATTAAATGAAGATCTAGCAAATTCAAGATTCATGCAGAGTGATGAAGAATCAATAAACAATGGTTGATTAGGCAACGAGAAACAATGAAATGGTTATCCAACAAAGAAGAGGAGCGCATGTTGTGCTTAATTGCCATGAAATTTAACACACCCATGTTCACACCAATCAAGTAGTCATTGTCATGCTAGGTAACAAAAGCCCAAGACCAGTCCAATATCAAGCATTGCTTGCATATCATGAAATTTGTTAGGAACCCTGGTATATGTGACTCATTCGGATCGCATGTTCAAGCAAATAAGGCATTTTTTTCATGCATGCTTACCTTGAAAACCTATAGTTTAGACCAGGCCTCTCAATGGGTTGGTAACAATGAAATGGTGATCCAGCAAAGAAGAAGAGAGGGTGCAGTACTTAATTGTCATGAAAAAAGAGGAGAGCATGCTGTACTTAATTGTCATGAAATTTAACACAGCCATGTTCACATCAATTGAGTGATCATTGTCATGCTCAGTAACAAAAGCCCAAGACCTGTACAATATCAAGCATTGATTGCATGTCAAGAAATTTGTTAGGTTCCCTTGCATGGGTAACGTGCTTAGATCACAAGTTCAAACACATGAGACAATTTTCTACGCATGTTTACCTTGAAAATCTGTAGTTTAGACAAGGGCTGTAAATGGGTCAGGTCAAGACCCAATCCAACACCGGAACCTAATCCTACTCAAGAACCTGACCCAATCCCATTCACAGAGAGATAGAAAGAGAGCTGCCATGACCCATATATCTCATCTGTGCCCTTCACATCGTCCCCAACTCCCTCAACACTACTCTCTTTTCAGTGGCATATGGCCCTTCACTACTATGGACATATGCATAAGCTCTCCTTTGACACCTTCTACAACCTCGACCATCTCAAGGAGCCCGTCCTCCTCGATTGTCGCCAACTCCTCGACGGATCTATCTCCTACCACCCTCCTCCATGCCACCACTTTCATCATCTACTCTCGAAGACCCAATCACATCAAAGAGAGCAGACAAGAGTCAATTACATCAGGTTCAAATTCAAGTACTCAGGTTAGTCTTGGACCATGTTAAGTGATGGGTCAAGTCAAGTTCTGGGTTGGGTTGGTCAAACCCAACCCATATTCAGGTCTAGCTTAGATATCATCTATTCACATACCCAAGCAGCATAAAGCTCAACATGAGCATGTGTTTTGTAGGGCAAACACTTGGTGCATATGCTTACTAAGGTTGGACACAAATATTCATTCAATTAGAAAATATTGCCAGACTTGTAAGTTGTAACACTATGTCACACACCCTAACATGTATTGTTATTTTTTATTTAGTCATCGATTAAAGAAATTAATATCTATAGAAGTTTCAAGGAGCTTTATAAAACTTCTAGATTACCAATAAGCTGACTAACACTATTTGTGGTTGGAAAACAGAACACCAAAAATGCATAGATTAAACTAAAATGTGAAGAATGAATGGATTCTAGCTACACAGA
This sequence comes from Calamus simplicifolius, assembly GCA_900491605.1. Classification (NCBI taxonomy): domain Eukaryota; kingdom Viridiplantae; phylum Streptophyta; class Magnoliopsida; order Arecales; family Arecaceae; genus Calamus; species Calamus simplicifolius. Next base: position 294,872 of record UESW01004406.1, read on the forward strand.
CCAGTCTAATAAGTCCCAACTCAACCCAATAAAACCTAACTATCTGAACCCAAACTAACTGAACCAGGCAAGATTAGATAGTACTCTGTTTGAATTAACCAAAGACCAAACTAACCAACCCAATTCCAACCAAACAAGAATATATCTGAGTTAACACAACCACGTGAATCACATCGAACGTGATGCAACCAGCTCAACCTAAATTAACCCAAGTCAACCCAATCCAGTTCCAACAACTTGTTACTAAGCTTCCGTTCATCAATTGCATACAGTTAACCATGTTTCAGCCATTTCTTACCCCTACCTTGAATCAAATGTCCCTTAAGAAACGATTGATACATCAGAAAAGTTTGCTTGGATGCAGCAATCATGCAATAATTGAAGTCAAAGTCTAGCCCTTGTTAATCTAGAGTACCACTTTACAGCCATTTTCAACAACCTTGATCCTTAACAATGTTCTAGCCATCACATCAGAATTCACAAGAACATATCAACTTCATCCAGCCCCTTTAATTTGCTGGATGTCTTTGTAAATTAATTCTAGATAAAGAAGTAAGACACTCTTAAGTATCTTATGACCATTGATTCATACTAATCCCTTAATTCCTTGTGCACTCCTACAAAAATGCAATATTGGCATACTCCTAAAAAGCATGACGCCAGAAAAGGAGCAAAATTAAGATTTGTTGGTTGGGGAAGGGGCAATAAATTTTTGTGTTGCTCCTATTTCAGAATGGTGCAGAGAACAAGAACAATAACATGGTTTAAGAACAGTTCAACACGATATTCTAGTGATCTCTGCTTCTACAGCACCCTTTAGTGTATGACCCTTTATGTTCCAAAGCTTTCCTCCATATTTCTATTTTTCAATTGGATCACATCCACATATCAGTGACTGGAATTACTGTGGATAAAATGGACATTGTACTCACTTTTCTTCATCATTGGGCTCAACCTTTATCATCCAAAGCATTTCCACCATATTTTTCATTTTAAATTTGATGGTGTTTGCAATTCATTGACTCTCAACCTTTATCATCCAAAGTGTTTCCTCCATATTTTTCATTTTATATTTGATGGTGTTTGCAATTCATTGACTCAAACTGCATGATATTTAGCTACATGGAAAGGTTATATGACCTACCCTTCAATTTTATAACATGTATATGACAAATGACAAGAGCAAGGAAAAGGGGCTTACAGAAGATCATTACTGGAATTTCAGTTCTCATAATCCTCTCACAATCGCTATTGCTTTACCATGCATCATTCATGCCTTCATTGGTCTCAAACTAACCATTTAATCTTTCTTCATGCCAACCAGATTGCCATCAAAAGAACTATAAGAATATGATTCTAAATTAAAATAAAACAACTTCCCCGTCTTCTTTCTTTAGATCTTCTCATCCCTCAGCAATAGATGATTGCAGCAGCACTGTTTAATAATAATAAAGGAGTAATTGCTATTGAAGTAAAAGACCACCACCGTATTAGCTTCCCAAAATCCACAATGGTCAAACAGTTAAGCAAAACAAGCAATAATTATCATTCATGACATAGTTCATTAAGTATGCAGCAAATGGTCTAGGGGAAGAGAAACAGATAACAAGAACAAACCCTTCATGATAATAGGCATGCCTAGAAAGATGCAAAAAAATAGTTAGTGTTATCACATTGATGATCGCAAAAGTTAAAAACTTAAAATATTAACAAATTGAAACTATAAGTTCTTTTAAAAGTTATTATTTAAAAGGAAAAAGAAAATGCATTAGTCTAACCTATAAGCAAGAGAAAATGCATGAAAAACAAATTGTAAAGCTGGGGAAAAAATGGAGAACAGATAATAAAAGGGAAAATAATCAAAAAAAGGGGATAGGCAGAAACAAAGTGATGCTCATGGTAAACAAAAAAAATAAAACAAGGCAAGAATAATCAAACATTTAAAATAAAAGGGGAAACAGGCATAGTCAAGAAAAATGAATGGAAAACCTGATCCTGTTCCGCCAGCAATTGAATGGCACAGAACAAAACCCTCAAGGCTATCACTTCCATCTGCTTCTCTGTCAACCATGTCCATGATATCATCTACAACTTGCTCTCCCTATTCAAGAGCTTTTTTTTTGTAAGAAACTATATATGCTGTTAGAGATATTTGGCACTTCTGCACTTTAAAGCATGTAGAGTATAACAGCAAAACAAGAGATTTAAGTGTAATCAAAAGTACAAGACTGCATCTTGGTTTGATATATTCCACATATGACACCATTGCATACAAAATATTATTCAACCCATTCCTCTTGTCACCAAATTTTAAATTCGTGAAAAAACTTATAAAGACTAGATGGATATGAACTTATGGAAACAAGAGAAATAAGGACATTTAAAGTGAAACTTCATAATACCATACAAACAGTGAGAATATCAAGCACAGAATAATTGGTTTATGCCATTAACTTTAATGGTCCAGATGGTCAGCTCTTAGTTGCCAGAATTGGGAGCAAGTGTGAGAGGAAGTGCAAGCATGGGAAAGTAGATATTTTCAAAGCACTTTTATTAAGGAAGTACTTAGGAAGTGGGCACGGCTTGAGATTCTGGGAAGATTCCAAAGCAAGTGTGTTACCTTGGGAATAAGGTTTTGGCTACTAATAGTCAAGTCATATTGCATTTTAAATAGTTCAAGAGTAGACCCAAAAAAAAACATGAAAAAGCAAACTGCTTAAAGCACCATAATATATATATATATATATATATATAGCAGCAAGAATTCAATTAAAGGAAATATGGAACCAGAAAATGAACATAAATTCAAGCAAAATGTTTCATTTGTGAGTAGAGGATAATGTAGTCTCTTGTGCCCAAGAGATATGACTCCTATTCTGTCATTGAATGCCAAATCATACTGGGCAAAGTTGTTTAGAATTACAAGACTACGAGACCATATAGTTCCACAAAGAAAGATGAAAAATCAAGCTGCCTGTTGGAACCAAAGGAGCATGTGAATCTTCACAGACAAAATTGAAGCACCTGGTGCAAGAAGAGTTTGGCTAAGTTCAAGCGTAGATTTTAAATTCCATCAAAGTACGTGATGGAATTTAAAATTCTTCTTTAAATATTTTCTTCTAAATCACGTGGTGGCTTTGTTTAATATCTTTGTTTCATATCCAAGTACAGATCATAGCATTGCCTTGATGGCAGATTAGATCTCTTCTAGCAATCTTTTTACTATTGGCATTGGGTATTATTTTGTCCTTTACTTTGGGGCTCTAGAGTAAGGTTGCATTTCACCTAGGCAACACTTTTAAAAAGGAGTTACCAAAAAGTACATAGAATTGATAAAAGATATGTATGATAGAGCAATAACTATTGTTAAAACAACAATAGAAGAAGCTAGTGAGTTTTCAATTATTGTAGGTTTACATTAAGGATCTGCCTTAAGTCCGTATCTTTTGTATTAGTTATGGATGAATTAACCAAATATATTCAAAATGATATCCCATGGTGTATGTTATTTGCAGATGATATAATGTTGATTGATGAAACTAAATCTGGAGTAAATGCTAAGCTAGAGATTTGGAGAGAGGCTTTAGAATCTAAAGGTTTTAAGATTAGTAAAACTAAAATTGAATACATGAAATGTAATTTTAGTAAGAGTAGAAATACAAATGAAGAAACAGTGAAGATTGCAAGCCAAGAGATATCAAGGAGTGAAAAATTTAGGTATTTAGGATCAATTATCCAGTAAGAATGTGAAATAGGTGAAGATGTGAATTATAGAGTTAAAGCAGGATCAATTAAGTGGAGAAGTGCTTCGGGAGTATTGTATGATCGACACATCCCATTAAAATTGAAAGAAAATTCTATAAAACCGCTATTAGGCTAGCTATGCTATATAGAACAGAGTGTCGGGCAATATTGAAATGCATATGTTAAGATAGATATGTAGTAAAACTTTAAAAGATAGAATTAGAAATAAACATATAAGAGAAATGATAGGAGTAGCCCAAATTAAAGATAAAATGAGAGAAAATTGATTACGATGGTTTGGACATATACAATGTAGACCTTTCGATGTTTCAGTTAGAAAGAGTGATCTTTTAATAATCCATAGTAAGGATAGAGGTAGAGGTAGACCTAAACTAACATGAACAGAAATAATTAAAAAAGATATAACTATTTATAATTTGAATGTCGACTTGGTCTTGAATAAAGCAGAGTGGAGGAAGCATATTCATGTAGTCGACCCCATGTAGTTGGGAAAAGGCTTAGATGAGTTGAGTTGAGTATAGCACTTTTAAATATATTATCTAGCACTTCAACCTTCAATAAAAATCATAATATTCATATAGAGCATGGAGCCAAATAGGCGTAAAAGAAAACCGATCGAAAATTTCAGTTATATGGGGAATAATGTTCCTAGTCAACAACAAAATCCAAACCACCTAACCTAAAAAGGACATTACTTTGACTAAATTCAACATAAAAGATATGCCACACAAGCTAGCAATTATATTGAGCATATGTGCAGCAAAAGGCTTAGATGAGTTGAGTTGAGTATGTGCAGCAAAAGAGAACTTTCATATAAGCTAAGATTGACGAACCTGATGATATCCACTGGCCCAGTTGTTTCCAGCACCACCTCCATGTTCTGAGACAAATATGTTCTCGTGATTGTAAAGGTTCCTATACTCGCTGTTTTGTATGCCATTGATAACTCTAGGTTCGAGATCCATTAAGAGAGCCCTTGGTATGTAGTGTTGGTCATCAGCTTGATAGAAGAAGACATCCTTCCTATCACCTCCCTGTAGTAGCTCTGGTTAAATATGAATCATGATGGTTTTTGTTTACAAAGTGCAATATAAAGGAAAATGCTTGTAAGGCTTCAAGACGTGTGATTTCAAATGTAGCTCTATTAATATGGTGCTTCTCTATATGTTCAAGCCTAATATAACTCCACAACCTGATGGTAAAGAATTTCCACAAGAACATTTTAGTTACATTGTAGTCACAAAACTTGGAGCTATCTAAAATTACTTGGAGCTCAGCTAAAATTATCACAGAAATAATGCCTGTGAGGCAAAAAATACTGCCTAATAAGTTAATAAAACAGAATTGAATGATGATTGTACATGTTGTCAATAGATTCAATCATTAGAAGCTCCAGAGTCACACCGAATGATGCAAAGCCACAATATAATGCAACTTCTCAGTGCACTTATGCAAGCCTGAAGTGCTATAGAAGTAAATAACACAAACAATGCAAGCATCATCGTACTATTTCAATGCATACCCATAAAAAAAGACTTATAATTTTCCTTACAGAAGCTTTCCATAGCATGAAATTAGGAAGCATGAAAGGCTCTGGCTAATAGGTCAAAGGCAGTTTCATAACCATATAAAGAGAATTTATTTATCTAACGAAATGGACTGTTAATTTTTACCTAGAAATCCTATATTCCATACCAAGGGTATTGCTAGATGACATCTTTATAGCACCATTTCTCACACGTGTACCCTTTTGGCAGGAAAGCTACCATTTCGCCATAGATTGTAGGAGATGATTGGTACAGCAGCTGAGAATTATGATGCAAATCTGTCTCATTGGAAAGGAATCCTGTGAGAAGCAAAAGATCACATATAGCTCAACCAGCCTTCAATGTCCCAAATGCAAGACCACCTTCTTAGAATGATATGTTGACATTCAGAATCAGGGATCATTAAATGATGGCATCAAAACCAGACTCAAACAAGACCATCTTTTTCTCATGTTCCTGCTGCTGCTTTCAACAATGAGCAATATAATACTTGCTGTCTCCTTCATTAAATCATGTCCTTACTTTTACTAATGGTACCGCACGGGATTATAAATTCTAGCAACAAGAAAAAACCCTATCATCTTGTGGACCAAAAACCATTTAATGGTTTTGCAACTCCATATTCCAAGCATGACATCAAGCTGCATACAGAATATAGCTCCATTTTTTTAATCCCCCCATGTTAATGGTGTCAAGCAATCAATCACACGGTAAAGAAAAGTAGGTGGCAATACTAATACATCCATGGAAAGGCAGCAATACTGAAGGCTCCAAGTGAACCTGAAGCATTTGCAAAAGAAATACGCAGAGTGCCTTTTAAAATAACAACTTTTGTCAAATATTACAGTAAACAGAATTGCAAATGTAAATTTGACTTTTACAAAAGAACAAAATGATTTAACCTATTCCTACGGGCAATAAATCAGCAATTTCCATTACTGCATCAGATTTATCTAATGGTAACTATAGTTAAAATATACTATGTGGATTTTATCTCCATATTGTTTCACCCAGGACATCTTAAATTGCATCAATAATTCAAGAATGCCATACAATATATTCACAGCCATCGTGACAAGCATTTATTTTTCTTTTTTTACATAAAATCTCAAAAGAACACCTTAAACTACTCCATATAGTTGTGCCTAGGCAATATCAAACATATTATGCAGGCACTTCAAATGCTTAATTTGCAAAATCTACAAATCCAGCCAAAAGTCAAATAGCTCCAACATCTAATGTCTTATTCGATCTCACAATTCTGTGCAATATCAAAGAACCAAAAGCGCCCCCAACACACAATACAATCTTCGCTACCTTTACCTGATGCCCAGACCATAAGCCCTCTTATTCCATGATCTCCACCACCACCCAACATAAGTATTGACAGCTACTTGATATTTTAACACCAGACTTACACTATCACATATCTTTATAAATTCTACCACATTCACAAGATGTGTTTCCTTCTGACATTAGAAACCCTACTGGTTTGTTTTTTTTTTTTTTGTCATTTTGCACATTCTTAAATTTAAAAAATTATGCAGAAGATACATGGAAACCTGCCTCTCTCTCTAAATAGCCAAGTTTTTTCTACTCTTTAACCCCGCTATCTTCTTGAATGTTTTCTGGTCCTCCCTGATCTGAAGTGTAACACAATATGCCCAACAGGAAGCAACAATACATTCCAACCAAAAATTATCCCCAATCAACAGCTTTTTCTTATCCATTTCAACCACAGGCGAAGAATTGATCTAATACATAACTTTATTTCAAGTCACCCCCTTGGAGTAAATAAGAAGAAATTTCAAGATAGAAAGGCTATATGCCAGCACCAAATCTCCATAAACCTCCTGTTCCTAATGATGACCACTAGCTCATCCTTTTGGCGCAACATAAAACATGAGAATTTCCTTGACCTTAAGCATCTTAATTGCCATCATAAATAACCCTTGAGCAAAGAACCGATCAATTTTAAAAACTTTATCGCACAGCCTTCTTTCTTAACTTCTTCATCCACCGACACTAAAAGGCATCCTCTCCATTGCTCATCGAAAGTATGAAAGTTGAGCTTAAGTTGACTTCTAGTCATTGTGTATAGGCGTTGAGGCATAAACGAATTACTCAGTTGGACTGAGCCACAATACCTATGAGAGAAGGGGACGTTCAGTGCTCCCCCTCCAGCAGCTCTTGACCTACCCTTACAAATATATGAAACAAGGTGCATTTCCATTGATTTTAGGTTTCTTGTTCTAAACAAAATATATAGCGCTTCACAGAAGATCATGAAAAATTAAAGAAAAAAATCATCATCAGATTAACTAACTTCATCTTATGCTCCAACCTGAACCAAATCCAGTTAGGAATCCAAATTTCGATCACAAATCAGTGTTGAAACTGATGAAACCTTAAGCTAAATTATGCTCTTCCTATCTCATAATAGATCTGGAGCTTTAAATTCAAAACTAAAGCAATCTTGTTGTCACAAATCGAAGAAATCAGAGTCCAAAACCCAGATTGCTCCGCTTAACCGATAGATCTCATGAAATAGAGCAAGGATTGGATGAGAGAGTGGAAAACAAGTACAAAGGGAGAGATATTGAAGAAGGGAAGTGCCTGAGTGGCGAAATCCTCGAGAAGGCCGTCCTTGCCGATGCCATGCTCGAGGCAGAGCTGCTTCCAGAACTCCATCCCGATCTGGTTTCCGCATTGCCCCACCTGGATCGTTATGATCTCGCGCGGCATCTCTGCAAGAAGGAATCAAAGAGCTAGGGTTCGGGACGAAGGGTATAGGGTTTCCCTTGCGCTCGCTACCTCCTCTCTCACACTGTGGGGCAAAAAAAGGTTTGAAAAAAGAGAGGGAAATGGACTGGATTTTGGGACCAGAACTTATGGGAGAATCTCCGGCTTTTTTTTTTTATAGTTGCCACGTGGGCCTCCTCGGCCGACTGCGAGTCGCCTTGCCGCCGCTCTTGGTGCTGAGCACACTCGTAAAGGGTACTACGCCCCGGGTCCTAACGTGCCGCGGAAGAGAAGCGATAATGAAAGGTTACCGCTGTTATCTCACCTTACGCAGGTATGGTCTAAATTGAAATCAAAATTACCGGACAATTCTTTTAGATACAATTAAAATTATTTCTAATTCTACGTGAGATATATGTACGGAATTTAAAATTCTAGCATTACAAATCTATTTCAATCATTTAAAATAAAAAAATATATTAATTAAAAAAATATTTACCAATAATATATATATATATATATAGCATGTGCGCAATGAAAATGCTTAACTTTATACTTTTGTTACTTCGAACATGACAGGTGAAGACCAATAGTAATAAATTTTTAATATATGATGTAAATAAGAATAGCTATAGTTTTATTTTTAGTTAATTTATGTGTAAATATACACATGCATACATATATACACACATGTTAATATTTCTTAGAATATATCTAATCAAAAATATGTAATAGGTCTAGTAAATTTAGCAAGTTTAAATATTTCTATTTTTTTAGAATTCAAATTAAGCTTCTTTGAAACATGTATAAATACATAAATGTTTTATGTATAGGTAATGTTCTATGATTGAACTTTTTTTATTTTATTTTAATGTTTCAAGGAGTAGTAGTTATATAGGTAATATTTATTTTTTTTTTAGGATAAGATGTTAGGTTGATAATATTTAATCATAATAAAAATTTCTAACCAAATATGATATCATCAAACACAAAATTATAAATACATAAATAATTAAGCATTAATGATGATTGGTGTGATTATTTTTCTACTTCTTATTGTTATGGTTCAATTCTATCTTGTTTAAATTTTTAATTATTTTTATTGTATAATTTTTTCCTTTGGCATTTCTTTTAGATGCGTAATAGATATCAAAGTCATTAAATATAAATATCAATATATTCATCTCATTAAAAAAAAAAGTAGAATGTTAAACGTATAATATAATAAATTTAGATAGTTGGCAAAGTAGCTAGGGATGAATAATGCTAAGATAATCTACTATAGAATTATATAAAATATAATCATTAATTATTATATTGATATGGTATGTCTAGTCATATTATTTTTTATAAAAGATTATGGGGTTAACGCTATATGTCACATAATTAATTTAGAAGATAAAAATGTTGCAATAGATTTATGATGTCAAATAAATAAAAGCTAACAAGAAAATATGCTATAGGTATATGGCTTTGAAAAAATTAAAGAAAGTTTAACAAGAAGATCAGAATGATAAAATCAGTCCTAGTAGGATAAATTATGGTGTTGAGGGGTAGAATCATCATTGCATTGATAATCATGCGAAGGGGCTAAGATCAGCCCCATCCCTCCGCCCGCTATGATATGCCCTCGAGGAACAAGCTAAACTAATGTGGTCCGGCAGGCCATACGATCCCTGACTCGTTTTTTTCGGGTTTCCATAGCCCAACCTTTCCGAACTACCCGTAACTCAACCTTCCCCGAGCTACCTATAGCTCGGTCTCTCCGAGCTCCCATAGCTCGGTTTTTTCCGAGCTACCTATAACTCGGCTTCCCCCGAGCCTCCCATGGCTCGGCTTCCCCGAGCTTCCCACAGCTCATTTTTCCCGAGCCTCCCATGGCTCGGTTTCTTCGAGCTTCCCATAGCTCGGTTTCCTCAATTTACTGATGATTTGTTTTTCTCTGAGCTACCTATAACTCGGCTTCCCCCGAGCCTCTCATGACTCGGCTTCCTCCGAGCTTCCCGTAGCTCGGCTTTCTCCAAGCTTCCCGTAACTCGGCTCTCCCCGAGCTTCCCGTAGCTCGACTTTCCCCAAGCTTCCCATAGCTCGACTTTCCCGAGCTTCCCGAAGCTCGGATCCTATGAGCTCCCATAGCTCGGCTTTCCCGAGCTACCTATAGCTTGGACTTCCTGAGTTTCCACAACTCGGTTTCCCCGAGCTACCTGTAACTCGGCTCACCTTCCCCCGGGCTTCCCGTGGCTCGGTCTCCCCCGAGCTTCCCCAAGCTCGGTTTTCTCGAGCTTCCACAGCTCGACTCCCATGAACAATCCACGATTCGACACTCACCTCCGTGGAGCCCGACGCGGGAGAGCCTAGGCCCATCATCACAGAATCCCAAACAAAGAATCATGTTGAAGAGTGGTCTAGGACCTAATATAACTACCTGGGACCTATGCATCTATAGATCTCAGGCCATCAAAGAGCTCTCCTAGCCGTCGATCCCTCAACGAACAAGATACGGATCCCACCGGCCTCACAACGGCCTGATTCGATTCATTCCCGTATCCTAACAACCTTCGAACCTTCCAGAAGGCGCTCAAGATCCAGGTCATTACCTATAAATACGGCATCTCCAGATTCTCTCAGGTATGCGCTCACAGCCCCTGGCTCACTCTGACTCTCACTCTCCTCCACTGCTCGTCGATGCCCCCCTGAAGCTCCTGATTGGCCACCCCTGTAGAGACTTCCTGGAGAGATCCCTCTCCCTGTTTTTTGTTGATCACCGATCCCCACTGACTTGAGCGTCGGAGGGTCTTCCGCGGAGGGCCACCCCCAACGCCTCTCGCGCGAGGACTTCTGTACAGGTTCGCCCAGGAGGAAGCCCAAACCAGGAGACTGACCGTGCCCGAGTCGGAGGACGGATCCCGATGGCAACAGATTGGCGCTAGAGGAAGGGTCTCAAGTCCCGTTAAAACTTAAAGAAGGAGACAAGGATCTCGATATGGAGTAGAACCTCTCCAATGGCTAATTGGAGAAGAGCAACCTCTGAAGCCCAGGATCAGGTCGTCACTCAAAGACCTGATCCGACAGGTAATACGGCGCCGCAGCCTCCGCCAGTTGAGACCCCATCACCACCAACCATCCCGGTGACCCAGGACCAGTTCGCCATGCTGGTCCAGCAGGTCCAAGCCCTGACCCACCTGGTTCAGGAGCGTTTCGCAGCTGCCCCTGCTCCACACCTTCATGGGGAGGCCGCAGGTCCTTCCTCTCCGGCCACCTCCTCCTCTGATCTGCATGAAGCCACGGACCCCCCACACCGACCCAAAGAGGACAAACCGGTCCCATGAGGCGGCTGTAATAGGGATCCTCCCAGATCTCAATGAGTCCGGACCCTTTCCGCGGTGTCCTCCCGCCATGATTCAACGCTGTCCCTGCGCTCTCCCCGCCCAGCTCCTCCTCTTACTTCTGAAAGGAGATCCGTCGACAAATCTAGGAAATGCGTCAGGAGCTGAATGCCGCCAAGCAGGCCCATCTGCCTCAGCCCAAGGCGGAGCAGGCCATCCCTTTCTCCAAAGGGATTATGGAGGAAGTGATTCCCTCCCATGTCAAACTACCCGTCGTCGAGCCCTACCACGGCTCTTCTGACCCGGATGATCATCTCAGCAGCTTTCGGTCAATAATGATGTTCCATGGAGCATCCGACGCAATCCTCTGCCATGCCTTCCCCTCCACCCTCAAAGGATCTGCCCGAACCTGGTTCAACGCCTTGAAACCAGGTTCCGTTGATTCATTCGACGAGCTGAGCTATCTTTTTATTGGCCAGTTTGTCAGTAGCCGCCATCACCGGCGGAGATCCGACTCCCTCTCCGAAGTTAAACAGAGAGAGGGAGAGTCCTTGAGAAACTATCTTGGCTGCTTCAACAAGGCCATGCTAGAGGTGGACCACCTTAATCATGAGGTGGCTATGTCCGCCTTGGCGGGGGGAGTTTCGAAGGAGAGCGACTTCTACTTGGCGATGAAAGTCAGCTACCCCCCAAACCTCTCCGATATGATGGCCCTAGCAGACAAATACGCCAGGGCCGAAGAATCGCGGAGAGTTGCCCGCGCCGAGCTGGCGAAGAAAAAAGAACCCAAAGGTCCTGACAGGCACCGACCCGTCCGTCGGCCAAGTCCACTTCGTCGCCAAGGAGCTCCCCCACCGCCGCCGAGAAATCACTCCCGGAGCTCGCCCAGGCGATTCAACTGGTACACTCCGCTCACTGCACCCAGGGCGCAAATTCTCATGGAGATAGAGCACCAGCTCCCTCGGCCAGCTCCTCTCCGAGGGAACCCAACCCGGAGGGACCCCGCCAAATTCTGCCGCTACCACCGGGAGCACGGCCATGACACCGAGGAATGTTGGCAGTTGAAGAATGAGATTGAGAGGCTGATTTAACGGGGCCGACTGAACCAATTCAGGAGGGCACCCAAGCCAGGACAAGGGGGGGATTGCCAGCCCGAGCTTCAACAACCTCCTCCTCCACCAAATCCGCCTGTAATCGGCCACATCAACATGATCGAGGAGGCCGGCGGCTCGAGCTCCAGAAATGATGACGAAGGATTGGCGCCAAAGAAAGCGCGGACGGGCGAGCTCTCCTTATCCGATGACGATCTCCGAGGGATACAGTTCCCCCATGACGATGCACTAGTTGTATCCCTCAATTTAAATGACTATGATGTAAGGCGGATCCTCGTTGACAGTGGAAGTTCTGTGAATGTTTTATACCTCGATGTGTTTGCCAAGATGAGACTGCTCGTGGAAAACCTTCGAGCCGTGGATTCCACCCTAATGGGATTCACAGGCGACGTCATCATCCCGGAAGGGGTCGTAACCTTAACGGTTCGCGCAGGAACCTGGCCCCTTGTGGCCACTGTTCACACGGACTTCCTAGTAACTAAACTCAGGTCGCCCTACAACGCAATATTTGGGAGACCCGGCCTGATGTCCCTCAAGACAGTTGTCTCCATCCCACACCTGTCTATGAAATTCCCCACCAGGCGGGAGTTGGAGTTGTCCAAGGAAGCCAAACCATGGCTCGACAGTGCTTTGTCACCAGCCTTCAATCTAGAATACCGGAGGTTGACGGGCTGGACGCTCGGGAGGATTTCACCGAACAGCGAGGAGAACCAGCCGAGGAACTGGAAGAAGTGCCGCTGGACGAGGCTCGTCCCGACCGAACCATAAAGATTGGGTCGCTGCTGAAAGGCGAACCTTGGCAGGAGCTGATCAGCTTCCTCCGGAGCAACGCCGATGTTTTCGCTTGGTCCGCCTTCGACATGCCGGGAATCAGTCCTGAGGTTCTTGTCCACCACCTTAACGTGGACGAAATATACCAGCTTGTCAAACAAAAGAAGAGGAGCTTTGCCCCAGAGTGGCAGAGGGCTATTGAAGAAGAGGTTGATAAACTCATCAAGGCGAACTTCGTCCGGAAGGTAAATTACCCAAACTGGCTATCGAATGTCGTCATGGTGAAGAAGTCGAACGGCAAGTGGCGGATTTGCATCGACTTCACCGACCTCAACAAAGCATGCCCGAAGGACAGCTTCCCTCTCCCTCAGATTGATCAACTTGTGGACGCCACCTCGGGTCATCAAATGCTAACATTCATGGACGCATACTCCAGCTACAACGAGATTCGGATGGCCCCCGAAGATGAAGAAAAGACCGCCTTCATAACCGAGCGAGGTACTTACTGTTACCGTGTTATGCCTTTCGGTCTTAAAAATGCAGGAGCCACCTACCAAAGGCTGGTCAACAAAGTATTCAAGGAGCAAATCGGCCGGAACATGGAGGTGTATGTATATCGACGACATGCTGGTCAAAAGCAAAGAAGCATCATAGCACGTCGAGGACCTCTCGAAGAGCTTTGCAACACTCCGCAAGTATCAGATGAAGCTCAATCCGACTAAGTGTGCCTTCGGCGTTAACTTCGGGAAGTTCCTCGGCTTCATGGTCTCCTAGCGGGGTATCGAAGCTAACCCCCAGAAGATCCAAGCTCTTCAACAGATGGCGCCTCCGGCATCTATTAAAGAAGTCCATCGCCTAACTGGAAGGATAGCGGCTCTCAACCGCTTCGTGGTGTGCTCAGCCGAAAGATGCCTCCCCTTCTTCAAAACTCTTCGGTCGGCTAAGAACTTTTAGTGGACCCCCGAGTGTCAAAAATTATTCCAAGATCTCAAGAAGTACCTTGGCTCTTCCCCACTCCTCAGCAGTCCAAATCCTGGCGAGACACTTTTCATGTATCTGGCTGTTTCAGAATGTGTCGTTTGCTCGGTGCTGGTTAGGGAAGAAAACAAGGTCCAAAAGCCAATTTATTATGTCAGCAGGCTACTCCGTGATGCAAAACAAGGTATAGCCGAATTGAAAAGATGGTGTTGGCCTTGACCACCTCAGTTCGGAAGTTGCGGCCATACTTCCAGGCGCATTCTGTGATAGTCCTGACTGACCAACCCATCAAGGCGGTGGTCCACCACCCGGAGACATCAGGGAGAATGACTAAGTGGGCCATCGAGCTGAGCGAGCATGATATCCGTTTTCAGCCTCGTCCGGCCATCAAAGCTCAGGTGCTAGCCGATTTCCTCCTCAAGTGTACCATCCCAGAGGACGGCTCCACCCCAGACTCCCCCGAGAAACTGAAATCTGGCGCCCGGTGGCTCCTCAATGTCGACGGGTCATCCAACGCTCATCGCTCTAGTGCGGGCTTGGTTCTTACCAGTCCAGAGGGAGTAACCTTTGAATATGGTGTCCGCTTCTCCTTCCCAGCCTCCAACAACGAAGCTGAGTATGAAGCCTTGCTGACCAGTCTCTGAATCGCCCGCAGCCTTAAGGTGGAGAAACTTAATGCCTTCACCGACTCCCAACTAGTGGCAGGTCATGTACGGGGGAGTTTGAAGCTTGGGAACCGAACATGATCCGATATCTCCAAGAGGTTCGGAGCCTACTCTCCTATTTTTCCGAATTCGAGATTATTCAGATTCCAAGATCTGAGAATGCCCGTGCTGACCTATTGTCTCGGTTGGCAATGACGGAATCTATGGACACCGAGCAAAAATTTTACCTGGAGATCTTAGAGAAACCCAGCATCACGGAAGCCGACCGAGTAATGCAAGTTGAGGCCGAGCCATCATGGTTCAACCCCATTCTGAGGTACCTCAAAGAAGGGTCACTTCCGTCCGACCGGAGAGAAGCCAGAAGGCTAAAGCTGTAGGCCACCCATTATGTGTTGATCGACGATCAGCTCTACAAACGGTCCTTCTCCATGCCATTGCTCAGATGTCTTCGCCCGTCTGAAGCAGATTATGCCCTCCGCGAAGTGCATGAGGGGATTTGCGACAACCATCTGGGAAGCCGGTCCCTATGTCACAAGGTGCTACATCAAGGCTACTACTGGCCGACCATGCAGAAGGATGCAGACGACCTTGTCCGAGCTTGCGACCCATGCCAGAGGCACTCAAGCATTCAGAGGCTCCCCTCCGCCAACCTAGTCCCCGTATCCTCCGCTTGGCCCTTTGCCAAGTGGGGGATGGACATCCTCGGCCCGTTTCTGCTCGCCACGGGACAGCGGAAATTTCTATTCATCGCCATCGATTATTTCACTAAATGGGTCGAGGCGGAGGCAGTTGCACAAATAACCGAAGCACGGGCCAAGGATTTCGTATGGAGGTCCATCATCTGCCGTTTCGGCCTCCCGCGCACTATAATCACTGACAACGGCAGGCAATTCGACAATCCGAAGTTCTGCAAAGAGCATGGGATCTGTCACTACCTTACCTCGGTCGGGCATCCGCAAGCCAACGAAGCAGCCGAAGTAACCAACTGGACTTTGCTTCAAGGGATCAAAGCTTGGCTCTCCAGGGCCCAAGGTAGGTGGGCAGATGAGTTGCACCATGTCCTGTGGGCCTACCGCACCACCCCGAGAGTACCCACAGGCAAAACCCCATTCCGGATGGCCTTCGGCACAGAGGCCGTTATCCCAGTGGAGATAGGTCTCCCTTTGCTATGGGTGGAAAGCTGCTCAGAGGAAGCCAGCGAGGAGCAGCTCCGCACTAACCTCGACCTGATAGAGGAGGTTAGAGAGAAAGATCGGATCAGAGTGGCTACCTATCAGCAGAGGGTGGCCCGCTACCACGCCTCCAAAGTCAAAGGGAAAGCTTTCTTGCCTGGCGACCTTGTTCTCCGGAAAGCATCTGTCTCCAAACCGCTGGAGCAAGGAAAGCTGGCACCAAACTGGAAAGGCCCCTACCAAGTGGCGAAGATTGTTGGACCGGGGACCTACAAGCTGCAAGATCTAAGCGGAAGATCTATCTCTTGGACATGGAATTCGGACAATCTCTGCAAGTACTACCAGTAGAGTATGCCCTCTATAGGCCCGCTCCCATAAATTTTTGTCGACGCAATGTTTTATAATTCATGACATAAATCACCACAAGTTATATCACCAAAAATCATGAAAAGAAACAGATGCTGCTCACTAATCCTCGGCACGACCGAGTTACATGTTCAAGCAGGAAAGTTCTTCGAACCTCGGCTGGGCCGAGCAACTAATCTCCGAACCTTGACTGGGCCAAGCAACTAATCTCTGAACCTTGGCTGGGCCAAGCAACTAATCTCCGAACCTCGGCTGGGCCGAGTAATAAATCTCCGAACCTCGGCTGGGCCAAGCAAATAATCTCCAAACATCGGCTGGGCCGAGCAACTAATCTTCGAACCTCGACTAGGCCGAGCAACTAATCTCCGAACCTCGGCTGGGCCAAGCAATAAATCTCCGAACCTCGGCTGGGCCGAGCAACTAATCTCCGAACCTCGGCTGGGCCGAGCAATAAATCTCCGAACCTCGGCTGGGCCGAGCAATAATCTCCGAACCTCGGCTGGGCCGAGCAATAAATCTTTGAACCTCGGCTGGGCCAAGCAACTAATCTCCGAACCTCGGCTGGGCCGAGCAATAAATCTCCGAACCTCGGCTAGGCCGAGCAACTAATCTCCGAACCTCGGCTGGGCCAAGCAACTAATCTCCGAACCTCGGCTGGGCCGAGCAATAAATCTCCGAACCTCGGCTGGGCCAAGCAACTAATCTCCGAACCTCGGCTGGGCCGAGCAATAAATCTATGAACCTCAGCTGGGCCGAGCAACTAATCTCCGAACCTCGGCTGGGCCGAGCAATAAATCTCTGAACCTCAGTTGGGCCGAGCAACTAATCTCTGAACCTCAGCTGGGCCGAGCAATAATCTCCGAACCTTAGCTGGGCCGAGCAATAAATCTTCGAACCTCGGCTGGGCCGAGCAACTAATCTCCGAACCTCGGCTGGGCCGAGCAACTACTCTCCAAACCTCGGTTGGGCCGAGCAGCCACTCTTCGAACCTTGGCTGGGCCAAGCAACAATTCTCCGAACCTCAGCGGGGCCGAGCAATAATTCTCTGAACCTCGGCAGGACCAAGCAATAATTCTTTGAACTAAAGTCCCGGTAAAAAAACCAAAGCACGTGAGCCCCGATTAAAGCCGAAGGACTTCCAAACAGTCCCCAGAACTTCGGCCAGTTTGAAAAAAGCACACTGTGCAAAACCGTCAACAGACACAAAGTATGCGCCTCCAGCAAACCCCTAAAAGGTTTGGCAGGCCCTACATGACCGGCCGCGAACCCCAGGCAAAGTCAGGAAATCCCCCCTGCTACTAAATCCCTGGGCAATGCCCCTATAACCTATCGCCCAAAACGCTTGTCTCAAATGAAGTCATGACTCAGCGCGTAAACCAATGAAGCCACCCAGGCTCCCCGACTATTCAAACGGAAATGAATGGTCCTTCTTTGAGCTAAACAACGATCTCGAAGAATAAGAGGTTGTCAAAAAAGGCCTTTTTCATTGATTAGAAAAGTAAATACAAAAAGAGAAGGAGAAAAAATAAAAAGAAAGAAAGTGGCCCTCGTAGGGACCTAACGTCTCCCGCCGGGTGCAGCCGAGTCTTCCAAATGCCGAGACAACTCAGCGACTCGTTGGTGGAGGGACGCTATCTCCTCCTTCTGCTGATCCACGACCCGGCGAAGGGCTTTAGCCTCCCTCACGGAGACAGCAAGATACTCCTCAACTGCCTTCTCAAGCCGCTCGTGGCTTGCGAAGGCTGACGCCAGGGCCAGGCCATCAACCACGACGGTGGGGCAACTCCCCTTGGAGCCCCTATGGCCGTTGATCACTGCCCATCAGATGATTGCTCTCCACCTTGAGAAGCCATGTCGAGAGCTGTTGAGAGGCTAACCAAAAAGGATGGTAAACACCAGCACCCCACTCATCCGTATTTATACTCCTCAGGCGAGTATCTCGATCAGTCGGGTCATAAATACCGACCCATGGGAATTCGCCACGTGTCGCCGCTTTAACTGGAGACCACAAAACCCGAAGGGTCGTGCCTCCTCCTGAGGAAAATCGGTAAGTGTCGATGAACTGTTTGGGAACTCCCCTCCTTCCCTAGAAACAGGGTTCCACCCGATCTGCCGGGCCCTCGCAGTAAATGCCTTCAATACTCCTCCAAGCTGCCTCAAATCGGCCGCCCTTTTGAAAATGCAAAAAAGAAAGAGCGACGGCACCTGACGATAATTCACTCCCTTGGGAGTGGCCAAATCATAAATAATGGGCATGCGTACCTATGTGCCGCCCGTTCCGCCTTGACACTCCTCACCGAGTCTCACAGGGACCAGGTATCATGACTCACGGTGGCGACTAAGTCATCTCTCCAAGCTCTAAATCTCCAAACCTTGGCTGGGCCGAGTAACCATTCTCCGAACCTCGACTGGGCCGAGTAACCATTCTCTGAACCTCGGCAGGACCGGGCCGCAAATCTTCGAACCCCAATAAGGTCGAGTAATAAATCTCCGAACTTCGGCTAGAGTCAAGGAATATGTTCTATCGCCGAACAATCTCCAAATTTTCGTCTGGATTTGGGCGGCTTACGAGCCCCGACTGGCTCGGATAGCGCGGGATCCTCGTCCAAAAACGAACGAGATGTCCTTATGCCTCGTTTCGTCGCCGACAACAACAACTCTTGGTGCAAAAGAGACAGAAATTAAGAAAAAGAACAAAACTTTCTTTATTTCATTGCCATCGAAACCGATTACAACCGCCTGAGAGGCATTACAAGAGCATTGATGTGCATAAACTAAAGATGGGTACAAAACTTGGGCAAACTGCTCCAAAGCAGATCCGGGCAACTATGATGCTCCGGCGTCCGGACCAACAAATCAGACAAACCACGAATAGTCAGCCCGAGCCGATAATGGGCGGACGACATGGACCAACCGTTGCGGCCAGCTTCGGTAAATAATGATATCTCGGCGACCCAACCGGGATATCAGGATAATCGGAAAGGATGGATGGGATATTACCCCAAACCACCCAACCGAGAGGCCCCCCCGATGAGTAGGAAGGAAGCTCGCAGACCCTGGCACCAAAGCGCTCCCTCAAATTGGGTATGTACCGCTCCACCTTGCCCAAACTCAAAGGCAAGGTACTTGCGGGCGACACACCATCACCCCCTCCCCATGTGGCAAAAGATTCCCCAGGCGGGCGAGCCCAGGAATCCGGGCCAAGGGAGGAGGAGAAATTCATGCGAGTCATGGGGAGCCTGCGTACACTTCCTACTGTAGTCCCCAAGGGGGAACCACAAAGGACACACAGGAAGCGTATATGTGCGCTCTCCGTGCGATCCCTGCGGACCTCTTGTGCACTCTCCATACGATCTCTGAAGGTCCTTTCTTGAGGGCAAGCCACCCCCAGCGGCTCCTTTGTCACCCCAGCTATCCGGGGGATAGCGGCGACTTCCATGGGACAAGCTCAGTTCTCCCACGATAAACCTAGGAGAAATAGGCATTATGAGCATCTTCATGATTCATATGAAAGAAAATTTTGGGATGGCCCAACACACCCCTCTTTCCCCCTTTTTATAAGCAGAGGCGAGTCAGGAACAACTATCAGAAAGCCCCAGGACTTAAAATGTCAAGCCTACGCCACCACATGGCCTCCTCAAATGAAAACAATGCCCCCCAATGCGCGCTAGGCACATCGCCCGAACCATGACGCGTGCCAAAAGATTACTCCTGACCCCGGATCACGAGCTTTTAATGCATAGAACCGTCTGCCGACCTTGCGGATACTGGCAGATCCGAGAGATCGTCCTACGAAAACGACATCCTCCAATGGCAAACGAGCATTAACATCGCACGCTAAAGCAACCTATGTTGGAAAAGGTCGACATAATAAAAGCTCGTCGGAAATTGCTAGGCGACCTTTTGCTAGCCACAGGGCCGTACCACCTACTTCGGTGAAACGAGAATCGACCCACCTTGGAAAAGACAAAACACTGGTAGGGGTAATAAATAGGGATAAGGAGATGGCAGTGATGATTCAGTGAACCCCCAGTTCGGGGACGAACTCCCCTCTTTTCATCAAGGATGCAATCTCAGTTTGATCACTAATAAGACGAACTCCCTCGGCCCAAGCCGAGCCATTTCATTCCTCGGCCTTAGTTGAGCCATTTCGTTCCTCGGCCCTAGCCAAGCTACTTTGTCCCTCGGCCCAAGCCGAGCCATTTCATTCCTTGGCCCAAGCCGAGCCATTTCATTCCTCGGCCTTAGCTGAGCCATTTCGTTCCTCGGCCCTAGCCGAGCTAATTTGTCCCTCGGCCCTAGCCGAGCCATTTCATTCCTCGGCCTTAGCCGACCCATTTCGTTCCTCGGCCCTAGCCGAGTTACTTTGTCCCTCGGCCCTAGCCGAGCCATTTCGTTCCTCGGCCCTAGCCGAGTTACTTTGTCCCTCGGCCCAAGTCGAGCCATTTCATTCCTTGGCCTTAGCCGAGCCATTTTGTTCCTCGGCCCTAGCCGAGTTACTTTATTCCTCGGCCCTAGCCGAGCCATTTCGTTCCTCGGCCCTAGCCGAGTTACTTTGTCCCTCGGCCCTTAAAAAGCTATCTCATTCTTCGGACTTGGATGAACCACCGTGTCATTCGGCCTAAGCCGAGTTAAATCGTCTCTCAACCTCCTTTTATACCAGGCTACGTTGTCACCCGACCTTTTCGTCGAGACAATCCCTATGCCTTGGCCTCTACTAGGATGTTCCTCCAATATTCGAGACAAGAAACCATCCAGGGAAGACAAGCAAATGAAAAATGGTTGATCCATTTATTGATTTCCAGTCGAACTACAAGACAAAAGAAAGGAAAAGCACATATAGTCCCCCAAAGGGTCAGGACTTGGGGTCAATCCCAGCATCTCCTGCGGTCGCATCAGCAGGGGCATCGCTTGGCCCCCCCTTCTCGAAGGTGTCATGATGGGATACATCGGTAGTCGCATCGACTCCCAGAATAGCTTCGAGGTCGACATCAGATATTTCTCCATACTCGTCCTCCTCGAACCCAGGGGTGTACGCTTCATAATGTTCGGCTTCCAAGCACGACAGGTCCAGGTCAGGATAAGCCTGGGCAACCTTAGCTCGCGCCTCATCTTCGCCAAGCTGAAATGCATCGGCGCAGGCCGCCCTGCGTTCGTCGGTGAATTCAGTGGATTTCTTGTACTCCTCCACCGCCGAAGAGGCCCGCGCATTTGCCTTAGCTAATTGCCTCTCCAGTTCGGAGATCCTTCGGTGCCTCGAGACCGCCTCCTCCCGAATGCCGCTAACCGCCCCTGAAATTCCTGGCTCACCCTGTTCAACTGCAGGCAAAAAGCCAAGTAAAGAGAAAGTCGAAAGATCAAAATGAGTGAAACTAATAGCGCCCTACCTGCTCCTCCCGCCGGGCTAGCTCACCCTCCAGCACGTGGACCCTGTTGAGAGCCCTAGACTTAGCCAATTGGTTCTGGTGAAGGCTCTCTTTTAGCTCATCCACTCGGGACTGGGTATCTCCAATTTCTTAATGGGCAAAGTCAAGCTCGTCAGATAGTTGGGCAGCTCATTCATCCGACCACTTTAGCCGGTCCTTTGTATCGGCGAGCTCTTTGCTTAGGCGGGTGAGGTGGTCCTGCTGCCACCGGCATTTATGCTCTTCCTCCTCGAGCCTTTTGCTCTAGCTAACTTTATCTTCGGCGTGGCTGGCTTTCAGCTGGTCCCACCTCTTATCAAAGAATAGTTGCATGGATTTAACCTTGTTCTAGTGCTCCGCCCTGGCCTGAGAAAGTTCCAGACTAGCCTTCTCGGATTGCTCGCGGAAGCCTTGGAGCTCACCAATCCGTATGGTGAGTTGAGAGGCTCTTTCCCTCTCAACTGCAAGAATCCTGTGGGTCTCCCCAAGCTCCCACTGGAGTTCATTGACCTGTACGGCGAGTTGAGGGGCTCTCTCCCTCTCAACCGCAAGAATCCTGCGAGCCTCCCCGAGCTCCCTTTGGAGGACCACCAGGGCTCGAGAGAGCTTATCAGTAGAATCCGCCCTCTTCTTGAAGTGATCAGCCTCGTAGCGGGCCCGAGCCCAAGCTCCAATAGCCAGATGTAAGCGCCATTTCAGTGCCCTCATAATCAGGGCACTCTGCAAAAAAGGATGACATGCATAAAAGACATAGTCGAACTAACTGACTAAAGACCCAACTTCGGTGCGACAACCTACCCGAGACGCGTAGTCTGTGGCGATCCTTGTGAGAGCAAGGTCGTCAATTTCGGGGAGAAGAAAAGCCTCATTCGGCACCCCGGCGCGATGGAAGGCTATCTCGACAAGGTCTTCCGGATGACCCCCTCCTGTTGAGGAACTCTCCTCCCCTTGGAACACGGACTGCATCAGAGCGGAGAACCTGGCGCTCACTTCCGGGTCGCATGAGTGGAAGTCTACTCCTAGGGAGCCAGCCAAGACACCCGTGACCCATGAGCTTCTCGATAGGCCAGCTTCCGCCACTAGGGCCCTCGCTTGAGAAGCTTTGGGCATTTCGACTCCGGCGAGGAGAGCCCCAGCCGGAGCACCCCCTTCGCTCGCCGGCTCCCCTCCTCCTTCTTCCTCTTCTTCTTCTTCTGCTTCTATCTCCTCAGGAATCCCCTTGTCCACAACAGACTCTTCAGGAACTTCTGCTCCCCCCGGAGCCTCCAGTGCCTCGGCGGAAGGCCCTTCACCAGAAAGCCCCCCACGAATTTCGATCGTTGGTTCGGCAGGTTCGGCCATCTCCTCGTCACCCGCTGGCTCTCCTACCGGTGACCCAGGCTGAACCTTAGCTGTCGCAACCTCTTCCCCCACCTCGATAGAAGCGGAGGTCGCTCCCACCTCCTCCTGTAACCTCACTGAGCCACTGGCCTCCAATGAGGGAGACCGAACCGCCTCACCCACGGGGGCCCCAAAGCCAACCAGCATTTCTCCTTCGCCATCGTCGGACAAAACAACAACGGGGGGGGGGGAGGAGGAAACCTCAGCAGCCTCCTTCGAAACCCTCGCAACTTCCCGGTCTTCGCCCCTGGACAAACCCTCCTCCGGTGCCGAAAGATCGTGCACCGCTGGAACTTCGGTAGTTTCAGCCCGCGGCGACGAGGAGCACCGACTATCACCATCTCCCCCGATCCCCCTAGAGCGGGAGCCGGAAGGGCGAGACCTCTTCTTGGACTGATGCTTGCTGCTGGAGCCAGATCTCCTGTGGCGCTTTCCCAGCTCCTCCCTCATATGGTATGCGAGCGCCGACCTTTCGGCTATATAGGCAATATGATTCGCTCATTAGTTCGCACAGAAATCAAAGATGGAGCCACGCTAAACTATCAACTACGGGGTAATACTCACCGCAAGGATCGATGAGGCTCAATCCGGCCACAAAGAGAGCATCCTCTGATAGGAGAACGCTGGCTGGGAGTGCCCGACTGTCGCGCAGCACAATCAAATCCCTTTTCTCCAAATCAGTTAACTCCGGGTGCGCTTCTGGATTCTTCACGTACTGCCCCCATACCCGAGGGAAGTCCAAACCAATGTTCCCCCTGACTATGAAGAACCGCGACTTTCACTCCTTTATCGATGATGGGTTATCCGATATCATCTTGAAGGATCTCCGGAGACCGATGTAAGGCCTCCCGGAGACCAGATTGAAACATACCCTGAATATCGAAAGGGTCGCGGTCACCCCAAGGTGTTTGCACAACGAGATAAACCCGATAAGGTTGCGCCAACTGTTGGGGGCCACCATGGTGAAGCATATATTGTAGAACTTCATCACCTCCCACACCAACGGATGAAGAGGGAACCGGAGACCTGCCCTCAAACTTTTCTCATAACAGAACGCCCCATCCCCTAATCCGGATGTCACCCTATCCTCAGCCGTCGGGAGCAACAAGACGACATCCTAGGGGATTTGGTACAAGTGGCGCATCCGTTCCAAATCCGCCAAGGTCACCTCCGAAGCTTGGTCACTTGGGCTCACCATATCTTCAATCGCAAGAGATGCTGAGCAAGATCGCAGCGAAAACGGGAAGACGAAGTTCTTTAAAAGAGAGCGAAAAGGGCACTATAAATAAGGATAGCGCCGTCGTGACTCCATTTTTTCAATTGAAACCGCCTTAGGATGAGGGTGAGGCATCCCAACCTAGGCGTCCGGAACTGCCACTACGGGTGCCGTAAAAATCGAGATTTTCCACGCAGCGCTTCCCCAGCCATTTCCTTCGCCCCTAAGGAATGACGGATCCACCTCGGAAAGGCAAGACGGCCCTATGGCATTAATTAGGGCATCATTGCGCAGGCTATCAAATACGCATCCCCAAATGCAGATCGCGCCACTTAAGCCTATACTCCCTACGCCCGAACTTACGCTTCGAACTAGGGAGTGGGGGGCATATGTTGAGGGGTAGAATCGTCATTGCATTGATAATCGTGCGAATGGGCTAAGATCAGCCCCATCCCTCTACCCGCTACGATATGCCCCCGAGGAACAAGCTAAACTAATATGGTCTGGTAGGCCATGCGACCCCTGACTCATTTTTTTGGGTTTCCATAGCCCAACCTTTCCGAACTACCTGTAACTCAACCTTCCCCGAGCTCCCATAGCTCGGTTTTTTCCGAGCCACCTATAGCTCGGCTTCCCCCGAGCCTCCCATGGCTCGGCTTCCCCGAGCTTCCTACAGCTCATTTTCCCCGAGCCTCTCATGGCTCGGTTTCTTCGAGCTTCCCATAGCTCGGTTTCCTCGATTTACTAATGATTCATTTTTCTCCGAGCTACCTATAGCTCGGCTTCCCCCGAGCCTCCCATGACTCGGCTTCCTCCGAGCTTCCTGTAGCTCGGCTTTCTCCGAGCTTCCCGTAGCTCGGCTCTCCCCGAGCTTCCCGTAGCTCGGATCCTATGAGCTCCCATAGCTCGGCTTCCTCGAGCTACCTATAGCTTGGACTTCCTAAGTTTCCACAACTCGGCTTCCTCGAGCTACCTGTAACTCGGCTCACCTTCCCCCGAGCTTCCCGTGGCTCGGTCTCCCCCGAGCTTCCCGAAGCTCGATTTCCTTAAGCTTCCACAGCTCGACTCCCATGAACAATCCGTGATTTGACACTCACCTCCGTGGAGCCCGATGCGGGAGAGCTTAGGCCCATCATCACAGAATCCCAAACAAAGAATCATGTTGAAGAGTGGTCTAGGACCTAATATAACTACTTGGGACCTACGCATCTATCAGATCTCAGGCCATCAAAGAGCTCTCCTAGCCGTCGATCCCTCAGCAAATAAGATACGGATCCCACCGGCCTCACAACGGCCTGATTCGATTCATTCCTGTATCCTAACAACCTTTGAACCTTCCAGAAGGCGCTCAAGATCCAGGTCATTACCTATAAATACGGCATCCCCATATTCTCTTAGGTATGCGCTCACAGCCCCTGGCTCACTCTGACTCTCACTCTCACTCTCCGCCACTGCTCGTCGGTGCCTCCCTGGAGCTCTCGATTGGCCACCCCTAGAGAGACTTCCCGGAGAGATCCCTCTTCCCGTTTTCTGTTGATCACCGATCCCCACTGACTTGAGCGTCGGAGGGTCTTTCGCGGAGGGCCACCCCCAATGCCTCTCGCGCGAGGACTTCTGTGCAGGTCCGCCCAGGAGGAAGCCCAGACCAGGAAACCGACCGCGTCCGAGTCGGAGGACGGATCCCGGCGGCAACATATGGTAAATAATCCCACTCAAAGCTAATATAATAAGTTTAATGCAAATTCATCATTTGAGGTAATTTTAGTCATCATCCTAAATTATCAATACCCCATTGTAATAAAAGATGCATCACTTATAAAATGGTTTAACTTCAGCATCAACCTTGAAATTTTAATATTTTAACAATGATAAAAGCGCTAATTAGGGCATACAATATAGATATCGAGTTTAATTAAACATCTTAATTTAGGCATTTGCTCCGTATTGTATCAAAATCTTCATATATGAATCATATCTAACATTTCAAGCTTAATCAGTATCTCTAATACCGATTTCAAATATTGAGCCCGATCGAAGAATTCCATTACTAATGATTGAGTCAAATTTAATTTTTAAATAATTAACAAATTTAATTACTAATGATTCAGTTAAATGCAACGTTTTGGCTAAATTATTTGGCTTGATTCTCAATTTTTTAATTAGTTAGGTTAAAATAAATGTATTTAACTTAATTTTCTGAACCAGGCTCAATAATAATGAAGGTTCGATCAAAATGAGTTCAAGCCCAATTGAGGCCATAGCAAATGATCAAAATAAAATGGAAAAATAGTTATGACACTGAATTAAGATAGTCAATTTGGTTCAAGGCACAGGGTTTTAGTTTGAAGTCATATTTTCAATATATTAATTTTTTTTTAAATTCAAAATTCAATGATTTGAAAAATATGGAGCCTCCAATGTTAAAATATTCCTACTCTTAATAAATTAATTTTAACCTCTTTTTAAAAAATTTTAAAATTCAATCATCCTCAAAATTCAACATCTAAATCCTGGCTAAGAAATAACGGATCATCCTGTTAGAAAAAAAATGACTTAAGATAAGAAAAAAATGACTTAATATCTTTCTCTTCGGAATATACTCATGAGATCACACCAAACCCCCCTATGACTTATAAAAAAATTCATCATCGAAAGCTTATCATCTTTCTTCTCCACCAATCTATAAATTACCTTTGGAGCTGCTCAAGCCCAAAACCAAAAATAGTCTATGATCAAGCTTGATCGAGCTATATTGGGCTCAAATCAAGGGGTAAGCTAGATGAAGCCTACATTGAGCTTAAAGGAGAGTTCTGCTCCCAAATAAAATCCTATCAAGTTAAAGGAGAGTCCCACTCCTTAGATTGGGCTCAAATCAAGTTAGATTCTTCAGATCAAGCATAGTTTGAGCCAAATCTTCCAGATCGAGCTAGATTAGATAGTGATCGAGCCACTTCAAGCTAAATCATGCTATATCAAGCCTAAATCAAGATAGACAAATCTTAGATCAAGCTCAGAAAGAAGTGCTACTCCTAAATTGAGCTCAAAAAGTTTCAATTAAGCTCAAAAAAGAGTCTTCCTCATCAAATAAAGCCAGAATGAGCTAAATTAGATAGTGATCGAGCCATTGCAAGCCAAATTATGCTAAATCAAGCCAAAGGAAGCTTAGATTGAGCTCAAAGGAGACTCATACTTTTAAATCAGGCCCTAGAGCTCGAAAGGGAGTCCTATTCCCAAATTAAGCTACATCGAGCAGTGATCTCAAGCCAAATCTCCTACATCGAGCCATATCAAGCAGTGATTGATCCATGCCAAGCTAGATCAAGCCCAAAAGAAGCCCAAATCAATCAAATCAAATCAAATCAAATAAAGCTCAAGTTAAGTTCAATTGAGCTCAAAGAAGAGTCATACTTCTAAATTAGGTCCAATCAAGCACAAAGAAAAGTCTTACTCCCATATTGAGCTATATCAGGCATTGATTGAGCTACATTATGCCAAATCAAGCTAAGCTAAGCCAAATCAGGTGTTCATTCAGCCAAATTAAGCTAGATCAAGCCAATATTAAGCCAAATGGAATCTAAATCGAGCCAAAAGATATCTAGATCGAGCTTAAAGCAAGTTCTACTCCTAAATCAAAGCCGATCAAGCCAAAGGGAGTTTTATGCCCCATATCGAGATTAGATCAAGTCAGATCAATCCTAAACCAAGACCAAATTAATTAAAGAGGAGTCCTACTCCAAAATTGACTCAAAGGGCATTTTATTCCCAGAATAAAGTCAAGTCAACTTAAAGAGGAGTTATACTCTTAGATCAAGTCAAATAAAATTCTACTACCAAATCAAGCCAAAGTCAACTCAAAGGGGAGTCCTATTCTTAAATCAATTCAAAGGAGAGTCATATTCTCAAATCAAGCTCAAACCAGCTCAACGATAATCTTACTCCCAAATTAGCTCAAAGGGAGTCCTACTCGTAGACCAAGCCCAAGTTAGCCCAAAGGGAAACCCACTCACAAATCAGCTCAAAGTGAATCATTCTATTCACAAACCAACTCAAAGAAAGTCCTCGCAAATTAAGTTCAAATCGACTCAAAGAGAGTAACTCTTAAATTAGCTCAAAGAAAGTCCTACTTGCACACTAAGCCAGAGTCAGCTTAAAAGGAAGTCCTACTCCCCAATCAAGCTCCATCGAGCTTAAAGGGAGTCTTGGTCCCAATTCAAGCCTATACTCAATTCAAATGGAGCTTTACTCTCAAATCGAGCTTTACTTAATGCAAAGAGGAGCTCTACTCACAAATCAAGCTTAACTCAACCAAATTGGAGCCCTGCTCTCAAATGAAGCCTGACTCGGCCCAATTGGAGCTCTGCTCCCAAGTTGAGCTTCACTTGATTTAAATTGAAGCTCTGCTTTTAGATCGAGCCTGATTGGATCCAAACTGTTATCCTACTCTAATTAGATAATTCCTAAATGTTCATTCACTTATGCCCATTTACATCTATAAATAGGGGATCATATTATCATTCTCATATGTTTTAGAATCAATAGAAAGATCAACCTAACACAATTGAAAGCCATTTACCATTTGAGGTTTGAGTCAAGCTTGGTGTATTCGTTGAGCTTTAAAGAAGAGGAACGAATCCATATAAAGAGAGTTGTTCAGCAAACACATGAACTACAAGCACTAGCTCATGATACGAGCCAAAATAATTTTAATAAGAATAGTGATATGATCACTTATTTATAGATGGAGCATAAGTGCATAAGTGAATGAATTCAAGCATCCTCCAATCAAATGCATCCATTTTTTTAATGAAATAACTCTAATAGGATGCATTGCTTATTTTACTTTTACGTTATTTGTAAGAGATGTTTATGATATCCATGAAGCATTGATAATAAGATGCCCAAGATGGCATGCCCGTTTTTAATAAGGGAGGAGAGAGATAAAGATCATAGTTTTATTCCATCAAGAATCCTATTGTTTTTACACTACTTGATCCAATGAAAAGTTAATAAAATACGTAGGTTTAATCTTTCAATAATCATGAACAAAATAACATTTTGAAAAGTCTATTATAATAAACGATGTTTGTTCTTCACCTAAGCACTTTGCTCTTACTAAGTTATCATATTGAGTTGTAGAACATTATATTATATTCAAAGAAAATTATCTTTCTTACAAGTGTTCCAAGAGATATTATGGTTGTGAGCAAACTATAAACTTGACTATGCTCCATTTTTTGCTCAAAATTTATGTTGACATATATAATGCATAGGTATTTTTAATTGCCAAGAAGCATGGTCAAGCAAAATCAATGATCATGATAGCTATGAATACATTATTAAAAAACCATTATATTATACTAATCCATACTGAGATACCAAATCATCGGCCTCGAGCGTCCAGTCGCCTCCTCCAACGAGCTCCTCGCGCCTGCAAGCAAGTCCCCGGGGCCGGAGATTCCGGCGGGGACCCTTCGACGCTTAAGTCAGTCACTTGAAATCAGACAAGAACCGCTCAGCGGAAAGGAGCTGAGACAGTTAGGGTTTTGCTAGGAGGAAGAAAGCTAGAAAACCAGAGTTTGGATCCCTACTCACAGTGCGGGCGCGTGTTTTTATACTTGTCCGAATATCCCATCTTACTGTTTCGGAAGATCACTATCGTACCATCACTGTGCGCACCAGAGGTGTCCCGCGCTACCTGTCAACATGATATCACACGTGTCTAACAGCCACGGTGGTATTTGATGCGCGTCATTGCTTGATATGACCGCGCATAGTTGCAAATGGTAGCGAATAGTACGCCGTAACGGAGCACGGTGACGCACAGGAACATGCAGCGCACCATACGCCGTTATGAGGCATGACCCTCCGTAACAGGGCGCAATCACGAGCGTACAGAGAATCACGTGGGCGCGCTATATGGTCCGGAGCCATCATTTGGCTCGAAAGTCGGACTACGTGCTGATCGCTGATGATACCCACGTACCCCGAGACCGAAGGGGGTCTCGGGATCGAGAGATGACGATCCCACCCCGAGACCGAAAGGGGTCCCGGGGGTGGGATGATGCTGGTGCACCCCGAGACCGAAGGGGGTCTCGGGGTCGAGAGATGACGATCCCACCCCGAGAACGAAAGGAGTCCCTGGGGTGGGATGATGCTGGTGCACCCCGAGACCGGAGGGGGTCTCGGGTCGAGAGATGACGATCCCACCCCGAGACCGAAAGGGGTTTCGAGGGTGGAATGATGCTGGTGCACCCCGAGACCGGAGGGGGTCTCGGGGTCGAGAGATGACGATCCCACCCCGAGACCGAAAGGGGTCCCGGGGATGGGATGATGCTGGTGCACCCCGAGACCGGAGGGGGTCTTGGGGTCGAGAGATGACGATCCCACCCCGAGACTGAAAGGGGTCCCGGAGGTGGGATGATGCTGGTGCACCCCGAGACCGAAGGGGGTCTCAGGGTCGAGAGATGACGATCCCACCCCGAGACCGAAAGGGTCTCGGGGGTGGGATGATGCTGATGCACCCCGAGACCGGAGGGGGTCTCGAGGTCGAGAGATGACGATCCCACCCCGAGACCGAAAGGGGTCCCGGGGATGGGATGATGCTGGTGCACCCCGAGACCGGAGGGGGTCTCGGGGTCGAGAGATGACGATCCCACCCCGAGACCAAAAGGGATCCCGGGGGTGGGATGATGCTGGTGCACCCCGAGACCGGAGGGGGTCTCGGGGTCGAGAGATGACGATCCCACCCCGAGACCGAAAGGGGTCCCGGGGGTGGGATGATGCTGGTGCACCCCGAGACCGGAGGGGGTCTCGGGGTCGAGAGATGACGATCCCACCCTGAGACCTAAAGGAGTCCCGGGGGTAGGATGATGCTGGTGCACCCCGAGACCGGAGGGAGTCTTGGGGTCGGGAGCTGTCGGCCTTGGAGCTGTCGGCCTTGGAGCTGTCGGCCCTTAGGAGGCCAAAGGGGGGCTCCGTTGGTTTCCTTTATGGTTCCCTAACGGCATTGGATCAGCCACATCAGATGCCCCCTTGCCCCTGAGACGAAACGGGTCCACCCCAGCAAGGTGAAAGGGGCGTTACCTCCCAAGTGGCTGATCCTCGCCTGATGCAGGGCTTCATGCCTGGCTGGTGCAGGGCTTTATGTGCCGATGGGTGTCGGGCTTCATCCGCCGATGGGTGTCGAGCTTCATGCCTGGCTGATGCAGGGCTTCATGTGCCGACGGGTGTCAGGCTTCATGCCTAGCTGGTGCAGAGCTTTAGGTGCCGACGGGTGTCAGGCTTCATGCCTAGTTGGTGCAGGGCTTTAGGTGTCGACGGGTGTCGGGCTTCATGCTTGGCTGGTGCAGGGCTTTATGTGCCGACGGGTGTTGGGCTTCATCCGCCGACGGGTGTCGGGCTTCATGCCTAGCTGATGCAAGGCTTCATGTGCCGACGGGTGTCGGGCTTCATGCCTGGCTGGTGCAGGGCTTTAGGTGCCGACGGGTGTTGGGCTTCATGTCTGGCTGATGCAGGGCTTCATGTGCCAATGGGTGTCGGGTTTCATGCCTGGCTGGCCCAGGGCTTTGGTGCCGGCGCTTGGGGTCGACCGAGGTCTTCCCTGCTGGACCCAGGCTTTTATTGTTGAGAGCCGATGGGGCACCGCTCTGCCAGTGGTACACTGGGCTTCATGCCTGGCTGATGCAAGGCTTCATGTGCCGACGGGTGTCGGTCTTCATGCCTGGCTGGCCCAGGGCTTTGGTGCCGGCGCTTGGGGTCGACCGAGGTCTTCCCTGCTGGACCCAGGCTTTTGTTGTTGAGAGCCGGTGGGGCACCGCTTTGCCAGTGGTACACTGGGCTTCATGCCTGGCTGGCCCAGGGCTTTTGTGCCGACCGGGGTCGGGCTTTATGCTTGGTTGGCCTAGGGCTTTGGTGCCAGCGCTTGGGGTCGACCGAGGTCTTCCATGCTGGACCCGGGCTTTTGTTGCTGAGAGCCGGTGGGGCACCGCTCTGCCAGTGGTACACTGGGCTTCATGCCTGGCTGGCCCAGGGCTTTTGTGCCGACCGGGGTTGGGCTTTATGCCTGGCTGGCCCAGGGCTTTGGTGCCGGTGCTTGGGATTGATCGAGGTCTTCCCTGCTGGACCCGAGCTTTTGTTGTTGATAGCCGGTGGGGCACCGCTCTGCCAGTGGTACACTGGGCTTCATGCCTAGCTGGCCCAGGGCTTTTGTGCCGACCGAGGTCAGGCTTTATGCCTGGCTGGCCCAAGGCTTTGGTGCCTGCGCTTGGGGTCGACCGAGGTCTTCCCTGCTGGACCCGGGCTTTTGTTGCTGAGACAAAGTTGAGGACGTTGAGTGCCTTTTGAACCCCGAAGGGCGACCTGAGAGTTGAGAGTCGTCAGGAGCCTTTTTAACCCCGAAGGGCGACCTGAGAGTTGAAAGTCATCAGGAGCCTTTTTAACCCTGAAGGGCGACCTGAGAGTTGAAAGTCGTCAGGAGCCTTTTTAACCCCGAAGGGCGACCTGAGAGTTGAAAGTCATCAGGAGCCTTTTTAACCCCGAAGGGCGACCTGAGAGTTGAAAGTCGTCAGGAGCCTTTTTAACCCCGAAGGGCGACCTGAGAGTTGAAAGTCGTCAGGAGCCTTTTTAACCGAGCTAGCCTCGGGCTTTAGCGCTGATGGTACATCGGGTTTTGAGTGCCGACCGGAGTCGAGCTTTTTGGATCCGATGGTACACCAGTCTTCGGTGCCAATGATACATTGGACTTCTGGGACGCCAACGCGAGGTTGGTCTTCCCTGCATGACATTTTAAGTATCAATGAATGGAAATTGTCTTAGGTGCAGCGTACTTAGCTTTTGTAGCAACCCCTGTTTTTCCTTTTGTGGATTTAAGCACTTCTGCCCGCTGGTGGTCTGCCCCCTAGGAAGTCATGTTGGGACAGAGCCTGGAGTTGGTTGATGACCAGTTCCGCTCCGAAATGAAGTTGGGTGCCCATCTTCGGAGTGCAGTGAAGAGAGAGATGGGATCCAGAGCCGGGGACGCTGGAGCGGAGCCACGGACGAGGGTCGAAGTCGGACTCGGGAGCCAGAGGTCGCCGAGGGGAGCCCGGGCAGCTAGCGGCCGTTGAAGACGAACGGCCGGGAGAGTCCGCTGAAGACGGACGGCTAGAAGAGAGGATGTTGCTGGGAGTTACAAGATTCGGGCAGCCTCCACATTGGTCCAAGGTAAGGGGCCCTCTAGCTTCCACGGTCTCTCTCTCCTTCCGCTGAGCGGACGACCTGCCCCCCAGGAAACTATGTTGATTGAAGGCGCGGGGCACCAGTGCTGAAATCCGAGGGCAAGCTCTCGCTGGCTAACGAGCCTGAGCCTTAAATTGCCGATGAGCTCCAGAGAAATATGACAGCGGTGATTCTCTCGCTGGGAAGATCTCTCACCGGATGGACGGTGGATAGCTTGAGCGATAACTAAAGAAGCAGCATGTGCTCTTGTTTGTTGCAGTGAGGCCACGAAATATCGCTTCCGTAGCTTTTGGGCAGCTGCCATTGATGTTTGGACTTGCAGAGTAAGGGTGGCATGATGCTCTGCCTGAATGGCCCGAGATAGTGGTGACGATGGGACAGAGAGCCAGCCTCTTGTCGGTCAGCCCGTTGAGGGTGCCCCCCCAGCATTACTGGCGGAAGCTCCATGGGTCTTTGTCATCACCATATTTTTATCCACCATTATTGTCGTAGAGGGAGTGAGAGCTTGTAGCTTAGTGTCACAAAACTCAGCCTTCTCCCCCTACTTGGCGCGCCAATCTGATGACGTCAAATCACCGGCCTCGAGCATCCAGTCGCCTCCTCCAGCGAGCTCCTCACGCCTGCAAGCAAGTCCCCGGGGCCGGAGATTCTGGCGGGGAGCCTCCGACGCTCAAGTCAGTCACTTGGGATTAGACAAGAACCGCTCAGCGGAAAGGAGCTGAGACAGTTAGGGTTTTGCTAGGAGGAAGAAAGCTAGAAAACCAGAGTTCGGATCCCTACTCACAGTGCGGGCGCATGTTTTTATACCTGTCCGAATATCCCATCTTACTGTTTCGGAAGATCGCCGTCGTACCATCACTGTGCACACCGGAGGTGTCCCGCGCTACCTGTCAACATGATATCACACGTGTCTAATAGCCGCGGTGGTATTTGATGCGCGCCGTTGCTTGATATGATAGTGCACAGTTGCAAATGGTAGCGAATCGTACGCCGTAACGGAGCACAGTCACGCACAGGAACATGCAGCGCGCCATACGCCGTTATGAGGCATGGCCCTTCGTAACGGGGCGCAATCACGGGCGTACGGAGAATCATGTGGGCGCGCCATGTGGTCCGAAGCCATCATTTGGCTCGAAAGTCGGACTGCGTGCTGATCGCTGATGATACCCACGTACCCCGAGACCGGAGGAGAGATGACGATCCCACCCCGAGACCGAAAGGGGTCCCGGGGGTGGGATGATGCTGGTGCACCCCGAGACCGGAGGGGGTCTCGGGGTCGAGAGATGACGATCCCACCCCGCGACCGAAAGGGGTCCAGGGGGTGGGATGATGCTGGTGCAACCCGAGACCGGAGGGGGTCTTGGGGTCGAGAGATGACGATCCCACCCCGAGACCGAAAGGGGTCTCGGGGGTGGGATGATGCTGGTGCACCCCGAGACCGAAGGGGGTCTTGGGGTCGAGAGATGACGATCCCACCCCGAGACCGAAAGGGGTCCCGGGGATGGGATGATGCTGGTGCACCCCGAGACCGGAGGGGATCTCGGGGTCGAGAGATGATGATCCCACCCCGAGACCGAAAGGGGTCCCGGGGGTGGGATGATGTTGGTGCACCCCGAGACCAGAGGGGGTCTCGGGGTCGAGAGATGATGATCCCATCCCGAGATCGAAAGGGGTCCCGGGGGTGGGATGATGCTGGTGCACCCCGAGACCGGAGGGGGTCTCGGGTCGAGAGATGATGATCCCATCCCGAGACCGAAAGGGGTCCCAGGGGTGGGATGATGCTGGTGCACCCCGAGACCAGAGGGGGTCTTGGGGTCGAGAGATGACGATCCCACCCCGAGACCGAAAGGGGTTCCGGGGGTGGGATGATGCTGGTGCACCCCGAGACCGGATGGGGTCTCGGGGTCGAGAGATGACGATCCCACCCCGAGACCGAAAGGGGTCCCGGGGGTGGGATGATGCTGGTGCACCCCGAGACCGGAGGGGGTCTCGGGGTCGAGAGATGACGATCCCACCCCGAGACCGAAAGGGATCCCGGGGGTTGGATGATGCTGGTGCACCCCGAGACCGGAGGGGGTCTCGAGGTCGAGAGATGACGATCCCACCCCGAGATCGAAAGGGGTCCCGGGGGTGGGATGTTGCTGGTGCACCCTGAGACCGGAGGGGGTATCGGGGTCGGGAGCTATCGGTCTTGGAGCTGTCGGCCTTTGAACTGTCGGCCCTTAGGAGGCCAAAGGGGGGCTCCGTTGGTTTCCTTCACGGTTCCCTAACGGCGTTGGATTAGCCACATCACATACTAATCAAAAAAATCTAAGTTTTTTTTTTAAAGAAGAAGCATACATATATCTATTCTCTATTTATCACTCATCTCTTTTCTTTCTCTCTGTCATGCACAACATATCTTAGAATTTCATTTGTAAGTTTCAAGACTTAAAATATGTAATAAAATATATTTTATAAAGAATGTAACGCCATGATACAATTGCTAAGAGATGATGCAATGCTATGCACGCAAGACCATGCTCTAGATCTAGTGGCAGAATGAATTGTTATGGCTCGGCTAATTGCATTTTCTTGCTCATTTATACTAATAGCATAATTCAATGGGCAAAAGGCATAGATATTTTTAGGCTTTGTTTGGATCCTTAGAGGAAATGGAAGGAAAGAGTAAAACAAAAAAAATGGATAGAAGGAAAAGAAAGGATTGTATTTTTTTTTTTTGTTTAGAAAGGATGGAAATGCAAATAAAGATAATATTAATTATCAGTTTGAATAAAAAGAAAAGAAAAAAAGGAAAAGAGTTATGTAACAATTATATCCCTTCAGAATATGAAATAAACCGTTAGAATGAAAGAATAAAGAATAAAAAATAAAAAATATTTTATTTTTTTAAAAATACAACTTAAATATTTTTTCTTCTTCCAACTTATCTCATTTTAAAAATTAACAAATTTATCATAGAGAAAAATAAGAAGAATCAATTACTTTTTTTTCATTTTTTCATAAATAAAATTATTTATAGTCTTTTCACTCCATCCCACATTCCAACACGATCCGAATAGTCAATGTTTGGATCTTTGGAGGAGAAGAAAGGGGAGAGTAGAAAGAAGTATAGGAATTAAAGGAAAAGAAAGGAAAAGGAAGGGTTATTTTTTTTTCGAAATGATTGAAGGGAAAAAAAAAAAAAAAAGGTAATATTAAGGGTCTATTTGGATGGAAGGGAATAGAGGGCTCTTCTCCTTCATTTTCTTTTCTCTATCCAAACAAGATAATTGATATTACCACCAAAGATCTAAACAAAGCCTAAAGATCTTTTGAGGAAAAAGAACGAGAGAGTAAAAAAAAAAAAAAAAAAAAAAAAAAGGAAAGGATGGGTTGCTCTTTTTCTCAGAAAATGAAGGTTAAAGAAAGCATGACTTAAACTTTTTCCTTCGCCAGCTTAACATACGATATGAGGGTTAACAAAATATGGGGATTAACAAATTTATTCCAAAGAAAAAGAAAGAAAATCGATTACTTTCATTTCCTTTCCCTCCTTCTTCACGACCTTTCATCTTCTTTTCCTTTCTCTTCTCTCTATTTTTCTTAAAAATAAAGTCTCAATTACTCTAATTTTCTTCCCCTCTTTCTTTCGTTCTATTAAACAAAATAACCTTTCGCCTCCTTTTTCTTTCCGTCCCCTCTGCTCCCTTTCATCCAATTATACCTTAGACGCTTATCCTGTGCCACGTAAACGGCAGCCATAACGAGTACGTTAATAAACTGAAAATGGTGGACCATCATATCTTCGTTGTGGTTTGGAAACCTAGGGCGGAAACTGATCCCGCGCATATGCGCGACGCCGTCTATATTCCTCCCAATCCGCTCACGGCACCGGCGCCTTATCGCTTCTCTCTCTCTCCTTCTCGTTCTCGTTCTAGGGTTTCGTTTGCGACCTCCGGGCCGTTCTCGATGGATCTCTAGGGTTTTTCCGCTCGAATCGGGTCGCTTCTGCGCATGATCGTTGATCTCGGCCTCCTAAGTTCCCTCCCGCCGGTGTTCGTCGCTCGATTCCGTGTGTTTCGGATCTCGCCGTGCCGTTCTGGCGGTGATCTCCGTCGTTAACGAGCTCGCGATGGAGAGCGATCAGGCCACCGGCGCGGCCGATCCGGCCACCTTCGGGGTAGAAAACCCCCAAGAAGGACCTAGGGTTTCTGACGGGACCGCCGTTCCCGCGGAGATCGATCCGACACCGGCGGTACGGGTTTTGGAGAACGAAGGAGTTGATGTGTCTTCTGGAAAATCGAAGATGGAGGTGGAGGAATCTATGGTCTCTGAATCTGAGGCTGCTGCAGAGGGTTGTCCGCTTGTGGAGGCCGGAATCGAGAGATCATTGTCGGTACAGGAGAAAAATTTGGTCCTGAATCAGCCTGTGACGTCCAAGATGGCCTTGGCTTCACGGGCTGTGTCGTCACCAGAGATCTGGATGCGTGGCTTCGAGATCGGAGACATGGTATGGGGAAGGTGAAATCCCACCCATGGTGGCCGGGGTACATCTTCAATGCTTCTTTCGCCCCTCCCGATGTTCGGAGGACGAAGAAGGAGGGCCATGTCCTCGTCGCCTTCTTGGGCGACAGCAGCTATGGGTGGTTCCTTCCCGATGAGCTCATTCCTTTTGATCCTTCCTACCTGGAAAAGTCGAAGCAAACGACCGCGAAGAATTTTGTCAAGGCTGTTGACGAGGCTGAAGATGAGGTGAGCCGGAGAGCAGCTCTGGGTCTGACTTGCTGCTGTCGGAATCCGAAGAACTTCAGGTATTTTGGTTTCCCTGGATATCTTCGTGTTGATGTGCCAGGCTATGAGCGAGGGGCGGAGTATTCTATGGAACAGATCGACAGTGCTCGAGACAGCTTCGTGCCTGAAGATATGATGTCCTTTCTGCAGCAGTTGGCGCTGAGCCCTCAAAGCGAGCTGCGGGAGGGCGTTGATTTAATCAGGAACAAGGCAAGGTTGCTAGCGTACAGGAAGGCGGTGTTTGAAGAGTTCGACGAGACTTATCCACAAGCTTTCGGAGTAGAGCCGGTGCGGCCATCGCCAATTGATGCAGAGACAACAGATCAGGCTGATTACTTTGCTCCCAGAGGTATACGTCAGTACATGCTTTTCAGTTGCTGTGATTTTATGCATTTGATGGGTAGTTGTCTGTATTTGAACATTCTTAGTTGCAAGTTATTAGTTAATGTATTGGTTAGGTTAAATTTAAGAGGTGGTTTTATTTGCAGTATATCTGAAATGACACTTCACGATAATATCAAGAACGTTTTGATTTTATACAAGTTCATTTGCCTTTTAAATATAGTCTTCACGTGTCTGATATGATTCGATCATTCTGTTGTGCAAGGAAGAAGCATTTTTCGGTTAAACTTTCTTCCTCCCTATACAAACGTTCTTGCTAGAGATTTCTTCAGACTTAATGTTGAGGCAACTTATGCCTCAATATTCAAGTTTGTGCAATGTGAAGTTCTGACAAGTATGATTAAGTACCCATTGATCCTTGAGTTTTTATCCATGGAGTCAGAATTACCACAAAATTGTCATCATGCACATTTGACTATCAAGTTGGAGTTTGAGCATGCCATGAAATGTTCGGAAACCAGTAAAATACTTGATAGCCTTTCCTTTTGGCACAATTGGAGTTATATTAGTGGTCTTAACTGAATGGTATTTGTTTTTGTATAAGATGGTGGTATACTGCAGATGTTTTGCTTCTTTGACTTGTTACTTTCAAAATGCAGTTTCACTGCAATTTTTTTATCCAGCAGAACTGCCGCGAAGCTAATTTTTAACATTTTTATCCAGCAGAATTGCCATGAAGCTTTTGTAACAATCTGTGAACATTGTAATGCCTAAGATTAAAGTTCAACTAAATTCGTTAAATCAACAAAATTGATTATTTTAACAAAACTAGAGAATGATTTCCAGAAAGCTCAAGAGTTTCTTTAGTTTTTATTTTTGTTTTTTCTCCGTATGATAGTTCTTATATCTAGATTTCCAAGAGTAGCATGACATAATTTTGAAGGTTGGTCCTGACAAAACCTTTGACATTCCTTAGATTTTTGATTTTTTAGGACACTTTAGTTGAGTTAAACTGAATTAATACTTATGTTCTGGCCAACAAGTATAAGAAGTATGAGAAGAAAGGATTGTGACATTGAAATATATCAATAACTCAAATGATTATGAAGTTTATAAAAATATAATGGGCTGATGGTTCTTAAGCATTCCTATTTAAGGTTTTTAAGTATGCTATCTTGTGTTTTGGGACTTGCACTAAGAGATCATAACTACATATGAATTCTTAAAACAAAAGATGCTGCTCATATCATCAAAAGAAGTACTTTCATGAATGTAATGTGCATGAGTATATTATGCATGCATTTGAAAGCTTAGCTGCATCACTTTATTGTTTTTTAACTAATTTTTATATGTTTTATAGAGCTACTAGACTTCTTATTTCCCTTACGGTAGTTCATATTTTCTGTGTCCTCCTTTAAAGAGTGATAGTAAATCATCCTATGTAAAAGAAGTTTTGTTGATTTGTTTTTGTTATCGGCCCTATTAAGGAATGCAGTTGCTTGATCATAAGTTGGTGGTAATTATGGAGGGTATGATGTTATGAGAGGATGCCCTTATCTTTAGTCATTCATTCATAGTGATATTCTTTTGTGCTTGATAAGTCAATGGTGCATTTTTAGCCGGTTCCTGTCAGTTGTCTGGTGACTTAATGGGTTAATGGTAGTGGATGTTGTACTGCAGGATACTCCACTAATTTATTTTACATGCTGATAATAGTATTCTTGTTTGATCAATGGGAGGGGTAGATCAATCAATTTGGTGATCCTCTTCTGTCTTTTAATAAGGCAAGAGGTCTCACTTCCCTACTTTTTTGCACATCCTATAGTTTTTTTTGCTAAAAGGTAGATGTAGGCTCCACATCTCTACTTTTTGTACATCCCAGAATAATTTTGCAAAGGGTAGTTAGAGGAACATGAAATATTGGTTTTATTATTTACACTTATAGATTATCTATTTTTTCATGTTTTGTGTTGACATTGTTATGAGATGGCGGAGCTTTTGAAAAAGAATAACTAAATTACAGAACCTTTTGATCCCACCTACTTTATAGTGCCCATATAAGCATTTGTTAACTAATGGAGACTTAAGGTTACAAATGAACCAGGTTGTTCATGAACTTCTCAGGCCTGGCTTGGTAATGGCTAGTTCAAGCTTGGTCTCACTAGAAAATGTGTCGAGCTTGATGATTTTTTCAAAGCTTGGCTCAAAAATGACCTGAGCTTGAACAGTTGTTACTTAATATGAATTTATGGTTGCAGATGAACCCAGCCATTCATGAACTTTATTGGGCTTGGCTTGGTAATGGCTAATTCAAGCTTAGTTCAACTAGAAAATGGGTATATCTTGAACATATTTTAAAGCTTGGCACAAAAATTCACCGAACTTGCACACCTTATGTTTGGAAAATAAAAAAGAGGCTTGGCTTGGCATGATTAGAAGATTGTTTTAAGTTTGATCAAATCATAAAGGAACTAAGTATGACATACTCTATCAAGCTCGACTCAAACTCGATTATTTCTTACAGAAAGCAGAGCTTGAACAGCATACAACTCAACTTGTCTTGGCTTGTTTGCATCCCTAATGAAGCTGGATGATGCACATGGAAGAGTTATATGATCTCAATAATGTGTTGGTTTTGAGGACTAGTTGAGAAGTGTTATAATATAATTGGAAGAAGAAGAGGGTGGAGAATGAATGTAATATGAGAATAAAATTGGTTGTCCTTGAAACCTTGAAGAAAACCATGTGGAGTATTGTACATAGAGCTAATACTCCATGTGTTTGAGTGTTCAAGTTAATCTAAAATTGATTTCTAATCATAGTGTTGAGATCATGAAAAAGAATAGATAATGGTTGCCATCAGAGTATCACAACTAATAGTCATTGTTATCTCTAGATGTTTTATTGATCAATCTTCATCAAATTTTTGAGCCCTTTTATAATATATAGTTGCACTGCACGTGCTAATGCATGTGGTTACACTTATAAACAGTTTAGATATGAATAAAATTTAAAAAATGTAGCATGAACTAGGTGCTAATATGTCTTCCTCATGAAAATATTTGAGGTTTATTTATTATACCATGGCGTTATTCAGATAAGATTAAGAATCTAGATAAGATTAAGTTTCGCTACAATTAGCAATAGAGTTTGGAGGATATGATACTTGTTATACATAGAACCATGGAAATCCTAACTTGTGAAGAGTTCTCTCTCCTTGGATTTCTTCTTAGAGCCCCACAACATTAGTATCCTTTTTTATAGAGGTTCATCATGGTTTTAACCTCTAAGGGAGAATCCAATTGCAATTACTATGGGAATTAGAAGTGGAAAATATAGCTTCTTTTATATAGTATTAGGATTAAGATATAGCTTTAACATTATAAAGAATCCTCAGAATTCTACTCTCTATAGGA
This sequence comes from Calamus simplicifolius, assembly GCA_900491605.1. NCBI lineage: Eukaryota > Viridiplantae > Streptophyta > Magnoliopsida > Arecales > Arecaceae > Calamus > Calamus simplicifolius. The sequence continues at coordinate 337,064 of UESW01004406.1, forward strand.
ATTTTACTTCTTTGATTTAAAAGACAACCTAATATTTCAAAGTAAAAAAATTGCTTTTAATGCAAGTTTGACTATTTATTTAGATGATTATTAATACAAGTATAAATTTTAGAATCTCATCTTTGGAAGCTAGGAAACTTTTGACTCAATATTTAAAGTTGTGTATTGAGACTCAACTCTTTAACTAAGGAATTGTATTGATCTCATGCCTCTTTGCTTCATGCTAGCCCCTCTCTTCCTCTTTTACCCTTTGCCTCACCCTTTGCACTCTAAATAACCTTAAGTAGTCCATGAATGTGATTGAGACATTCTAATAAATATCCTATTGCTAATTTTTATTAGGTCCACCATCAAGTTTGGATTTAGGCTTGTGCAATGGGATTGTGTGTAGTTTTGAATATGCATGTGTGATTTAAGAGTGGATATGATTGGATCTAGTGCGTACTATGGTTATTGCTACCCAAACTTTCTATTGATTATTGGGACATATAAAACCCCTGTGCCTGATGAATCATGACCATCAATAGTTCTTGGGAATGATGCACAATTAATAAAGCATAATTATAATATAGTTTTATGGGCTGATGGAAGGAAAGAGTGGCAGTAAAGAAGAAGTGCTTATCATCACAATCATCCTTTTTCGCATAATAAACCTTCAAACTATTTTAAGGACTTGGTAAAGTCAAAATTGAATATTAACCTATGTAAGGAGGAAAGGCAAATTTTTGGTATTTAGATGAAAGGCCTTAGAAAAGCAAATTTTGTTATAATATTGCTAATAAAATGGATGTCCATTGATATTCTAAGAGGAGGTTATGTCAAGTTATAAAGATGGCATCCATTGGTATTCCAAGGGAGGTTATGTCTATTGGTATTACTTATAACATCTTTTACCATTTGCCTATAAATAGATGGCATTGAATTGTATTTGAAAAGAAAAGATGAAATAAGAAAAGATGAAATAAGAGAGAACATATTCCAATACTTTCTTTTTTTAGTCTCTTTGTTCTATTGTTACTCTTTAATTATATAACACGTTATCAACATGACTCTCTACCTCATCATTTTACATTTGTTGAAGAAACTTTTATTACGGTAAATATCATTTATATATATACGATTGTCTCCAGTCCTTGATAAATTTGAAATAATTTTTATTCTAATAAAAGGTTGTGTACTATTTTACTTTGTGTGCTTTGATAATATTGTTATGACAAATTTGGCAAAACTTGATTTTGTGGCACTAGATATCACGGGCAAAAATTATCTATTATGGATACTTGATGCTGAAATCTATCTGGAGGCTAATGCCCTTGGTGATACAATTAAAGATGGTAATAAGGCATCCAACCAAGACAAAGCAAAAGCAATGATCTTCAAAGTTGAATACCTAATGGTAAAAGATCCTCTTATCCTTTGGAATAGCCTAAAAGAGCGTTATGACCATCAAAAATAGTCATTCTTCCTAAGGCTCGTTATGACTGGATGCACTTACGTCTACAAGATTATAAGACAGTAAGTGAATATAATTCAACTATGTTCAGAATTACTTTTCAATTGAAATTATGTGGAGAAAAAGTCACGTATGAGGATATGTTGAAAAAAATCTTTTCTACTTTTCATGCTTTCAATTTGCTCCTACAGTAGCAATATCGTGAAAAGGATTTTAAGAAATATTTTGAACTAATTTTCTGCCTTCTTGTGGCTGAACAAAATAATGAACTTTTAATGAAAAACCATGAAGTCCGTCCAACTGGCTCTGTACCATTTTCTGAAGTGAATGAGACTACATATCAATTTATAAACAAAGGCGTGATCATGGTCGTGGACGCGGAGGTGGTTGAGGATGTTTTGTTTATCATGGCAGTCATGTTAAAACTCTTCTCACCACCTGAAGTGGGAGAAAAATAAGAAAAATGAGAAGAAAATTGAGAAAGGCAAAGGGGATTTAAGTAAAAATTTGGTAGATAACTCATCCTATCATTGTGAAATGAAGGGTCATTGGTCGCGTACCTGTCGTACACCAAAACACCTTATTGAACTTTATCAGGAATCATTGGAAAAGAATGAGAAAAAGATGGAAACAAATTTTGTTTCTGAGTCTGGCCCTTCTGATACTGGATTTGATGATTTAGATGTTGCTAACTTCTTTATCCAAGTAGAAGATAATAATGCTTGTCTAATTGATAGCATGAATATATAAGGTTGATTTTAAGAATGCCTACGTTATCAAATAATATCATGCAATAAAATAATGTCTTATTATATATGTTTATTTTAAAGAAACTGTTGCAACGATGAATTGTGACTTTTAGTTTTTATGCCTTTATATACCTTGTATTCTAATTTATATTTCACTACATGTCATTCTTTCCATAAAGAAAATGGAATTATCTCGAGTAGGATCTTTTGTCGATAACAACAATTTGTTCCTCATCGATAGTGTTAAAATGCACACTATACTTAAAGATATGAAATACTTCTCCTACTTAAGAATATGGTCAACAAATGTCAATACAATTTGTGGTAGTGCAAAATTGATTGAAGGCTTTGGAAGAGCACATATCATTTTGCCTGGAGGAACAAAATTTATAATTGATGATGCCTTATATTCTGAAAGGTTTCAAAGAAATTTATTGAGTTTTAAAGATATTTGCAGAAATGGATATCACATTGAGACAACTAATGAAGGCAATATTGAGTATTTGTGCATTACAAGTACAATCTCAGACAAGAAATATGTATTAGAAAAATTGTTTGCATTTTTTTCTGGTTTATACTACACAAATATAAGCACAGTTGAAGCATGTGCTATAGTAAACCAGAAGTTTACTAATCAAAATGATTTTATAATTTGGCATAATCGGTTGGGTCATTCTTGATCAATTATGATGCGAAAAATTATAGAGAATTCATGTGGACATTCATTGAAGAATCAGAAAATATTACGATCAAATGAATTCTCATGTGTTGCTTGCTCTCAAGGCATATTAATTATTAGGTCATCACCGGCTAAAATCAAGATTGAATCTCTTTGATTTTTGGAACGCATATATGGTGATATTTGTGGACCTATTCACCCAACAAGTGGACCATTTAGATATTTCATGGTTTTAATTGATGCTTCAACTAGATGGTCACATGTATGTTTATTATCGACTCGCAACCTAGCGTTTGCAAGATTACTAGCGCAATTAATTCGACTACGCGCTCATTTTTCAGATAATCCTATTAAGACAATACGTCTTGATAATGCTGGTGAATTTATTTTTCAAGCATTCAATGGTTATTGTACTGCTATTGGAATCGTTGTTGAACATCCTGTAGCATATGTTCATACTCAAAATGGTCTTGTAGAATCGCTTATCAAACGGATCCAACTGATTGCAAGACCATTACTTATGAGAGCAAAACTTTCTGTCTACATGGGACATGCTATTTTACATGAAGCATCATTTATTCGCATTAGGCTAATGAATTATCATGAATTCTTTTGTTATAATTGGTTTATGGTCAGCAACCAAATATTTCTCATCTAAGAATTTTTGGATGTGCGGTTTATGTTCCAATTGCTCCACCACAATGCACTAAGATGAGACCTCAAAGGAGGTTAGGAATATATGTTGGGGTATGAATCTTCATCTATAATTAAATATCTTGAACCATCTACAGGAGATTTATTTATGACACATTTTGTCGATTGTCATTTTGATGAGTCTATTTCTCAACATTAGGGGGAGAAAATAAGCAGCTGGTAAAAGAAATTAGTTGGAATGAATTATCGTTGTCCCATCTCGATCCTCGTACAAAACAACATAAACTTGAAGCTCAGAAGATAATTCACATGCAAAAACTAGCAAATCAACTGCGAGACACATTTACTAACCTTAAAAGAGTGATAATGTCACATATTTCAGTTGCAAATGCTCCAATCAGACTGAAGGACAACCTACCACTGCTAATGAAATAAAGGGAGAAGTAAAGCATGGTAGACCAGTTGGTTCCAAAGATAAAAACCCTCATAAAAGAAAAGGAGCAAAGCATTTAGATGATCAGATTAAAGATATTGTGATGCAAGAAAGATTCCTAGTATAATAATAGAAGTAATTGAGACTCCAGATGAGTTTGAGAATAAGGTACCTAAAATCGAAGAAAATGAAGAGATCTCTATCAATTATGTTATGACTGAAAAAGATGGAACCTATATAAGATGATCGTTGACGATAAGTTTGCATATTATGTTGCGTAAAATATTGAAAATGAAAATGAGGATCATGAACCATGTCTATGGCAGTAGACATCGATAAGATTGGCCAAAATGGAAGGATGCAATCGATTCTGAATTAAAATCGCTAGCGAAACGTAAAGTTTTTGGACCAATTGTCCAAACACCTGCTGATGTCAAAACCTATAGGATATAAATGGGTATTCGTGCGAAAGCAAAATAAGGATAATGAAATTATGAGGTATAAAGCACGACTAGTTGTCCAAGGATTCTCATAAAGATCTGGTATTGATTATGAAGAGACATATTCTCCTATGGTGGATGCAATAACTTTTAGGTATTTGATTAGTCTGGCAGTGCATGAAAAACTTGAATTGCGTCTTATGGATGTAGTGACAGCCTATCTATATGGCTCATTTGATAATGATATCTATATAAAAATTTTAGAAGGATTACAATTGCCTGAAAAGTTTAATTCTATTTCGAGAGAACTTTATTCGATAAAGTTGCAGAAGTCTTTCTATGGGTTAAAACAAGCAGGGCGTATGTGGTACAATCATTTGACTGAATACATGTTGAAATAAGGCTATAACAATGATTCCATATGTTCTTGTGTCTTTATAAAGAGATATGGATCATAATTTGTGATCATTGCAGTATATGTTGATGATTTGAACATGATTGGAACTTCTGAAGAGCTTCAAAGGGCAGCAGATTGCTTAAAACAGGAATTTGATATGAAAGATCTTGGAAGAACAAAATTTTGTTTTGGCCTGCTGCTTAAGCATCTTAAGAATGAAATTTTTGTGCACCAATCTGCTTATACAGCAAAGGTACTTAAAATGTTTTATATGGATAAAGAACACCCATTGAGTACTCTGATGGTTGTAAGGTCACTTGAAATCGATAAAGATCCTTTCCGACCTAAGAAAGATGATGAAGAACTACTTGGTCCTGAAGTACTATATCTTAGCGCAATAGGTGCATTAATGTATCTTGCGACTCACACTGGACCTGATATATCTTTTTCAGTAAGCTTGTTAGGAAGATATAGTTCTTCGTCTACAAGGAGGCATTGGATATGTGTTAAACACATTTCGATATCTCAAAGGTACAATGGATATGGGCTTGTATTATTTAAATTTATCTAAATCCGAGTTGTTAAGTTTTGTATATGCAGGATATTTGTCTGAGGATCACAAACGGGTTATGTCTTTACATATGGTGGCATTGCTATTTCATGACGTTCTACAAAGCAAACAATTGTGGCTACATCATCTAACCATGTCGAAATTCTGGCAATTTATGAAGCAAGCCGAGAATGTGTATGGCTTAGATCGGTAATCCAACATATTCAGAAGATATGTGGATTATTCTCTCAAAAGAAGGTACCAACTACTTTGTACGAGGATAATACAGCCTGCATAGCTCAACTGAAAGGAGGGTATATCAAAGGTGACATAACAAAACATATATCCCCAAATTTTTTTTTACTCATGACTATCAGAAAAGTGGTGCTATTAATGTTCAACAAGTTCAATCTTGCGATAATCTCGCTGATTTATTTATGAAAGCACTATCTACAAAGAGATTTGAAGAGTTAGTCCAAAAAATAGGACTACAACTCAAGGATCTCGAATGATAATTTTAATGGAAGTATTAATGCTCTATTTGGATGGAGAGAAAAGTGGAAGGAAAGAAAATGGGAGAAAAAATATTCTCTCCTTTGGATGAGTGGAAGGAAAGAAAATGGGAGAGAAAATATTTTCTCTCCTTATGTTTGGATGAGTGAGAGGAAAATAGAGAGGAGAGAAAAGTTGATAATTTACAATGACAATAATGCTCTTATTATAAATGATTAAAAAATGCATTAGTTTTTTTCTTGAAGGGTCAATATCGGAATGAAAAAAAATGAAAGAGCACTTTTGAGTTTTCTCTCCGAAATCTCTTCGGTTTTGGAGAGAACTTTTACGTAGGGCCCACCACTTTTTTTTCTTTGTTTTTTTCCTCTAGTTTTTTTTTTCTTCCTACTTTTCTCTCTCCATCCAAACAAGGTAAACTTCATTTTCTCTTCTGTTTTTCCTTCTAGTTTTTTTTTCCTTTCTACTTTTCTCTCCATCCAAATAGAGGCTAAGAGATGCAGTCAAAAGGGGGAGCAAAATTCTATACTCTTTTTTCTTTAGCTATGGTTTTGTTACATTGGATTTTTATGGCAAGGTTTTTAATTAGGCAATATCACCTTTCAATAAAAGACATGAATGGTGTACTTTCCATGGTCCAAAAGGGAGTGTTATAATATTGCTAATAAATGGATGTCCATTGGTATTCTAAGGGAAGGTTATGTCAAGTTATAAAGATGAAGGTTATGTTTACTGGTATTGCCTATAACATCTTTTACCATTTGCCTATAAATAGATGGCATGGAATTGCATTTGAGAAGGATTGATGAAATAAGATACGGATGAAATAAAAAGATGAAATAAGAGAGAACATATTACAATATTTTCTTTTCTTAGTCTCTTTGTTCTATTGTTACTCTTTAATTATATAACAAATTTGACCTATAAAATTTTTAGAAAGATTATTATGAAAATTAAAATTACATATTAAGTAGATATGCCAAAATTGTTTTAAAACAAAGTAGTCTTGAACAATGTAATTCAATTTTGATATATTTCAAATTGAAATATTTGACCATCAAATTATCTCTGCCACTACTTAGTATAAAATACACTATTATCTATTAGGGGTGCATATGGTTTGAATTGGTTTCCTTGATGGCCAACCCAAAGTTGACATAAACTGAATTGATCGTATTAATACACAATTATCTGTTATAAAGAATAGATTGGTTCGGTTCATTCCATTGGTTTTCAACAAGAAACAAATAGCTAACATTGGAAAGCATAACAATATAAAACTGATACCAAAACCATAATTCAAAAAAGAATTTTGGAGATGGCATGCCCCAAGGACAAAACCTAATTTTCTATTTAATAAAATAAAATCCAACATAAACCATAAGGTCATAATATAATAAAGTATGAGCTGATAGATAATATTATAAACTTTATATTGATATAGCATTATGCATAATATATGATATAGATTGATATGGTTGGGGTCATTTGGGCTACCCAAACCTTTGGGTCATCAATCAAATTTTTCAAAATGACAATTGGAATCTAACCAATACATATTCTTAAATCCAAATTGGATTGACCTGATGGGATCGTTTTAGTTTGGTTCTTTAATTGACTTGAAATCATGCAGACCTGAATCAAGAGAATTGACTCTTCTTAGAAATAAATAAAACACTTATTGAAGCAAAAACAAAAGAGTGATGGAAAGAGAGAGCCATGCATCTTGTAATGAAAAAGAAAGTATTTATAAATAGAATATCATTATCGACAAGATTAGCATGGGACCATTACCTCTCATGGCAGTATTAGTCAATCTCTTTATGTAGTTGTGGCAATTTTCGGGAATCTTTATCTAAATGCACCTACACCTTTTTCACTATAGTGTATCTTCCATAATTAATTTTATTAGACATACCATGAATGAATTTGAAATTTGCAGCAACATATAGCACATTCTGTGCTCATTGCACCTTAGAGTGGCACAATGGAACTGAAAGCATAATTTGGAATTGGCTTTTCCATCACAATTTACATTCCTGTACTTGTACCCATGGTATCCCATACCAATACGTACCATCACGTATCAGGCATATCACCATATCTGTGCTGAATTGAGATTTGGTATGTGGTGTGCATTGTGTATTAGTATGCTGAATCGACTTGCATACTTGGCTTACCGACATTGTGTCAGTGTGGCATTGGCATGGGTTCTAATACCAAGATGATGAATTCTTGTTGGCACTATTTCTCGGCCAATGATAAGTTTCATAAAGTGACAAACACCATTCCGGCATAACTATCCATCTAATGTCTTTAAGAACCTTAGGAAATGGCAAAACAAAAGGTGGACCCAACAAGCAACTACAATATGACAAGTAAACTTAGGAGTAGCCATGCTTTAAAAGAGTCTCTCAAAACAAGACAAAATTCTATATGGACATCCACATGATGGAATTCCATATTGCATCATCTTGTGTCTTTCACTTGTCTCGTGTGACAAAGGAAGATGACATGTGGACTAGGATAAATAGATATGTAAAAGCTGAGCTTTGCTAAGCTATTTATCGTTTGAAACCCTTAGGTAGTGTTTGAAATAAAGAATAAATTGATTATCCCTTTGGTTAACCATGGATTATCTCTTTGGTTAACTTTATTCCTAGCTATCCTTCATAGTTATGGCTTTTGGGAATAAGAGGGGATATCCAGGGGATATCCCCTCTTATTCCCAAAAGCCATAACTATGAAGGATAGCTGGGAATAAAGTTAACCAAAGGGATAACCTGGATATCCCCTCTTATTCCCAAAAGCCATAACTATGAAGGATAGCTGGGAATCAAGTTAACCAAAGGGATAATCCATGGTTAACCAAAGGGATAATCAATTTATTCCCTAGAAAATGCAGGAATAGCTGGTTATCCCTTCAAATAATAGCAAAAAAAAGTTATTCTATGGATTTACCTTTTTGTATTTGATATGATCAATAGGATAGCCAAGGGATATCCTTAGGGATAGCCAAGGGATAAACTCTATCCCATACACTTATTCAAGGATCATATTTTTTCTATCAAACACTACCTTAGAATCCATGGATCTTTCATGACTTTTGTCTAGTCAATGTGTTAATTTTTTCTCTCTTCTTGTCGTATATATATGCATATGCTGTAGGCTCTTACCTTGAAACAAGTTCACGAATGTCTTAGAGACTGTCCCTTTATGATGTTTGGCTTTGGGATTGCTTATTTAACACTTTCATTTATACTTGGAGATTTTTATGACATGATGTTATGTTAATTTGGATTTTGGACATATTCACATTTTCATAAATTATTTGAAAAGGTCTAGATTTATAATATATTTCTAATGGAAAAAAAAAGACTAAGATGCCATATTAGATACACATTTATATGATTCGATTCTTAAAACAATTAAAGTGCTTGCAAAGGACAAGAACTCAATAGTCCAAAGAAAAATGTCCGTAATGCTGTTAAGCCAAGTTTATGTTATGATAAAGTGTAATTCTGAACTTTATGAGATAATGCATGCAAAATAGCTTACGACAATGAAGGAAATTGATCAAATATTTACAACTGGCTTGTTATTGTTGTTGTTATTGTTGGTGGTGCAAGCAACAATCAATAATATACAAGTTCTAATAGGCTTTGTAATGGTAGCATAGTAAATGTAGAATAAAGAAAGCTTAAATTGATGGAATTTTTAGATTTATTAGGCTTGTCTAGCAACGTTTATTGGTATTAGAGTAAATTGATGGATCAGTATGAGATGTTGGTAGAAGGCTGCAAAGAGGTTTTGGTATAAATTTGCATGCTTTTGATGCAAGGTGTGATGAGAAATAAACATAATTACAATAGTGATGGCCTGGTTCTCATGGTGGGACGTCAAGATGGTGAAGCAAGTGTGGAGTAAGCCAATGCGTGCATGTAGGTTATCTTCTATATAGCGAAAGCACTAGGCTTTGTATTTTTGTTAGTTTGAACATGGTAAACAAAGGCTGCAAAGGTCTACCACGTGGTGTACATAGGAATAACCGATCTGCTTTAGTCAAAATAAATGTATTGGGTTTTGATGTAGCATTGATCGTGGAACCTACTTTTCAAAGGGCTGGAATGTGGTTTAGTTACATCTAGCAAATATAAGAAGATTTAAATATATATGCTTTTTTGGAATTCAACCATCAAGTCTTGTTTAAAACATCCAAGAGGACTCAGATTGAAATCTCATTGCCTTTGCCAATTTTGATTTTTTTTTGGTTAAAAATTGAATGAAAGTTGCAAAGGTAATATTGATGAATTTGTTATTTTCTGTTGGTGATTTGGTTTGGACAACATGTTAGTTGGGGATATTTTAATCACTATACAAATTTCCAACTACATACAGCATCTAGACCTGAAATTTGTTAGGTTTTGTATTCTTTTCTTTCATTGAAGAAAAGGATTGTAGGTGAAATATATTAACAATTTAATTCATTGCGATGGATGTGACAATTCTTCTCCACCATACCTTCATAAGTTAATTCTTATCTTGTTTGAATCTTTAGCAGTAATCTCTAGTACTCTGCATACCTTTTCTTGATCACGTGTGTGATTCCAGATGTGCAAGGGATGCTGTATTTAGTTAGAGTCTCATGATGGCATTACTGTGTTGAACGTATAATATAACAACTTTAGATTGACAACATTGTTCTAGAACAAGACCACTGAAAAATTCTACCATTGGACTATTTAAAGCATAGGCAAAAATGGTTGTGATGGTATCAGGTGTTTAGTCATATTGTATTTTATAAGAGCCTTGGTTTAGATGATGTCCCAATGCAAAGGGCTGAAATCAGAAGCTAGTGTTGACTGTAGGTGATGGCTGTGATGTAATATTGGTGTGGGAGATTGATGACATTAGATTATAAGACGATATGCTATAAGTGCAGTCTCTTGAAGAAGCCCAATAGATCATGTGGTGAGAAAGTTAATGAAAAGTCGTACCAATAGGATAAATATGTCTGCTCCGTACTTATTTGACCACTTGATGATGACTAAAGAGATAAGTTAATGCAGCTGTGTACCAGGCAATCTTGCATCGGGCTAATTCAATGGGTTCAAAGCAAATTGTGATTCTGAATTGTAGTAATGCTTGAGTTGATTTGGTAAAAAAAGAAGAAGATAAAATCCATAGGAATTAAGGAGTGAAGCATTACACATTTGATAGACTAATAATTCTATATTTTAGTTCTCTAGCTTGAAGTTTAGAAGGATGGATTATTGACTCAAGGATTGAGAGTTGCTATTGATCAAGCCATCTTGTGTCCATATAATGATATTTTGAATCATACTGAAAACCTTACTCATAAAAAGTAAAGAAATTTTGATTATGATTAAGCGATAATATTGGTATACTAAATGGTTTCAAGTCATTCATGGTGGAAATCAACTGATTTTATTTGGTGAACTATTTTAGGGTCTTCCATGTTTGATCGTTAAATAGTGATCCAAAAATATTTTGGTTGTTTTCTTATGTTTGACTTGATCTGGCAAGTTTTCACACCTTCAGGAGGTGGCATCCTGGCATGACTCGTTCGAGCACCTAGTCTTGCAAAGCCGGGGACGAATCCCAAACTTAGTTGCACAGACTGAGTCATGCTTGTTGTACAGACAGAGTCATGCTTGTTATTTGGTGGCATTTTGCTGTTACAAGTTGTGGTATTTTTTGGGCAAGGCAGATGATTATTGTGGTATATTCAGGGCCAGGAAATTTTTCCTTATTTTAACTTGTTTGATCTTTATTATTATTATTATTATTATTATTTGTTTGACAAATATATGGGAAGAATTTAAGCACGTCATCGGTGGCTATCTATTGCAGCCATTTTATAATCTTTAATTGTGCGAGGTGCATTTATATTTCTTGAAAATGATTAAAAAAATCTTTCTACAACGTTTTAAAAGCTTTCTTAGCTGCTGTGGCAGCCAGCTTTTTTTGTAAGCTAATAATCATCTTTTTGTTACCTGAAGTCGTTTTAAGAACCTTCCATGTAGAACAGCATTCCTTTTGTGGCTCTGTTTGACCTTGTTGGATTAGGTTTTGGTCAACCGTGGGTGTTCTTAAACTAAAGTCATTGCTTGTCCAGAACTCTCATTCTAAATAAGAAAAGCAATATCATATATAATTTGACAATGATGGATGACCTTTTCTTTAGATTTTTCAATGGTTGGTCTGTGTAGGTTTATCTTTTGGTTGAATAATTTGAATGTCGAGTTCTCTTGCTTTATGTTGGACGTGTCAATACTATCAAGCAGTAGTCCATGGCCATGGTTTTTTTTTGGTAGATTTAATATGTGGAGTCAAACCCACTTTATTGTGTCAAATTTGGTATGTTTGTGATTACATGAAGATTCTGAGAATTTTGACCTTCAGTTCTTTTGGGTATAGGAATAAAGATGAATAGGCATGGTTTAGGATTGTATATATTCCAATCAATCCACGTGGCACAGATATTGTATTTTTAAATGTAACCTTACGCTCCTATAAACCGGGAGTGAATCTACATTAACATCAATATATAAATAACTGAGGTGGTTGCATGAACGTGAGAGTTATGGATGACCCATAGGGAAGTATTTTGGGTAAAAACGAATACAACCAGGACACATGGTGTTTGGTTTTTGGTTTCAAATGTAGGTGTGATACAACTCCATGCGTGGTCCAGAATGAGATGTTCTTGATTCGAGTTTCCAGTTTGAATCAAAGTTAACTGGCAGAACAGCCGAGGGTTGACCTGGAGTTGAACACACGAGAAATGAATGGACCTCAAGGAGCATCTCTTGATTTTCTTTTCTCTGAAGGGGGAGATAAATGGACGGGACTCAAAGAGCGACTTTCGGTTTTCTTTTGTTTAACAAGATGTAATAGGTGGGTCTAGTGTCTAATGTTTTTGGGTATGTAAGAGGTTGGCTTTGGTATCTAAGGAGCAGGCTTTTTTGTCAGCCAATTTGTATATAAATGTATACAAAATATATTGGTGGGGGACTGGGTTAATTGTTTCGAAACTATATATTTAAATAATATACCTTTTTGACTCCTATCATTGAGAGTGCACCGGTCTTTAAGACTGAGCGAGGCCGCTTTTTGACTTTCTTCCGATAGCGTCCGTTCGGGACCGCGCATTGGGCTAAGCAAAGTGGTTAACCCGGTCCGCCTCACATCGGACCAAACTAGATAACTTGTCAGTGATCGATTTCAGTGTCGCAAATAAGGATTCACGTCGTTTCGTAACTCACGCTCTCTCTCTCTCTCTCTATTTTTTTTTTGTGCCATTCTTTCCCGAATTAACTTTATACATCATTGTTTTACGCAGCTTACTATCTGTGCGATAATTGTAGTTATATCTATGTATTTAATTTACGAAATTCTCTCCGTATGTCCGTTCTTTACGCGAGTAGTTACATGTATTTAATTTTAACCCACATCGTTTGACTTTCTGCTGTCTTTATTCTCTCATTCTTAACATCGACGCTGTTCTCATTCTCTTATTATTATTATTATTTTTATTATAACAGCCATCCCACTCAGAGGTCAGATGAAGATTGCGGAAAACCTGGGCGACGGTAGGGTCTCTTCATCCCGTCCTATCGCCAGACCTCCCAAGATCTCGTCTTCGTTATCGAAGAAGAACAAGTACGTCCTCAAGCGAAGGGAAGAACGAGGAGTGCAGCATGAGAACTCCATTGGAGGCCCCTTCAGGCCTTCTCCACTGCCTGACCTCCGTTCACCCCCTGCTCAACAATATGGGACGACGACAGCTGTCCACTACTTCGACTCCCCACCGGCCAGCAACTATGTACTTCAGAAGAGGCCTCAGGTAACGTTTGAAGGTGTGTTAGGGTCGTCAGTACCAAAGGAAACGAAGCTGGTATCTGGACCGAGCGATGTGCAGCCAGATTATGCTGGGGTCTCCACTACGGGCACAACAGCCACCTCTCAAACTCAGGCTTTTGATGACCGGAGGCTGAAGAATGAACCATTGCTGACTGATGAAAAGGTGGGGACTGAGCCTGGAAGACTGGACGATCACAGTAACAATTTCAAACTAGAGGCGAAACCTGCAATTGATTTGCCAGCCCCTAGCAGTCGAGCAGCAGAGGAGGGCTTGAAGGCCCAGGCTTCGATAGCTGTGGTGAAGAAGGACAAGGTTCGGAAGCGCCCGAGAGAGGATGGTGGTTCTGGTGGACCTGATGACATTGGGGAAATAAAAAAGAAGAAGAAGAAAAAGAATATCCTTCACATTGAGGCTGTCGATGGAGGAGAATCTCGTGGGAAGTTAGCAGGCAAGTCCATTGGTATTGGTCTTAGACATGCAGAGGTTGACCGAATTGAGTCGGAGAGAAGAGATGATGGAGTTTCAAGAACTTCGGATCTCAATAGCGCCTCTGCTCCACAACACAGAGTTGATTTGAGCTCTCTTTGTCTGGAGATTCCACAGTTACTGCGTGACCTGCGGGAACTAGCACTGGATCCCTTTTATGGAACCGAACATCATGCTCCGAGTACTGTCCTCCAAGTATTCGGTAAGTTCCGGATGCAGGTGTATCAGAAGTCGGTCCTCCCATCAGCTGGTGAGCCTGACATGGCTGAGCTCCGACTCAGTAGAGTGGCTGCTCGGTCGCTGCAGGAGCCTGGTGCTGGAAATGCTGACTTTGCCTCTGTAAAGGAAGCAAAGGATCACAAAGGGTCTTCATCATTTACCTTGAAGCCCTTGAAACCCAAACTGAAGCTCGATGCCCTGACAAAGGACGGCCGCAAACGGGGCTCTGACCGACAGGAAGAGATGATTGCAAAGAAGGTGAAGAAAATGAATCAACTCAAGGCACTGGCTACCGAGAAGAAGGCTGGACTCAACCAGAAGGTGCCAGAGTCACAGCAGCGAAACCAAAAGAATCAGGCACGGTGACAACGACTCTAGCAGCTTCAGCAAAGCCCAGCAACAATAAGGTGGCAGAGCCTGTGAAGAAGCAAGAGCCCCCTCCACCTCCTCTCCCCTTCTCCCCAACAGCTTTAGTGTTGAAATTTCAACCGAGAACAACACTTCCGTCGGTTGCAACTCTCAAGGCCAAGTTTGCCCGGTTCGGCTCGGTGATTGAAGGAGCCACCCGTGTCTACTGGAGGTCTCATTCGGTCAAGGTGGTCTTCAAACACAAGCCCCATGCACAAGCTGCCCTCAACTATGTTAGGAAAAATAATGATTTCATCTATGGTCAGTCCAAAGTTCAGTGCTATATCCGTGAGCTTGATCCCGCTACGCTCGAACCATCATCTACTGATCCTGGGAAGCCGCGGCCACCGGAGTCACGTCCCACTGATGGGCCTCTCAGGCTTGTTGGAATTGGTGGCAATGGGAACGGTGGTTCTTTGCCTCAGCCGCAGGCTTTACCGTATCAGCAGCAGCAACGAGGGGCACCAGCAGGCCAGCTGAAGTCTATCTTAAAGAAACCTAGTGACGAGGGCAGTCAATCAGCGGGCAATGCTGCAAGAGAGGCTCCGCAGCGAGTTACATTTTTACTGGATGGTGATAATAGGGCGGCGCCACCTATTGTGCCTGCTGCTAGCAGCGGCGACGCTGGGAGTCACGCAGCTGGGCCCTCATCTTCCAGCAGCCATGCAGCTGCGCCGTCGTCTTCTCTCCCTCCATTGGATGCAATAACTAGTAAGAATCCAAAATCAACTGCTGGTTTTCTTCCTCAGCCATCACCTATGATGCTACATTCAGCTCCTCCAAACCCTCCTCGCACCTTCAACATGCTGCATCTTCCACCACCTCCACCACTCTCACCACAATCCATGTCGTCACTTCCACCTCCACCATCTCGCGCCGTAGATGGCTCGCTTCCACCGCCTCCACCAATCCCAAACAATCCATTGCACTTCCACCTCCACCATCTCGTGTCGTTGATGGCTCGCTTCCACCTCCTCCACTGCTTCCGCAACAATCCATTTCGCTTCCACCTCCATCTCCTGTCGTTGATGGCCCGTTTCCACCACCACCGCTCCCTCGCGTGGTCGATAGGTTTGAGGCCCGTGGGCCTGGGCCGGTGCGGATCAACCAGGCCCAACCTCAGCACAATGGGCAGCGCGAAGATGAAGTTGACGGGGAGTTTCAGAGCCAGTTGCTAACCCTTCTGATGAGGTGCAGGGACATTGTCACCAATGTCAAGTCTTCCCTTGGCTATGTACCATATCACCCCCTGTAGGAATCTCTGTTAAAATTCGAAAGCGCCCCTCAATGTCGATGCGGGGCGGCGGACGTATCCTCTTCTGACAAAACATCGTAGGTCTCTTCGTCGGCCTGGTAAGGAGATGGTAGTGTAGCTAGCTGTTCGTGTTTGTTCTGCTGCCTGGGCCTGTTAGAACATTTGTGCTGCTTACGTGTTCTTTAAAGTTGATGAATACTGTTTGAATGCAAGACATTCCTTATCTATCGTACTTGCTTTCGTATGTGGTTTTGGATGGTGTTTTTCTTTCGAACTGTCATTTTTTATTTTTTGGTCAAGATAAAAAAGACTACTGATTTTTTGATATTAAAAAAAGGTGACACTTTTTTAAAGCTCATGACATCCTAGTTGAAAATCCACGATATCTTAGTTCAAAACGTTAAGATAAAGCATTAGTTCAAAATTCATGATACCTTAGTTGAAAACTCACGATACCCTAGTTCAAAACTCACGATACCCTAGTTCAAAACGTTAAGACAAAGTATTAGTTCAAACCCACGACACCATAGTTGAAAATCCATGACACTCTAGTTCAAAACCCATGACACCCTAGTTGAAAACCCACGACACTCTAGTTCAAAATCCACGACATCATAGTTCAAAACCCATGACACTCTAGTTCAAAACGTTACAAAGAATTAGTTCAAAACCCACGACATCATAGTTGAAAATTCATGACATTTTAGTTCAAAACCCTTGACACCCTAGTTCAAAACCCACGACACCCTAGTTGAAAATCCACGACACTCTAGTTCAAAATTCACGACACCATAGTTCAAAACCTATGACACTCTAGTTCAAAACGTTAAGACAAAGAATTAGTTCAAACCTATGACACCCTAGTTTAAAACCCACGACACCCTAGTTCAAAACGTTAAGACAAAGTATTAGTTTAAAACCCACGACACCCTAGTTAAAAACTCATGACATTCTAATTTAAAACCCATAACACCCTAGTTCAAAACCCACGACACTCTAGTTCAAAATTCACGATACCATAGTTTAAAACCCATGATACTCTAGTTCAAAACGTTAAGACAAAGAATTAGTTCAAAACCTACGACACCCTAGTTGTTAAGAAGTTAGAGTTAAGGAACACAGTTGAACCAAAACTGATAAATCATCAAAAGCTAGCACCAAAGCTGATGAATCCTACAAAGCTATCGCCACACCAAAAAGACCATTGATCTTCAGACGAAACCATCCAGTTCCTGAATGCCAATGTCATCGACACCGAGCCCCTTCTATCAAGGTACGCCAAGGCAGTAATGCTGGTTCAAACTAACACTCTCATGCAGGCCTACTTCTATCCACCATCTTATTTGGTAGGAGATCCTGAAAGCCATCGTCAAGCTCATAAACCACAACCTCAACCTCAGACTCCTGCTCCGCGGCACCATCATCCATACGAAGAATGTTTTACAATCAGAAAGAGTTTTCTATCAGCAAAATCCAAATAAGATGGCGGGTTGAAGTAGGTTGGAGGGAAAGGGCATTTTCGTCTGCACACCAATGGTGAAAGGCTGAATGACTTTTAATGGATGTATGATCAAAAAGTAACATTATCTCCCTGCTATTCTGTCCCATCGCGTCATGCCACATAGGATTCATGTGGATCAATAAGAAGGAGCGGTGCAGCCCACGTAAGACTTGCTGCACCGAGGGCGGTGTACAAAGACTTTTTCCTAATGCATAATCAAATGTGGTAATTACATCACTTTTACTTGGGATTACTAGAGATATTAAACTTTTTAAATAACTTTAAAAGAAAGAGAATCAAGAATGTACTTGACATAACTTGTCGTATTTGAGGAAGTTGAATCCACTTTGGATAAGTTGGAAGTTCTTTTATTCTTTCAAATACTTAGACTAAATATATGAGAAACAGGACCCCTAAATTCAAATATAAAACCTCCGTGCAGCTCACTTAATAGATATGGTAGTTCACCATAGCTCCTATTAAATAGTGATCAATAAAATGCAAGGAGCACCTTGATTTCATAAATGAGATATGGGAGTCATGTTAACAATAACCATGCCTCACGTCCATATGCCTCACGTCCATATGATCTAATAGATCTTGCTAAACAAACGCTTTGCATGGTGATTTGAAAACTATGATAAAAATACTATTTTATTAAAAATAATAAAAAATAAGTTGAATGTGTTTTCTAAATTTACTGCACATTTGAAAAATTAAACATAATTTTATTAATTTTTATAGATCTAAAATCTTCTGTTCCTTTGGTTCCGCATGCCTTCGATTCTGATGTTACGATAAAATAGGGACGCAACGGTCAAGCCCATCTCAAACCAAAATTACCCTCACACTTTCACGCAACGTCATTCTGCCCATCTTTGAGATTAAAATAATCCATCCCATAGTAAGGGCATTATGGTAATTTCACAGAACACCATCTACCAGAATCACTCCCAAATCCCCCCAAATTTAAACTCCCCCCGTCGATCCCTCCTCCCCTCAAACCCCAACCTTAATCTTCTCTCGTCGATCGATCGATCGATTCGAAGGGAAATCTAGGGACCTTTCTTCTCCGACCATGGGGTACAGGACGCTGGAGGTGACGCTGATCTCCGCCAAGGACCTTAACGACGTCAACGTCTTCTCCAAGATGAACGTCTACGCGGTGGTCTCCATCGCCGGCGACCAGCGCTCCCGGCAGCGCACCGCCGCCGACAGGGTCGGCGGAAAAAGCCCATCCTGGAACGCCACCCTCCGCTTCTTCGTCCCCGCCACCGCTGACGTCGCTGGCGGCCTCGTTCTCCACGTCCTCCTCCGCTCCGAACGCGTCCTGGGCGACCGTGACGTCGGAGAGGTCCACATCCCCTTGAAGGAGCTCCTCGACGCTCCCTCCGCCGCTGCCGGCAACAACAATCCTGGCCACTTCGTCAGCTACCAGGTCCGCAAACCCTCCTCCGGCAAGCCCAAGGGCATCCTAAACCTTTCCTACAGCTTTGTCGACGTCCCGGAGGCACCAGCGGCGGCTCCGCCGGTTGCCCCCTACTCCTTCCCGGCGAACAAGACCAATTTCGGCTATCTCGACACCGCGTACCCTACCGTGCCAGCCTACCCGCCACCAGGAGCGTACCCTCCGGCTGGAACGCACCTGCCACCGGCGGCGTCGGACTCGAAGCACGGGGATCCCGCCGGATCCAGCGCCGGCTACCCACCGCCGGAAAAGGAAGGGAAGGAGTCGAAAGCCGGTGGGCCCGTCACCGCTTACCCCTATGCCGCCCCGGCGTACCCGGCACCGGGGGCGTATCCTCCGCCCGTGGCGTATCCGCAGCCTCCGGGGGGGTACTCGCCGTACCAAGTGCCGTATGGCTATACCCCGGGGATGCCGCTGGCGGGACACGGGTACGGTGCTCCGCTGCCGTCGGGGTACGGGTACGGAGCTCCGCCGGCGGTGCAGAAGCCGAAGAAAGGGATGGGCAAGGCAGGGCTGGGAATGGGGTTGCTAGGAGGGGCCCTCGGCGGGCTGCTTATCGGGGATATGATGGCGGACGCCGCGGAGGTCGGCTCCTGCGGCGGCGACGGCTTCTAAACTAATTTACCATTCTTTGCATTTCTGCGTAAGCTTCTTCTCTCGTCATCCGAGTTAATTATTTATTTATTATTTTTATTGAGAATTTGAAACCGAGATCATCGTCCAGTTTCGGAATTATGTAATATTTATTTTATTTCATTAATTATTTATTTGGTGGTATGTTAAATAGGAAATTGCCTTAAATTTGTTGCTTTAAGATGTGTGTTGGCGCCTTGAGACAGTTTATTCTTCTGCCACTGTTTTATTTATGTTTCCTCTCAAGCATTCAGACGAGAACCCTTTGTGCATAAAAAGAAATCTTACCCAGACTGGGGCGGTGAAGTCTCTCCTCCCGCCTCCATCTTCCATTCCTCATAATATGAAGCACCACTTTTTTCAATGATGAAGGTGAGGATTGGTTGGCATTGTTGCCTCTAGATCAATCTTCTCGATCAAATACGAGCATTCAGTCGCCTTCTTTGACCTGCTAAAGGTTTTTTTTTTTTTTTTTTTGGGTAGGATTGACCCCGATTAAAGGTCTAAAAAAAAAAAAGTTTTCGACGAAAGATTTTAACGAAAACCTTTGATACTCAAGTTAATGCTCCGAATAATCATAAGCTTGAAAGAAATAATCGTAAGCTTGAAAACTCTATGTGAGTTTGTATTTGCTTGAATATCTTTTATATCTGATATGCTTGTGAGACTTAAGGTGTAATCATTTATTAGAGCAGGCACAGTAAGAACCGCAACAATGGGGCTTGCATTCTTGTGGTATATCGGAGTTGCTAAGCCATGTTCTATCTAGTATGATGACTACAATGGCTAGTAGGTCAGGTCTTGTTAGGTGTAGAAGACCGTTGGTTGGTGGGTTAGATCCACTCAGTAGTGGGAGGCTATAGCAAAGTTGGTAGGTGCCACTTGACATGAACGATCGCATACTTACAGGATATAGACGGTCGTTCGATATGTCCCTATATTGTTCGTTTATTGTTCTGTTTTGGATCGTGGGGAGACGTGTGGACAGTGGTGAGTGATGGAGTGATGGAGTCAGGCATATGAGTTGATGCGCATTGTAGTGCAACGATAAAAATACCTTAATTTTACTAATCTTAGGTAGAGTAGCGAGAGTAAGGGATCAAATTTATAGGGACTTTGAGTAGTTATTTTGAATTAAATTTACGTAATTAAAAATTTAAATAATCAGACAATTAGTTGTGAAAATAATTAAGATATGATCTATCTTAATTAGAATACGGTCCGTACTCGTAGATTACGGCCAGTCCCTTTAAAGAATAGATTAGTCAAAAATTATTTTTACTTATAATCTACTTCTACTTCCTAAGATGATAGATCTACTATCCGCTTTGTGCTTCCACATATATATAAGATGGTTGATTACGCGGAAGGTATGGATGGCTAGTGGATGAAGGTTGATTGTGAAAGGCATGGATGGCTAATGGATGAAGAATGGATGGAAAGATTTGGGATATGGGAATAGGGTGGAACAAAGAGAAGAATGAGGGGTGAAAGGATTATTGGATGATTCCTTAAGTGGCTCGATAGTATTCTTTTATAAGCAAGAAAGATGCATCGACTTAGTATGTAATTCGCTCCCTTATCTTCGCAGATCAGATTTGTTATTTTAAAGTTCAAACCGTAGCCTTAAAAATATCACACGATTTTCTTTGATCCGCGACTGCTTTAAATATCGTGCAATTCCTAGGTTCAATCTTGAAAAATTCATTTTAAACTCGTTTCAAGTCCGATTTAAGTGCCGTTTATACCGTTGGACTTCTAAAATTGAGCTCTTTGAGTTGGCAGGATATTTTCTTGAAAATATTACATAAAAATATTAAATATAAATAATAATAATAATTTGATCTATAAATCAATACTTTTATGACTAGTATTTATGTACTTATTACTCCTTCCAACTTAAATCTTACTCATTCTCGAGTAAAATAAGAAATCTAGTGATATACCAAATCGATCCAAGAAGTGATAGTTATCTTATTATTCTAAGATCAGTAGATACCCGGTTAGACCATAAAGAGGTACTTCATAAAGTTATCAAGTTCACCCATTTAATGATGGAGTGAATTCCATAGAAATTTAGAGAGTTCTTCCTTCACTAACTTTTCACCTCACTCTTTAATTCTTCTAACTTAATTTGGGTTAAGTGTAATGTCTTTTTCAATTTAGTCGCTCTTTTTTTTTTTTAAGTCAGTGCAATGTTCTAACCCCTTGCTTTCTAGTTGACCCTTATAGCAAGCTTTACTCCCAAGCCAGTTGGCTTTAGGGCATTAGGTGTAAAATATCCCTCGGGCTTACTGACTCGAGTCAAAAAGGCTTCAGGTTAAGACTAACTCTATTTGGATTTCTTCACATTCTCACTTTTTTACGCAAACATATCACTTGCTTAGGTGATAAGGCCCGATTACTCAGTGAGAGATGCTAAGAACCTACTTTATTAATTTTAAACTTTAAGGAGAATTTGATACATTCTTTGACATTTTCACCTATACCCTCATCAAATATTTTTCTTATCAAGATCAATGGTCAGAAGGGTATGAAATTACTCTAAATTTTTTTTAGCCTACACCCTATTTTTTACTGGGTTTCCTTAATAATTCGCCCCTCAGTGTCTCTAAAATTATCTAAGTCGTTAATCATTCATCAATTAGAATGCTCGATTAACTTTAAATCAAGACAAAATTTGATACATCACACTAATTAATTTTAGTAATACTTAAGGACTTAGATTAATTTAATTATTCTTCTTCTTGTTGTTGACCCAATTGTTGATTTTGATGATTAATAAAGGAATTGAGTATATTTATTTGATTACTAATGGATTTGAGAAGTGTTTCAGGAGTTAAAATTATTTGATCAATTTAAAAAATTAAGAAACATGTTTTGAATCAATTGCAAAACTTCAATTTCAAAGTTTCAGAACCTGGAGTCGACACCTAAAATTCCTGGAGCCGACCCCATGGCCATTCAAATTTTTTCTGATTTTTGATACGGTCCGGAGCCGACACCCAGAGTTTCGGAGTCGACACTTACAGTGTCTGGAGCCGACTCCGATGCGGGACAGAACGTTGATTTTTTGAGCATCCTAGAGCCGACACTACAGTATTCGGGAGCCGACACATGGCGATGGCGAGCCGACACTTACTTTTTCGGAGCCGACTCCTCAACGAACTTGAAAATTTCTATTTTTGGAAAAACGACTTGGAGCCGACACCTGAAAAGTTGGAGCCGACTCCAACCTGACTGGAACGAAAATTTAAATTGCCAGATCAGCTCTAACGGTAATATTTTCTTTTTACCTAATTTCTAACGGATATATTTTGTTTCCAGGTACACTCCAACGGCTAGTTTTTCCCAAAAACGGATTAAGAAAATATAAAAAGGGGAAAACACCCGTTTGAAAAGAAGACGAAAAAAGAAAAATTTCAAATTAAAAATCCGAGAAATGAGCCGGAATCTCAAGAGAAAAGATTCAAACTCAAATCCTTCCACTCCAAAAAGCTCAAAGAGGAATCCAAGGCGCCCAAATCAAAAAATCGAGGATTTTCCAAATTGAAGAAAAAGCTCCGTTTCTTGATTTCCAACTTCTCAACTGCAACACTGTGAAGATTAAAGCTGAGGCTTGATTCAACATTCCAAAGGGAGAAGAGAAAAGAAGAAAAGCTCAAATTCAATCATCTTCAAACAGGCTTTTCTAAACTTGTTTATTTATTTTGAATATTTGCTCATTAAGGAGCTTGTGAATCATTGTAAAACATTCTTATATTTGTTTGTGCTAGTTCAATCAAGGGGATTGAACTAGTGGAGGTTGTTAACCTCGGGTCAAGCTAGATTAGCTTGAGTTTAGGGTTTTGTGCTGGTGAGCCCGGAAAACCGGCTGGGTTCGTTGTGATCCCGGAAAAAACAAGTTTGAGTTGTGCTTTGTAAAACAACTCGGCTGTAATCTAGTTGATTATAGTGTGGACCCAAGTGAATCTTGGGAGTGGACGTAGGTGTTGGATACACCGAACCACTATAAAATCCTTGTGTTTGTCGTGCTTCATTATCTCTATCTCTATCTCTTGTTTGTGCTTTATATTTGCATTGCAATTAATTTCATTTGTCTTAAAGCAATTTTTTTAAAAGGTTAAATTTTTTAAAGAACCCAATTCACCCCCCCTCTTGGGTTGCCATCTGGGCCAACAATTGGTATCAGAGCAAGTGCTCATTTGAATTTGATCACACGATCAAGAGCTAAAGATCCAAATGGCAGCTCAAGTTGGATCATTTGCCGAAGGTCATTCTACAAATAGACCTCCCTTATTTAATGGTTCCAACTATTCATATTGGAAAGCAAGAATGAGGATATTCATTCAAGCTTCTGATTATGAATTATGGGGTTATAGTTAATGGACCTAGTACACCCACACACATTGTTGATGGCACTATTGTTCCTAAGCCGAAAGGGATTGGAATGATAATGATAGGAAAATGGCACAGCTCAATGCTAAGGCCATGAATGTTTTATATTGTTCATTAGATGCAAATGAATTTAATCGCATTTCTACATGTAATTCCGCAAAAGAAATTTGGGATAGATTAGAGGTTACCCATGAGGGTACAATCAAGTAAAAGAATCTAAAATAAATATTCTTGTTCATAAATATGAATTATTTAGCATGGAGCAAACTGAAACTATAGCATGCATGTACACTAGATTCACCGATATTGTAAATGGTTTGAAAAGTCTTGGTAAGACCTATACTAATTCTGAACTTGTTCGCAAATTCTTAGGTCACTTCCAAGGACTTGGGAAGCAAAGGTGACTGCAATCCAAGAAGCCAAGGACCTCAACACACCTTTGGAGGAGCTACTTGGATCCTTGATGACTCATGAGCTAACCATGAAACAACATCAAGAGGAGGAAGTCAAGAAAAAAACTATAGCTCTTAAGGCTGCAGAAAGTGAGGAAAGCTGCAGTGATGATGATGATGATGAGACAGCTCTTCTAGCAAGAAAATTCAAAAAATTCATGAGAAGAAAGAGACCCTTCCAAAGAAGAAATCTGGATTTAAGATGGAAGGAGAAAAAGAAAAAGAAAAGGACAAGGACAAAGAGAAAGACCCCTTGATTTGTTATGAGTGTAAGAAACCGGGGCACTTTAGATACTGTCCTCAACTGAAAAAGACTTTCAAGAAGAAGAAGAAAGCCTATGTTGCAACTTGGAGCGACAGCGATGAATCCTCTTCGGAGGAAGAACAAAAAGAAGTTGCCAACATTTGCTTCATGGCAAACGAGGATGATGAGGTAAGTTCTGAAAACCCTTGTGATGATTTTGCTTTGATGAATTATTTGAAGCTTTCAATGAACTAGTAGATGATTTAAAATTTTAAAAAGAAATATAAGTCTTTGAAAAATGATAGCTCAATTTTATCAAAGAAAAAGATAATCTTACTAATGAAATTAAAATGCTGAAATCTGAAAATGAAATTTGACAAAAGAAAAGAATCAATTTCTAATGAAAATGATAAATTAAAGAAAGGAAGTTGATAAATATAAAAGTATTGTTGATAAATTTACTTATAGTTCTGAAAAACTTAATTTATTGTTAAGCAATCAAAGAGCTATATTTGATAAAGCTGGTTTAGGATATAGACCTAACTTAAAACAAAAATTTGTCAAAAACTTTTTTAGAAAAGAACAAAATAGAGATAATGTTGTCATTATTGTAACAAGAAAGGTCATAAATCCTATGAATGTAATGAAGAAATAGTAGTAAAGGCAAGAAAATATGGGTTCCAAAGGAACAATTTTTATGCTACTAACCATGAAGGACCCAAGAAGGCTTGGGTACCTAAATATAAGACTTGATTATTTTTGCAGGAGTGTCTTGCGGCCAAAAGATCAAAGCGAAAGTGGTATCTCGATAGTGGCTGCTCAAGACACATGACGGGTGACAAGGATCAATTCATCACCCTTGAAGCAAAAGAGGAGTTGTTACATTTGGTGACAATGGCAAAGGCCAAATCATGGGGTTTGGTAAAATTCAAATAACTCCCTCCACATATATTGAAAATGTCTTATATGTTAATGGTTTAAAACATAATCTAATAAGTATTAGTCAATTATGTGATAAAGGTTTTAAAGTATCATTTGAAGCTTCTATCTGCACTGTTTCTAATCCCATTGATAATAGCATTATTTTTATTGGAAATAGAAATGGCAATGTATACTTGATTGATTTAGACAATTTGTCTACTAGTAATCATTGCTTAGTTGCTAATAATGCTAATATGAATGAGATTGGTTGGTTATGGCATCGTAGATTAGGTCATGCAAGCACACACCTTAATTTCAAAATTAATTAGAATGGATTTAGTAAAAGGACTTCCACAACTAGATTTTGAAAATAACAAAATTTGATGCATGTCAATTTGGAAAACAAACTAGAAATTCTTTCAAAACTAAAAATATTGTTTCCACTTCTAGGCCACTTGAACTACTTCACATGGATCTTTTTGGACCTACTAGAACCACAAGTCTAGGAGGAAAGAAATATGGTCTTGTGATTGTAGATGATTATTCTAGATACACTTGGGTATTATTTTTAGCTCATAAGGATGAGACCTTTCCATTATTTTGAAATTCTTCAAGAAGGTCACAAATGAGAAAAACAACACCATAGTGTCTCTAAGAAGTGATCATGGCACTGAATTTGAAAATCATTTATTTGAAAACTTTTGCATAGAAAATGGCATTCATCATAATTTTTCAGCACCTAGAACACCGCAACAAAATGGAGTAGTAGAAAGAAAAAATAGAACCTTAGAAGACATGGCCCGTACCATGCTATGTGAAAGCAACCTACCAAAATACTTTTGGGCGGAAGCTATAAACACGGCATGCTACATTCTTAATAGAGCTTTAATTAGGCCAATCATTAAGAAAACTCTTATGAACTATGGAATAATAGAAAACCAAATAAGTTACTTTCATGCATTTGGTTGTAAATGTTTCATTCATAATAATGGTAAAGATAATCTAGAAAATTTGATGCAAAATCTGATGAAGGCATTTTCTTAGGATATTCAACATCTAGTAAAGCCTATAGAGTGTTTAACAAGAGAAACTTAATTGTAGAAGAATCTATTCATGTAATTTTTGATGAATCTTTAGCATCAGTTCTGAAAAGATTGATGATGAGGAAGATACAAACATTTAGAAAGAGATATTGAAAAACTGAATATAGATGTATCTTCAGATCATGAACAAGAAGCTAAAGATAATGATTCTCCTAGTGTTGATGTTGTTGATGCAAATCATAATGATGTAGATCTTCCTAGAGATTGGAGATATGCCTATGGTCATCCAAAAGAATTAATTATAGGTGATCCATCTCAAGGAGTAAGAACTAGATCATCAATGAGAAACATCAATAATCATCTTGCATTTGTATCTCAAATTGAACCTAAAACTATTGAAGAAGCAGAAAAAGATAATAATTGGATGTTAGCTATGCAAGAAGAATTAAATCAATTTACTAGGAATAATGTTTGGACTCTTGTAGATAGACCTAAAGATCATTCTGTTATAGGATCAAAATGGGTATTTAGAAATAAATTAGACGAAAATGGCATAGTAATTAGAAACAAAGCTAGATTAGTTGCAAAAGGATATAATCAAGAAGAAGGAATTGATTTTGATGAAACTTTTGCACCTGTAGCTAGACTTGAAGCAATTAGATTATTACTTGCATTTGCATGTCATATGCATATCAATTTATTTCAAATGGATGTTAAAAGTGCATTTTTAAATGGATTTATAAATGAGGAAGTTTTTGTTGAACAACCACCTGGTTTTGAAGATCATGAATTTCCAAATCATGTTTTTAAATTACACAAAGCACTATATGGTTTAAAACAAGCACCTAGAGCTTGGTATGAAAGATTAAGTAAATTTCTAATTGAAAATGATTTCATAAGAGGAAATGTTGATAAAACACTATTTTTGAAAAGAAAAGACAAGGATTTATTAGTAGTACAAATATATGTTGATGATATTGTATTCGGTGCTACTAACAATTTGTTATGTCAAGAATTTGCTAAGTTGATGCAGGGTGAGTTTGAAATGAGCATGATGGGAGAACTCAACTTCTTCCTAGGACTTCAAATCAAACAAAGCAAAGAAGGAATTTTCATCAATCAAGCCAAATACACAAAAGAACTGCTCAAGAAGTTTGGAATGGAGTCAATCAAACCACTTGGAACTCCTATGAGTCCTTCATGCAAATTGGATAAAGATGATGATGGTAAGAAAGTAGATCAGAAATATTATAGAGGTATGATCGGATCTCTTCTTTACTTAACAGCTAGTAGACCAGATATAATGTTTGCTGTATGTTTGTGCGCTAGATTTCAATCTGAACCTAAAGAATCATTTAATTGCTGTAAAAAGAATCTTAAGATATTTAAGTGGAACTAAAAATGTAGGTTATGGTATTCTAGAGACTCAACATTAAACTTGATTGCTTATTCTGACTCTGATTATGCTGGATGTAAATTAGATAGAAAAAGCACAAGTGGAGCATGTCAATTCTTAGGTAGTAACTTAATCTCTTGGTTTAGCAAAAAGCAAAATTCGGTTGCATTATCTACTGCTGAAGCAGAATATGTTGCAGCTGGAAGTTGCTGTGCTCAAATCCTTTGGATTAAGAGACAACTTGAAGATTATGGCATAACACTTGATAAAACTCCAATTAGATGTGATAACACAAGTGCAATAAATCTAACTAAAAATCCAATTCAACATTCAAGAACAAAACACATTGAAATTAGATATCATTTTATAAGAGAACATGTAGCTAATAATGAAATTTGTCTTGAATATGTTAATACTGAAGAACAATTAGCTGATATATTTACAAAACCTTTGAGTGAAGAGAGATTTTGTTATCTTAGAGGTGAATTAGGGATATGTGACCCTTTGGATTGATTTTGAAATTATAAGGAATGACTTTCTAGATCTATATTAATTTCTTGATATTCCTTTCATAATTTAAGGACAAATTATCTAGTCATCTGAGGTATTTGATTCTTAATATTCCAAAATTTTATCAAGATTTTATAAAATATATTTTGACAAGTTTCAGATGGTTGAATTTCAATTATTTTTCTCTGAAACTGTCATTGGAGTCGACACCTCAGAATGAGGAGTCGACACCTCTGACTGTGTCGCTCTCGGTCCCTGACCTTGGAGCCGACACCCGTGTAAGTGGAGCCGACTCCAGTTCGAGCGCTGACTGTGTTAGCGATTTGGAGTCGACACCCGACTTTGCGGGAGTCGACACCTGGGATTCCAAAATCGATTTATTAGGGCAGAGTCGACACCTAGTCATTTCGTTACTCTTCGAATCCTCCACCAAATCCCTCCAAAACTCTTCCAAAACCTCCCCATCTCTAATTCCACTTCTCTCAAGCCTTCCTACGGATTCAATGGCGCCTAAGAGGAAAGGTTCGTGATTGGAGCGACCGTGGTGACCGGGAAGCGTTCGTAAGGCGACCCATCCGCGAGCCGTCTCCAAGTGAAGATTCCTCCACCGATTCAGACAATCCTAACGCCACTTCACCTCAGGTAGATACCCTAGCAGGGAGGGTAATCACTATGGGAAGAAAAGTTGATTTCGAACTTTTTGAATCCGAGGGTTTTTCGATTGGTAGGCAACTTAAGGAGCTTGGATGGGATAAAGTATGTTCTCTTGATGTTCCTATACCCAGCTTTAGTAAAGGAATTTTATTTTAATTTAGCAAGAGGAGATGGTGGTTTAGTAAGCACTGTTAGAGGAAAACGGATTCACCTTACATTTCAAAATTAGGAAATCTCTGAACATCCCAATTACTGGATTAGCTGCTGATGTGCACAGTGAGAGATCAGCTGCCCTATCAAGGATGTTAGGGAGAGAGGTTACTGAATTTGAGGAAATTAGGGCTAATCAGTTGCCCTTGGAATTAAGGTTGTTACACAACATTTGCAGCAGAATTTGTTTCCGAAGACCGGACGTTTTGAGTATGTCTCCGAGCGGGACATTGTTGTGATGGATAGTGTATTGACCGGTCAGCCCATTAATCTAGCTGCTATGATGATATTTTACATGGCCGAGGCTGGAGGAAGAGAAGATCATCACTACCCTACGGCATGATCTTAACGATGGTATTCAGAAGCCAAGGGGTTGTAATTTTGGATAATGAACCCTCCAAGAGCCTGAGACACATGATTATTATAGCTTGGCCACTTTACATCGAATGGGATTTGTTAAAGTTAATGGTCAGTGGGAAAGGAAAGGAACTTGGATGAGAGAGTCCTGAGCCTAGACATTCTGTATCTTGTGAGGCTGGTCCGTCTATGAGGATTTCATCTCACATCCTAGTAGTCCTGCTCCTGCTCCTGTCCCAGTACCAGTGATTCCATCTACTTCATCTACTTCTTCAGTCGGTTTTTCAGACCTTCAGTTAGAGCAACTTAGAAATCTTCTTGCTGCTCAGAAGGAAGAATTAAAGACTGAGTTTGACAGCAAATTTATGAATCTTAAAGAAACTCTTTATTCATTAGATGATCGGATTGCCAAAATTGAATCAACTCTTAGCTCTTCTACTGTATCTTTAAGTGGTGATTTGAAGAACATCTTTGAAGAACTTAAAGACATTTGTGGAGATTCTGAAATCTATTCAAAGTGCAATGCCGAGTTACAAGATAAAATTATCTGCTTTACGTTTGTTGATGAAAGACTAAAAGACTACGTCAAGATTCAGTCTGAAGGAATGCAGAAGATTGTAGATCATTTAACAAGGATTATTAGAACTAATTTTTGATCTTCATGTAATGATGTAATGAATTCTGATGTAATGGAAATACAATCTTGATGTAATGAAAGTTTAATTTTGATATAATGAAAGTTTTGATATGATGATGTGTAGTTTAATGTAATGTCAAAGTTCAGTTCCATTTTGTAATACTTTTGATGCAATGAAATTATCTTTTGATCTATCAATTTGATCTTTTGACTTAACTTTTCTTTATCTTTTTGTTGATTACAAAAAAGGGGGAGAAAGTTATGTCGTATATGCATTGATTAGCAATTGATTGGAATTCAATTAAAGAGTTGATTGATTAATTAGAGAAAGTTATGTCGTATATGCATTGATTGGTTATGCTTTAATTAGCATTTATCTAATTCAATACGAACAATTGATTATTTGAACTTCATAGGGGAGCTACCTTATTCAGGGGGAGCTTACTTATGAGGATCACTCTTTTAAAATTTTTGAATTTAAGAATACTATGCATATACTCAATGTTTTTATAATCATCAAAAAGGGGGAGATTGTTGACCCAATTATTGATTTTGATGATTAATAAAGGAATTGAGTATATTTATTTGATTACTAATGGATTTGAGAAGTGTTTCAGGAGTTAAAATTATTTGATCAATTTAAATAAATTAAGAAACGTGTTTTGAATCATTGCAAAACTTCAATTTCAAAGTTTCAGAACCTGGAGTCGACACTTAGAATTCCTGGAGCCGACCCCATGGCCATTCAAATTTTATTCTGATTTTTTATACGGTCCGGAGCCGACACCCAGAGTTTCGGAGCCGACACCCAGAGTTTCGGAGTCGACACTTACAGTGTCTGGAGCCGACTCCGATACATGGACAGAACGTTGATTTTTTGAGCATCCTGGAGCCGACACATACAGTATTCGGGAGCCGACACCTGGCGATGGCGAGCCGACACTTACTTTTTCGGAGCCGACTCCTCAACGAACTCGAAATTTCTATTTTTGGAAAAACGACCTGGAGCCGACACCTAAAAGTTGGAGCCGACTCCAACCTGACTGGAACAAAATTTAAATTGCCAGATCAGCTCTAACGGTAATATTTCCTTTTTACCTAATTTCTAACGGATATATTTTGTTTCCAGGTACACTCCAACGGCTAGTTTCATTCCCAAAAATGGATTGAAAAAAATCTATAAAAAGGGAAAACACCCGTTTGAAAAAGAAGAAAAAGAAAAAAATTTCAAATAAAAATCCGAGAAAGTCTGAGCCTGAATCTCAAGAGAAAAGCATTCAAACTCAAATCCTTCCACTCCAAAAAGCTCAAAGAGGAATCCAAGGCGCCCAAATCAAAAAATCGGTGGATTTCCCAAATTGAAGAAAAAGCTCCGTTTCTTCCATTTCCAATCTTCTCAACTGCAACGACTATGAGGGATTAAAGCTGAGGCTTTATTCATCATTCCAAAGGGAGAAGAGGAAAAGAAGAAAAGAAGAAAAGCTCAAATTCAATCATCTCCAAACAGGCTTTTCTAAACTTGTTTACTTTATTTTGAATATTTGCTCAACTAAGGAGCTGTGAATCATTATAAAACATTCTTATATTTGTTTGTGCTAATTCTATCAAGAGGATTGAACTAGTGGAGGTTGTTAACCTCGGGTCAAGCTAGATTAGCTTGAGTTTAGGGTTTTGTGCTGGTGAGCCCGAAAAACCGACTGGGTTCTCGAAGGAAAACAACAAGTTGTGAGTTGTGGTCTTGTAAAACAACTCGGCTGTAATCTCGTTGATTATAGTGTGGACCCAAGTGAATCTTGGGAGTGGACATAGGTGTTGGATACATCGAACCACTATAAAATCCTTGTGTTTGTCGTGCATTCATTATCTCTATCTTTATCTCTTGTTTGTGCTTTATATTTGCATTACAATTAATTTCATTTGTCTTAGAGCAGATAATTTTTTTTAAAGGTCAAATTTTTTAAAGAACCCAATTCATCCCCCCTCTCTTGGGTTGCTATCTGGGCCAACACTTGTTAAACTTAGTTTTCTATTAAAAGAAATTGCAAGGAAGGATACTACCTGGATTTAATGTACTTGTCATTTTTGAGTACGATGTTCTTCATTAAATGTGCTTTGCATGACTCCATAGGCGATGCTCCCTCCAACTTTATTGTCGAGTTTTTTAAAAATAAAAATAAAAAACTAAGAATAAATGATAAACTGAGTTGCCTCCGAGGAGCGCTAAGTTTAAAGTCTTCAACCAGACTATGCTTAGAATCATGGTGATGTTGGATCCAAAAGGTCAATAGATTCAACTAACTTCTCATCATTAATTCCATCCATATAAGTCTTCAATCACCTTAAAAATATTTTCTTGTTTATGATCTTTGAGTTCTATCACCCCATAGGGAAATACCTGGGTTACAATAAAGAGTCCGTCCTAGTGGGAGCGAAGTTTTTCAAGAAAAGTCTTAGTCTTGAGTTAAAGAGCTAAACTTTCTGATTAGGTTAGAAGGTTTTTCTCAAAATGTATTTATTGTGGTATGCTTTAGTTCGAACCTTATAAATTTTATCATTTTTGTATGCTTCATTGCGTAGCTCTTCTAACTTATTCGACTGGAGTCTCCTATTAGAACCCACATTTTTCATATTAAAGTTAAACTGTCTAATAGCTCAAAATGCATGATGTTCCAATTCTACTGGCAAATGACAAGCTTTTCCAAGCACAAGTTGGTAAGAAGATATTCCTATGGGAGTTTTGAATGCAGTACGATAAGCCCATAGTGCATCATCTAAATGTGTTGACCATTCTTTTCTATTGGGCCTTACTGACTTCTCTAAAATCTGCTTGATCTTCCTGTTAGAGATTTCTACTTGGCCACTAGTCTGGGGATGATATGGTGTAGATACTTTATGGGTTATCTCATATTTCTTCATTAAGTTCTCAAAGTGGCTATTAGTAAAATGTGTACCTCCATCACTAATGATAACTCTTGGGCATCTAAATCGACTAAAAATGTTACGTTGAATGAATTTGATTACGACCTTATGATTATTAGTTTGGGTTGCTATGGCCTCAATCCATTTTGATACATAATCTACTGCAACCAATATATATTTGTATCCAAATGAAACATGAAAAGGTCCCATAAAATCGATCCCCCAAACATCAAAGATTTTGACTACTAATATGGGAGTCAGCGACTCATATCTTTCTTAAAAATATTTTTAGTTTGTTGGCACCGCAAACAATTTCGGCCAAACTCATATGCATCCTTGAAAAGTGTTGGCTAATAAAACTCACTCTGCAGTACTTTTGCTATAGTTTTTTTTACTAAAATATCCTTTACAAGCAAAGGTATGACAAAAGTATACTTTTGAACTCACACTCAAGGACACAATGTCTAAATTACCTGGTCAGGACAATACTTAAACAATTCAAGTTCTTTCCAAAAAATACTTTACTTGTGAAAAAAATCTATCATTTTCTTGTTTAGATCAGTGAGAAAGAATTTATCCTGTTGCTAAGTAATTGATAATATGGGCAAACTAGGGAAGACCAGAAGAAATTCAAAAAAGTTGTTCATTAGAAAATTTTTTCTTTGATCTCATATGTGCTTGATGTGTGTTCAACTAAAATTTTAGATATGTGATCAGTTACCACATTTTTGGAACCCTTCTTATCACAGATCTCTAAGTCAAATTCTTGCAGAAGCAAAATCCATTCGATCAATCGTGGTTTAGTATCTTTCTTTAATAAGAGATATTTAAGGTCCATGTAATCAGAGTAGACCAGAACTTTAGACCCTAAAAGATATGATCAAAATTTTTCTAGAGTGAACACAATAGCTAATAAATTATTTTTAGTAGTAGTATAGTTCAGTTGAGCATCTGAAAGGGTTTTGCTAGCACAATAAATCATATGTGGCTCTTTGTTAATTCTTTGTCATAACACTGCACCAATTGCAAAATTTGATGTATCACACATGATTTCAAAGGGAAAGGACTAATCAGGGGGCTTGATAATAGATGCTGTGGTCAAAGCTGCACGAAGAGTATGGAAGGATTTTAAACAATTATCATAAAAAACAAAAGGAGTTTCCTTGGCAAGCAATTTGCATAAATGTCTACAAATTTTGTTGAAGTCTTTGATGAATTTCCTATAAAACTCAGTGTGACCAAGAAATGATCGTATTTGTTTGACTGAAGTTGAAGGTGGGAGTTTTGAGATGACTTTCACTTTGGCCTTATTTACCTTAATCCCCTTCTTAGAAACAATGTGGCCTAAAACAATTCTCTCTTGGACCATGAAATGACTCTTTTCCCAACTTAACACCAAATTTGTTTGTTTACATCATTTCAATACTTGAGCTACGTTATTAAGGGAGTCCTCAAAAGTGATCCCAAATATTGAAAAGTCATCCATGAATACCTTCAAAAATTTATCTACCATATCTCAGAAAATTGCTAACATGCATCGCTGAAATGTAGCAGGTGTATTACAAAGTCCAAATGGCATGCGTCTGAAAGCAAACGTTCCATAGGGATAAGTGAAGGTGGTTTTCTCTTGATGAAAGACTGGTATTTAATTATATCCTAAATAACCATCCAGAAAATAAAAGAATTACTGACCAGCTAATCGTTCTAGGATTTGATCAATAAAAGGTAGCAAAAATGATCATTCCTAGTAACGTTATTTTGTTTCTTATAATTTATGCAAACTACGAGTTAGAAGCAATTCTTATTCTTCATTCTTTACCACAGTAATTCCTGATTTCTTAGGTACAACTTGGGTAGGATTAACCCATTTGCTATCATAAATTGGGTAGATAATCCCTACATCTAACCATTACATCTAACCATTTTACTACCTCTTTCTTCACAACCTCCCTCATATTAGGATTAAGTCTCCTTTGCATGTCTCTATAAGGTTTAGCATTTTTCTTACAATGAATATGATGCATGCAGATGGAAGGGTTAATTCCTTTCAGATCGGTAATTGACCATCCAATTGCTTTCTTATATTCTTTGAGCACTTCTAAAAGCTGGTCTTCTTGATCAATAGTTAAATCAGATGTAATGATTACCGAAAAGGTATCATTATGTCCAAGAAATGAATATTTTAATGTAGCAGGGAGAGGCTTTAACTCTAGAGAAGGTGGTGCTTCTAGGGAGGGTACCATCAGTGTTCTAGAGTGTGTAGGTAATTGATCGTATTTCATAGTCCAAGAGGAAATGGTGCTAAAATTGGATGGCTTTAAAATTGCATTTATTTCTTTAGTATATCCATCAATATCAAAATTATCTACTCCAAAATGTGTCAGACATACCTGTAAAGGATTTGAGCGTCTATAACTTTCTCTAGCATGTTGATCTCATTATGGTTGTATAGAGATGGTCCTTAAGATGCATTAAAAATATTTAACCTTAGCTTTTTATTTCCTAAAGATACATCCATGACCCCGGTTCTACAGTTTATACAAGCATTAGCAATTGCTAGAAAAGGTCTACCTAAAATGATTGACATTTGATTGGGGTTGCGATCAGATTCCATATCTAAAACTAGAAAGTCTATTGGAAATTAAAATTCATCAACTTTAACTAGCACATCCTTCAGTATTCTGTGGGGTACCTTAATTGATCGGTTAGCTAATTGTAGGGTTACCATCGTTGGTTTCAATTCTCCAAATCCAAATAAGCCATACACTGAACTCGGGAGAAGGTTAACACTTGGACCTAAATCTAGCAATGCTTTCTTAATCATAAGGTTTCCTATGACACAGGATATAATTGGGGTTCCAGGATCCTTAAGTTTAGATGGAGTAACTTGCTGAAATATTGAACTGGCTTGCTCAGTTAGGTTAACTTTCTTCGGTATGTGTGCCTTAGATTTTTATTTTTGAGTGCACAAATCTTTTAGGAATTTGGCATAAGCAGGGATTTGTTTAATTTCATTAAGAAGGAGTAAATTAATTTGAACTTGTTTGAACAATTATAACATTTCATTCATCTTGATATTCTTCTTGTCAAGAAATAGAGGAGATTCTAAAGCATTGGGAAATAGAGCCTTAAGTATGGGTGTTGAATCAATTGATTCTTTTTTTTCTCAATATTTTTCCTTTCTGGCTTGGTCGGTATGAGTTGCTCTTCTTGTTGAGTCACTTCATGCTCATTTAAAGTTTTTTCATTTTAAGCGTTATGACAGATTTGGCATATTCAGAAGAAGTTATGGACTAGTAGAGCTCTTAGCCATATATTATCTTCTTAGATTACTAATGGGCTGACTGGGTAGTTTAACCTCCTTCCTCCTACTGAAAGCTATTGCTAGCTGACATATCTGGGTTCTTAGCTTGGCGATAGACTGGGTGTGGGAGTGAAGGAGTTGAGTATTCATTTCTAGCCCTTTCAATGCTTGTAACACTTTGTCTTCGAAAGTAGGATCATGATTATTCAGCAGAGGTTGAGGGACACTTGGATATTGAGAATATGACTTGTTTTGAATTGGGTCTCCTAATAGTTAGACCTAATTGATATTAGGTTAATGACAGGTTGGGGTTTCCAAGAAAAATTTGGGTGATTTCGCTAGCTAGGATTGTAAGTATTCAAATATGGATCATTTCCTGGT
Organism: Calamus simplicifolius; assembly: GCA_900491605.1. Taxonomy (NCBI): domain Eukaryota; kingdom Viridiplantae; phylum Streptophyta; class Magnoliopsida; order Arecales; family Arecaceae; genus Calamus; species Calamus simplicifolius. Next base: position 374,213 of record UESW01004406.1, read on the forward strand.
CTAAGAGCCATTTGGGTTTGGGCTTAGTGGGCTTGCTCTTGAACAAGCTCAGAAAATTTGTATACGGCTGGACATTCACCTATAGAATGGGTCGAACTTGAACAGATTATACAAACCTCATATAATTGAGTAAATGGGGAAGATGTATTTCTAACTCGTAGAATTTGGTCAAGTTTCTGGAACAATTCATCGATCTACCATAGTATAGATATTTATAGAATGACCTATTTTATATATTCCACCTCTTTTAGGTCCTACAGGAGGGTCTCTACGAGCTGCTGACATGTGATGTAATGAATTCTCACTCAATATCTCAAAGAGTTGCCAAGCTTCATGTTTATTCTTTAACATAAATGTCCCATCACATAAAACATCAACCATTTGCCGATGCTTTTCTGTCAAACCATCATAGAAGCACTGGACCAGTTGCCATTTAGGTATAGCATGATGTGGACATTTTCTAATCAATTCTTTTAATCTCTCCCTTGTCTCATGAAACATCTCTCCATCTGTCTGAAAAAAATTTATTATGGCTTTTCTAATTTGATTAGTTTTTCCTATAGGAAATATTTCTTAAGAAACTCTCTCTAAAGATAGTCCCAGGTTGAAATCGTTACAGTATATAAAGAATTTAACCAATATTTAGCTTTGTCCTTAAGAGAAAATGGGAATAACTTAAGTCTAAAAGCATCGTCAGAAAAATTTTAAATTTTTATGGTTGAACAAATTTCTAGAAACTCATCTAAATGTTTGTAAGGGTCCTCATTTGCAAGTCCATAAAATGAATGTAACATTTGAATCATGCTTGACTTGATCTCATATTGAGTGGCCTCCTCTAGAGGCACTTGAATGCAGGGAGAGTAAGTATACTTTGAAGGAGTGAAATACTCCTTTAACTGGCATGGTGGATCATTTTCATTATTAGGGTCCATAATTCTAAGTCTATTTGCTCTAAAGGTTCTTTCTATTTCAGGATTTAGGGGTATGAGGTTAGGTTGTAACGATCGGCGACCAAGTATACACCCTACACTCTAAAGCAAACAGTAATTCAGTTTTTTTTAACTAATATAATAGAAGAGAAAGGAGAAGATTCTAAAAGAATTATCTTAAGAGATTCCTAGAACTAAAAGCAATAAAGAATAATTTTGTTAGGGTTTAATAATTATTAGCAATCAAGTTAACAAAGATTAGACTCTCTACTCTAGGCTTAACCAAGATCTAGACAACTCTTAACTTCTAAGATTGCCTTGGAGCCCTCCAAGTCAAAAATTAGCTGATCAACTAGCCAGTTAAGGGTAAGGTCAATGGGGGTCCCCCCGTTGCTTGCCTTAGACACCAATTAGATTGGCCTGGTAAGCGAATAGAACCAATTAAATAATCACTTTCCTTTACTTTTCTAGACACTAGTTAATCAGTCAATCTCGACCCAGTCCAACTCTTTCGGATGCCTTGTCCTATTGAGCTTGAGTTTCTTAGGGGGTAACATCTAGTTAATTTTATAGTTAAAGGTTTGGGTTAATGCAAAATGAAGGATGTGGTTTGTGGGTCAAGGAAGGATGATCAACTCCCCACCTTATCTTGATTAAGGATTTATATCCTTAAAATTAATTATGAAAATGCTATGCAACAAGCAATGTCAAGCTCTTGAAGTTATCAAACAAAATTAATCTAATAATAATAATAATTATTTAGTTTTTTGTGATTAAGTTTTTAATTTTTTAATAAATTATGAGATGTCAATGAAAAAATTTTGAATTTTGCAGAAAATAAATTTACCTAAGTTAATCTAGGCATAAAAAATAAATAAAACAATTTTTTAATTTATTTTTATTATTCTAATATTTTTATTTTTTTTATAATAATTGTACTTAAGTTCTCGGTAATGGTATCAAAAATCTGATGCGTGTCGTAGTGCAACGATAAAATACCTTAATTTTACTAATCTTAGGTAGAGTAGCTAGAATAAGGGGTCGAATCCACAGGGACTTTAAAGTTATTTTAAATTAAATTTATGTAATTAAAAATTTAAATAATCAAATAATTAGTTGTAAAAATAATTAAGATATGATCTATCTTAATTAGAGTACGACCCATACCGGTCCATCCCTTTTAAAGAATAAATTAGTCAAAAATTATTTTTGCTTGAAGAACATTCAATAAAAATTAAACACAAATAAATACTTTATTTCATAGCATCCAAAGGAGTACATAAAATATTAAAAACATCATCTACTTCTACTTTCTAAGATGATGGATTTGTTATCCGCTTTCTACTTCTGCAAATCCGCTTTCTACTTCCTGCTTCCTCCGCAAATCCACCTTTTGCTTCCTGCTTCTATAGATCCGCTTTCTGAGATAAAAAGATGATTGATTATGGAAGTATGGATGGTTGGTGGATGAAGAACGAATGGGAAGAAGAACGAATGGAAAGATTTGGGTTATGGAAGTGGGGCGGAACAAAGAGAAGGGTAAGGGGTGAAAGGATTATTAGATGATTCCTCAAGTGGCTTCGATGGTGTTCTTTTATAAGCAAGGAAGACGCATCGACTCCGTATATAATCCACGTTAACTGCTCGCCTTATCTCCATAGATAAGATTTGTTCCTTTTAAATTTCAAACCGTTTCTCTGATCCATGACTGCTTTAAACTTTATGCAATTTCTAGGTTAAATCTTGAAAAATTAATTTTAAACCCGTTTCAAGTCCGATTTAAGTGCCGTTTGTATCGTTGGACTCCTAAAATCGAGCTCTTCAAGTTAGCAGGGTCTTTTTTAAAAATATAATATAAAAATATCAAATTTAAAAGAATAATAATAATTTGATATATAAATTAATACTTTTATGGCTAGTATTTATGTACTTATCATGAGCCTCATAATAAGTTCTACCCAAGTGGCTATTGGAGTCCTACCTAGATGACTGATTGAAGGTTCTATCTGAGTGGCTAGCTAGAGTTTCTATCCGAATGACCTGCTGAAGGTGCTTCGAAAGGATAATCATCATCGTTAATTAAATGTTATTTCATTAGTCTCACCACATGATCTCTATGATTGGTTGAGTGCGACTATATCACTCTGCTTTAGCTCTTTCAGGTTCTTCGTTAGCTCTCGCATGGCCCATTCGATCGCCGACGCCATCGTTTCCGTGCCATCGAACATCACATCCATGATCATGGCCTTAATGTTATCCCTGATGAGCCTCAGATGTCCTTGGTAAGCCTTTTCCCCAATCTTTTCATGCAGTTTCTTGGCGTTTGACCGTGCCACCGATGCAGTCACTTCAAGCCCCTCGTATCTGTACGAGCTCGTAAGTGGCATAAGAAGGTAATGGAAAATACCACTAGTGCGAGAGGCGACGTCCTCCTCAAGTGATCTCTTAATATGGGCATGGTACGCCCTTCGGACTGCAAATGTCTCATTAGCAGTCCTCGTCACGGCGATCTCAATCAGCGTGCGGTTCCCGAACGACCACTTCTTCAACGCCTCATAGGCTAATAATAGGGGTGGCAATCGTATCGTATTGTGTCATATCTAAATCGTATCATTTTTTGATTGGATTAAAAATACATCAATCTAAATATGATCTATGAGTTAAATGGGTTAAGTAATTTAGACATGAACACAATCTGACTCAAAACACGATTAACCTGATACGACCTGTGACCCGAGAGAACGAAAGAAATAAAACCTGCATGAGATTTTATAATGAAAAATAAGGATAGAGTCGAAGAGAGCGGTGATGCAAGTAAAAAATTATCATCATTTAAACTCTCTAAAATGTTATTAAATAATCATTATTAGTATTTTATCATTTATAAGGTAATTGCTTAAGAGTGAAGGAAGTTTCTTGGGAAAAAAGAGTAACGACAGTTGCTTTTATTTTTCACTTTCTTTTCGTTAGAGGGGATTGTGATATTTGGACTCAACCGTCACAAAAGTTGCTCCCAAGACGTAGATTAGGTCAAATTGGTTGCATTGCTTGTTTGATCAATCTAATCAGATTAAAATATATAATTCATATAATCTAAATTTTAACTATTTAACCAGCTTCGTTTGGTGGAACCGTCAGCTTTGTTTGTTTGATCTAGAGGCCTCGGGTAGCGGTGACGGACGGATCATGGCGGCATACGTGCGGGCGAAGCGGGTGACGAGTTTGGGTCAAAACAGGTCAGACGGGTTCGTGTCAATCCGATTAAATACACGGGTCAATTTGGGTCAATTCGGATTAAGCGGTTGAACCCGAACACGATCCATTTAAATTTCGTGTTGGTGGATCGTGTCATACACGGGTTTGTACAAAAAAAATAGTCAACCCAAACCCATTTAATTCGTGTCATATTCGTATCGAGTTATCATGTCGTGTCAAAAATTGCCACCCCTAGCTAGCAATGTGTTTCTCTCTGGAGGTCCAGCATCCACAGCAGCACCGCTTTCTTGAAGTCCCGGGTGAGCTCCTTTTCGAGGTCCTTGAGGTGTCATCGTCGTACGTTAGGTGTAGACTTCGTGGATCTAGTGGCACTGGACGGTGGAGCAGTGCAAAAGGATTTGACGACGCCCACAGAGGGGGCTATCCGAGAGCAGACTTAGGGGAGAAGTTAGGGCGAGGTTCGACTTCTGGTGCTGGATCGGGACGCTCGTGGAGGAAGCTGACATCAGGCATGTCGGCTATATTGTAAAGGGCCGACCCGGTTGGCCAAGTAAAATGGCTGATACTGATGGCTGAGTAAAAGAGGCGGTCTTCGGAGGCTGAGCAGAGAACGCTGACTCCGAAGGCCGAGTTAAAAAGGCCGACTCCAAAGGACGAGTTAAGAAGATCAACTCCAAAGGTCGAATAAAAAGGATCAACTCTTAGGGCCAACTTAAGATGGCCGAACCAGAGTGACCAACTTGAGGGTCTGGCCCGAGTGCGACCATCGTTGCCTATAAGATTTATTAGCCCCATTCTTTGATTACTTTTTCTTAGTTGGGCCTTTTTTTTTGTTTCTTAGCAATATGATTTCTGATTTACATCAGCAAAAATCCAAGGCGATCCGTTTTTGGTGAAGTAGAAAACCCTAAAAATTGGCATTATTGCTTGTGAAAAGGAAAAAGAAAGGACCAATGTTAAAGAAAAGCTTAGTAAGAAAAAATGCACTTTCAAAGTGCAAAAAATTAAAGGAGCTAAAGAAATAGAAAAACTTTAAAATTTCAAAAGCCTCGAAATAAGTATAACAAAAGAGCAATTAAAGGATTAAGATTAACTTTTGAAAACATAATTCTTCATGTCCTAGTTGCCAATCCCATGCCTAATTTAAGGCCGCAATATTTATCTCACCTTTTAAGGTAAAGAAAAAAGGCATAAAGCCTCTTTTGGGCCCACTAAAAGCGTCCAAAAGACAACACACGACCCTTATATTTAATACCACTCCATTATCACCATCAGATCCCAAGAAAGGCCTCCTTGCTTCTCTATCCAAGAGGTAGCCAACATTTGTGATCTAAAAATGAAGACATGGAGTGGGACTAATAGCTTAGAAGAACTCTTCCTTATAAGAGAAAAAAAAGAGCTCGGAAAGGCCCTTTGTAAAGTACCCTAAAAAAATTCTAAGCCTAATGCTCAGGGTATAGAAGGCTTGGAAGCCCACCTCAAGAGGGTTCATTCTAAGCAAATTTAATGCCCACTTCAACATATTCTCTCTCTCCAACAGTTTCTTTTAGCCTCGGGAGTAGAGGTATATGAGGTATATGATAGTAGTACCAAATTAAGCTAGCATTAAGCTGATCTCCTGTCATAAGAACACATAGACTTCAGACTACATCCCACTACTTGCGATGATTGGATGAAGTCAGAAGGATATGACTAATGTAGCACCTAATCATTCCCCCCCTCAGGTTATGAACAAGATCAGAAAATAACTATTCTACAATATCCCCACACCAAAAGTTTGGCCCGTAACATATGGAGTAGTCCCATTATTGACCTTATTACTAGAGCCGGATATTCTATCATCGTTTGTGCGACCTTAGATACCAAGATTAGAGCCTACAAATAAAAAGAAATCTCACTTGAAGATCCATTGAAAGCTGGAAACCACCATCTCCCCCTACCCCTATCTGTCATTCTTCTTGATGCCTCATTGGTCGTAAGCCTTAAACCCTCGTACCATCTTTTATCCTCTAAGAAAGTTGTAAGCTCATGTGAACTCGAATATTTCTAAGACTATTCAATTTAAAATTAGGCTTCGTTTAGGCTGAATCTAGCTTCAAATTTATTATATATTTGGTTTGTTGGGAGAGCTATACTTTCTCCCTTCTTATGTAAATGTACTAAAAGGACACAAGTGAAATTATTGGACACAAACGGAAGTAATAAAATCCATAAGTAGTGACATCAAACTAGTTACAAAAGAATATCAACATTTATATAGAAAACTCATCAATATAATGGAAAAAAAAAAGAAACAAAATCTAATATTTTTTTATTATAAAATAGTAGAATTACAATCAGCCTACTTTAGAATAAACTAGAGGTTTACCATCAATAATATCATCAAGCAATTCTGTAATTTAATCACTCTTTAATAACAATATTAATATTTTTCACCAATCAAAGATGCATAATGATAAGAGAATGAAGAGAGATTTTTTAATATGATTGAAAATAGATTTTCGCAAAACTAAATGAAGAATGCTTGGACGTTTTGCCTCTAAAGATTTTTCCTTCTAACATCACAAATACCCCTACAACTTTGTTCCAATGGAGGATGAAAATACCGTCCGATCAATGCAACAAGGTGGTTGATGTTTTGAGCAAAGTTGTCAATTTCATTTTGTTTCGGCCGAAACATTTTGTTTTGGTGGCTTATCCGAAAAGATGAGCCCTACATTTCGCTTGGAAAGATTTTTTAGCCATTTCGATGCGTTTCGACGTGTTTCGAGCGTTTCGGCATATTTCGATCATTTCGGTAAAATATATTTTAAAAATTATTTTGTAAATTATTAAACCTTTCCGGACCATTTTAATATATATATATATATATATGTTAAAAAAAATCCTAGTTATCCTATCCCTTTTCTTTCAGTTGCACATCTGCATCTTTCAAAAACTCAAACTTTTTATTTTTTATGTTGTTATTAATATTTATGAAGAATATCAATTATGAATAATTTTTTATTATATATATATATATATATATATATTCAAAACGAAGCATCGAAACGATCTGATACTGAAATATTTTGTTTCATAAGTTAAAAAGAAACATAATTCGAAACAAAGTTGATAACTTTGATTTTGAGAGTTTTTTTTATTTTACCCTCTTGTTCCATTGGTCTTCCCCCGTCCATGACCCAGTTTTCTACTCCCCTTCTTCTTGTGGCTGATACAAAGCCACTTACAGGGCTTCTCTGGGAAGCCAAATCAAAGTCATGTTGGCGAAGGCCGTTGGGGGTGAGAGAATCATTTTTTTTACATTCTTATTTTTCACATATACTCTCTCTTTCATTTGGCTCTTCTATGCTCTCATACAAGCATGCATGACTGATAGGCTCTCTTCAACGCTTAGTTTGACTTTTCTTGGTGGCCTTTGGCCTCCAACAACAGCTCCTTTTAGACCGTGACTTCTTCGTACATTTATTTTGGGCATCTCGATCTCTAAGTGAAAGAAGAGAAGAAAATTGCAATCAATCTGTTTTCACATTTGAAAATTTAATTCTACTCCGTTTTGCCTTAAATTTTTAGAGATAAGTTCTAGTAACGAAAGCTACAAATCTATAGTTTCGATTTGTTGATTGGATGTATCCTAATCTTTCTCTGGGATACCATTTGTGAGTATTTTAGTTTTATTTTATTGAAATTCACTTTTTATTTAATGATGAATACCTTATCGTAAATCAAGAGTGGTGTTCTTTTTGATGATTGTGATCCTCTCTAGCTTTGTCCATAGAAGACCCCTTATCGTAATCCCTTTTGTTTTTTTTATTTTATTTTATTTTTTATTTGGTACAGACGGGCGATCACACTAGTCTAGTATGGATCAATCCAGATACATCCGAATACAAAATTTACAACAACACAGGAGGATAGTGGTCACCCATCCTCCATATCCTATAGCCTACATGCTGAGCCACGGCCGCCGCTGCCCAGTCAGCTGTCGTATTGGCTTCACGGAATACATATTGAATATGGGCAGTATCCACCTCCTGAAGCATGGTCCAAATATCCCTGAGGATTGGATTGGTGGATACATCAGGAACACTCTCCTTCCGCATCCACTGTATGACTGTCATAGAGTCTCCATCAATCATAAACCTCTGTGCTCGAAGAGTCTGAGAAGCATAAGAAATACCTGCCCATACAGCATAAAGCTCGGACATAGGGACAGAGGAATCCAGGGTACCAAATTCGCCAGCCGCCAGCATATCACCCTGTAGCCCGTGAATGATGAAGGCCGAACCAGCTAGTCTGCCGCGGACACTCCCATCAAAGTTGATTTTGACAAACCCTGGAGGGGGGCTCCCAGGAAATAAATACCGTACAACGGTTTGCTGCCGAAGCAGCAGGGGAACCCCATAGGCCAGAGATGTCATAACCAACAGATTGAATAGCACGAGCACAATCCGCGGACAAAGATCTAATCTTCCTCACAAGCTGATGTGAAGAAATACTGTCCTCCGAGAAAATAATCTGATTCCTTGATAGCCAAATCTGGTAAGCCGTGGCCGCCCAGAGACCACGTATATGCTGAAGAGCCATCCAAAGATCCTGGAAAAAGATAGGATGTGGAGAACCGTAAACATCAACTCTATAATCATAGCCCATCGAGTGCCAAATCCATCTAGCTCTTGGACATATGAAGATAGCATGGTCTATAGTCTCATCCTCCAAACCACACAAGGGGCAGGTCGGCTGGATAGACAGGCCCCTATGGGAGAGCAGGGCACTCGTCGGTATGCACTCCCAAAGAAGCTTCCAGATAAAAAGCTGAACCCTAGGAAGAGTGGGAAGCAACCATATCCACGCAGCATCCTTCGTTTCTTAAGACTGAGGCCTAAAGATCTTCATAAGTTCCCTGAAAGGGGCCCTAGAGAGGGAGGATCTCTGCCATAGCCTCACATCAGCCGAGGGACCAGAGATAAGAGGAATTGATAGAATCCGTTGAGAGAGTTCCTCACCAAATAGACTGGTCACCTTGAGGGTATTCTAGGAGGAGGGATCTAATGAGATCAAATCCTTAACCCTCATGTCAGTGGGAATATCAGTGCTAATAAATGAGGGCCACCGAGACAGAGGAAGCTCAGAAATCCACGAATCCTGAATAGCATCAATAGAGTGACCATCACCAACCATCCAAGAGACGTTCTTCCTAATAGAGTCACCAACCTGGCACACCTCCTTCCAAAAGGAGGAACTTCCCCTGGGCGGCAAAATGTACTCCCCTAGCTTCCAATCACCATATCTCGTACGCATGACAGAGCTCCAGAGGCAGTGCGGCTCCAGAAGGAAGCGAGAAGCATGTCTGGCCAATAAAGCTTGACGCGTTACCAATAAGGATTGAATCCTAAGACCCCCTTCATGAATAGGCATACAGATCATGTCCCAAGATAGAAGATGAATACCATGCCCGTCTTGCATAGAAGCCCATAGAAAATCTCTAAAACATCTCTCAATCCTTCTCAAGCAAGTAGTCGGGATGGCTGCATTCGACAACATATAGAGCGGAAGGAAAGAAAGAACCGACCGAATAATGGTAATCCGTGCCTGAAGAGTGGATCGTCCTCTTTCTAACCTTGGAGCATAGCACGCATTCGGTCAGCCCCAAGTCGTGTGGAGATGCGGAAGCGAGATGATATCCCTGCTGAAATTTCTGCAGCAGAATTTTGGATCTTGATCTTGGTAATCTTCCCAGATTGATTAGCAACTAGGATTTTCCTTGGTTTCTTGCGCCCCAAGATTGTAAGAGAGGGTCGTGGCCTCTCTTCTTCCTCACGTGAACCTTCAGATCTGATCCAGAAATCAAGAGACGCTGCCCAAGGAAAAGGTACTGCTAGGGTTTCTTCCTTCTCCTTCCTTGAGAGAGGCGGCTCCAAGAAGATGGCTAGGGCAGAGATGGCAGCAATAAAACCCTAGAAACCTAGGGCATCTATATGTGAGAAAGAGAGGAGGAGGAAGAGAAGGGATAGCTTATTCTAGGGAGAAAAGGGTTTCTTTCATTCATCTATAATCATCATCGTTACATGACTATATATAACCCGTCCCCATGACGGCCACCAAAATAAAACCAGCACCACACATGAACCGGTGCCTTATTATATGGATAATAAACCCTAAAAAACTCCCTTGGACCAACCCACACCTTGGGCCCAAACCCAGCCCAATGATAGACTAGCCCCCTCAAGACCCAACAACCTGGGCCTTAACCCTGTGGAGCCTACAAACCTCCACCCTAGGATTTAAGCTTTGGAGTACCACACCAGGCTCTACAATCTCCACCTTGGTGCTTCAAAGCTGCTGAAAAATCTGCACATTCCCTCAGACCCATCAGTGTCACACATGAGAGAAAGCTATCCCGTGGAAGAGTCTTCGTAAGTGCATCTGCCTGGTTCTTCTTTGTATGAACTTTTACCAGCTCCACTTCACCTTCTTCCACCAATTCTCTGATCCTGTGATACCTCACATCTATATGCTTTGTGCGTGCATGATAGATTGGGTTCTGAGCCAACTGCAGGGCACTCTGACTATCACTGTGTAACAATACTGTACCCTGCTTCACCCCCATTTCCATGATGAGTCTCTTCAACCAAAGAGCCTCCTTGGCAGCCTCTGTAATCCCTATATACTCAGCTTCTGTTGTAGACAAAGCTGTAATAGGTTGAAGGGTTGATCTCCAAGAAATTAATCCACCATACATGCTGAACACATACCCTGTGGTAGACCTTCTTGTATCCAGATCACCTGCAAAATTTGCATCCACAAATCCTTCCAATGGACCTAATGACTTACTTGGGATATTAGATTTCTCCTTAGATCCATCTTGCTGCCCAAAAATTAGACCAAGTCCACGAGTTCCCTGAAGGTACCTCAAAATCCACTTGAGTGCCTTCCAGTGCTCCTTCCCTGGGTTCGCCATGAATCTGCTCACCTGGCTCACTGCATATGCTATGTCAGGCCTGCAACACACCATAGCATACATAATGCTGCCCACGGCACTGGCATATGGAACTCTCTCCATGTACTCTTTCTCTTCATCTGTCTGGGGGTTCTGTAACTTAGAAAGAGACATGTGACTAGCCAAAGGTGTTCCAACTGGTTTGGCCTTATCCATCCCAAACCTCTCCAACACCTTGTGAATATATCCACCCAATGACAAGTGTAGAATTCCCTTGGTCCTATCTCTGTAAATTTCATCCCAAGTATCTTCCTAGCTGACCCCAAATCCTTCATTTCAAATTCTGTTGATAATGCATATTTCAGTCTATTCACTGCTTCAACACTCCTGCTGGCAATGAGCATATCATCCACATACAGAAGGAGATACAGTGCATCATCCTCATCCACATCTTTCACATAGACACAAGTATCATGTTCACATCTAGAAAATCCAAGGCCCAAAATAAAAGTGTCAAACCTTTTGTACCACTGACGGGGTGACTGCTTCAAACCATAGAGCGATTTCTTTAGTAGACACACTTTTTCTTCCAATCCAGATTCCTTGAAACCCTCTGGTTGCTTCATGTATATCCTCTCCTCTAGACTCCCATGTAAGAAAGCCGTCTTCACGTCCATCTGCTGCAACTCCATACCATGTTGTGCTACGAGAGATAACAACACACGAATTGAAGCATGACGTACCACTGGAGAGAATACCTCTGTGTAGTCCACTCCCTCTCTCTGTGAGAACCCCTTAGCAACAAGCCTTGCTTTGTATCTGACTCCACCTTGCTCTGAAGGTGCCTCCTTCTTTGTGAACACCCATTTTGAACCAATGGCCCGAGCATCTCTAGGTAGATCCACTAGCTGCCATGTCTTGTTCTTTTCCAGGGACTCCATCTCCTCCATCATGGCCTGCATCCATGAGTCTCTTTCTGAACTTTCCATGGCTTCTTGGAAGGTCTCTGGATCTTCATTTGCAATGATTAGAGCATAGGAAATCATGTCATCAATGCGATACCGAGCAGGTTTGATGATGGTACGCTTTGCCTTGTGTAGTGCCACACCCCTTTGATCATCTCTCAAAGCTGAAGTGTGTGACTCCACCTGCACCTCCTTTTGGATTGATGGCTCTTGTGGCTGATCCTTTACATGTATTGGAACATTCATACCAAACTCCACCTCAAAAGAAGCATGTTTTGAAGTAGAAGTAGAAGGTACATCACCTGTCAGCCAATGCTGTCCACTGCTGTCCTGTTCAGCCTTTTCAGCTCCATCTGCAATCTCTGACCTCTTCAAGATGCTCTTCTCATCAAAAATAATGTCTCTACTGATGATACACTTCTGTGAATCTGAACTCCATAGCAAATAGCCTTTAACTCCCTGTGGATACCCGATGAAGATCAGCCTTTGTGATTTTGGGTCCAGCTTGCTCCTTTCAGTTGCCTCCACATGTGCATAGGCTGGGCAACCAAAAATCCTTAGGTGTCCAAGCTCCACCTTCTTCCCACTCCAGATCTCCTCTGGAATGCCTCCATCAAGTTTTCTATTAGGGGACCTGTTAACAAGAAAACCAGAGAACATAATTGCATCACCCCAAAAGACCTTGGGCAGTGATGCCTGCAGCCTCAAACACCTAGCCTTCTCTGTCAATGTACGATTCATCCTCTCTGCCACACCATTCTGCTGGGGAGTCATCCTTACTGTGTAATGGCGTTGGATCCCATTTTCCTCACAGTAGCTTCTGAATTCATTGCTTGTATACTCCCCTCCATTGTCAGATCTCAAACACTTCACTGGTTTTCCTGTCTCCTTTTCAACACCAACTCTCCAAGCTTTAAACCGGGCAAATACCTCTGATTTTTCTCTTATCAGATATACCCATACCTTCCTGGAGTAGTCATCAATGAAAGTTAAAAAATACTTAGCCCCACCTCTGGCTGACACAGGGGCCGGTCCCCATACATCTGAGTGAACTAGTTCCAGAATACCTTCACTCTGCTTGGAACTGCTGGCAAATCTTACCCTATGTTGTTTGCCATAAATACAGGGCTCACAGATGTCATTATCCTCCTTCTTAAGTGATGGAATCAGACCTCTTTTGCTGAGTTCTATAAGCCCTTTATCACTCATGTGTCCCATTCGATAGTGCCACAGTTTATAGACCAACTGTTCCTCCTGTGCCGCTGCTAGCACCTCTGCACCATCTATGGCCACTGAGCCTTCCATCTGATAGAGATTATTTTCCAACCTTCTCCCTTTCATCACCACTAATGCACCCTTGGTTATCCTCAAACATCCACTCCCCGGCTGGCTTCCAAAAGCATACCCATGCTTCTCCAGGTAGCCCAAAGAAATTAGATTCTTCTTCAACTCCGGGACATGTTTGACATTGGTTAAAGTCCTTATAACCCCATCATACATCCTCACCCTTATGCTTCCAACTCCAGCAACCTTACAAGGATGATTATCACCAAGGCATACACTCCCTCCATCAGATTCTTCATAAGTTGCAAACCACTCCCTATGCGAAGTATAATGGTGAGAACATGCTGAGTCAAGTGTCCAACAACTATCACACTTCTTGGTCCCATCTGAAACTACCAGTACATCATCTTCACTGTCTTCAGATGAATTTGCACCACCATTGCTGGCTGAACCTCCCTTGGAAATGCCCTTCCCCTTCTCATTCTTCAGAAGTGGGCAATTTCTCTTCAGATGACCAATCTGATGACACTTGTAACACTTCCATGCTTTCTGCTTGCCCCGAGACTTAGATCTGCCTTTGGACTTGCCTCTAACCTTTTCCCAGGGTCTTCCTTGCCTCTCATTCACAGCAAGTACCTCTGTGTTAGAGTTTCCCATGCGAATCTTTTCTCTTTGCTGGTTTGATCTCAGCACCCCCACAACCTCTTCATAATTCAGGGTCTCCTTCCCATACACCAAGGTTGTAATCAGACCATCATAGGAACTGGGTAGCGAACACAACAAGATGAGGGTCTTGTCTTCTTCATCAATCTTCACATCAAGGCTCATCACCTCTGAGCACACTTGATTGAATTTCTGAATATGGGCCACAAGATCTCCTCCCTCAGGCATTCTCAAGCTGTACAACTGTTTCTTCAACCACAACTTGTTTGTCATGCTCTTTCCCATGTAAGTGTTCTCTAAAGTTTCCCATAGCCCCCTTGCCGTGGTCTGCGTGCAAATCTCCGGCAAGACTTGATCAGCCAAGCACATCCTGATTGTGCTAAATGCAATCTCCTCTAACTCCTCCCAATCCTCACGACTTACATTATCCGGTCTTTGTTTCACCAAGACCTTATAAATCCTTTGCTGTACCAATAAATCCTTCACCCTTTGCTGCCATAGGGTGAAGTTCCCCTTGCCATCATACTTTTCAAAATCGAATTTAAAGCTACTAGATGCCATATCCAACCAAGAAACAATGCACACAACAAAAACAGAAAATTAAACTTGCTGCAGAAATTTCTGGTTTGATATCTTACCAAGAAACGCCCAAGATCCAATCTTTTCTCCACCAAATCACCGAGGCTCTGATACCAAATGAAGAGTGGATCGTCCTCTTTCTAACCTTGGAGCATAGCACGCATTCGACCAGCCCCAAGTCGTGTGGAGATGCGGAAGCGAGATGATATCCCTGCTGAAATTTCTGCAGCAGAATTTGGATCTTGATCTTGGTAATCTTCCCAGATTGATTAGCAACTAGGATTTTCCTTGGTTTCTTGCGCCCCAAGATTGTAAGAGAGGGTCGTGGCCTCTCTTCTTCCTCACGTGAACCTTCAGATCTGATCCAGAAATCAAGAGACGCTGCCCAAGGAAAAGGTACTGCTAGGGTTTCTTCCTTCTCCTTCCTTGAGAGAGGCGGCTCCAAGAAGATGGCTAGGGCAGAGATGGCAGCAATAAAACCCTAGAAACCTAGGGCATCTATATGTGAGAAAGAGAGGAGGAGGAAGAGAAGGGATAGCTTATTGTAGGGAGAAAAGGGTTTCTTTCATTCTTCTATAATCATCATCGTTACATGACTATATATAACCCGTCCCCATGACGGCCACCAAAATAAAACCAGCACCACACATGAACCGGTGCCTTATTATATGGATAATAAACCCTAAAAAACTCCCTTGGACCAACTCACACCTTGGGCCCAAACCTAGCCCAATGATAGACTAGCCCCCTCAAGACCCAACAACCTGGGCCTTAACCCTATGGAGCCTATAAACCTTCATCCTAGGATTTAAGCTTTGGAGTACCACACCAGGCTCTACAGTGCCATCATAGATAGATCAGTGACATGCCAACCCTCGATACGCTGACGAACCCACCTCTCTAGATCCACATAATCGGAACAGCGAGGACGTCTGCCAGTCATGGGGATCCCCAGATACATAAATCGGTCAGTCTGAGTAGTGATTCCCAACCGATTAATGATAGCTTTACTGGTTGGTCTGGGAGTCTTCGGGCTAAAGCAGATAGAAGACTTCTGAAGGTTGACCTTCTGACCCGAAGCCTGACAATAGCGCTGAATAATGGAATCAAAGGAAGCCGCATTATCAGTAGAGGCTTGACCTAGAAGGATACAGTCATCAGCAAACAAAAGATGAGAGATGGAAAGGCACACATCCCCCATCATAAAAGGGACAATCCTCTGATTGTGCTGAGCCTGATGGAGAGCTCGAGAGAGATCATCCGTAGCCAAAATGAACAGAAGGGGAGATAAAGGGCATCCCTGATGCAATCCAACCGAAGAGTGGAAAAACTCAGTCAGGCTCCCATTGATGATCAAGGAGAAGGAAGGCCTCTAGATACATGCCATAACCCACTCAATAAACCTCTCATCAAAATCGAACTCCTGAAGAGAACGATACAAGAAGGTCCAGCTCAGTCTATCATATGCTCTCTCCATATCAAGTTTAATGGCCATAAGACACCGTCTGGCAGGGGCTCCATGTAGATCATGCATAAACTCCTGAGTGATGAGGACATTATCCGAGATAGACTGCCCTCTGATAAACGCCCCTTGTTTCTCAGAAATAATATGGGGGATCATAGCTCGGAGGCGAGAAGCTAAAAGACGGGCACAAACCTTGTACATAGTAGTACATAGGCTAATCGGCCTAAAGTGCTGAGGTAGAGAAGCATCTGAGCGTTTAGGAACAAGAGTAATAAGTGTTCGATTCCAATCCTCAGGAATGTGCTTAGATTGGAAAACAGTTTGGATAGCCTGAACCATTTCCTGCCCAACAATATCCCAATAATGACGGAAAAAGAAGGATAGGAACCCATCCGGCCCAGGAGCCTTATCCGGTCCAAGCTCCCAAAGAGCCCGACGAACCTCCTCCGCATGAATAGGCCTGACAAGCATGGCGTTATCCAAAGAGGACACCTTCCTGGTATCAGATACCTGAACAACCGGAACCCCATCGCCAAAAGATTCAGACCATCTGGATTGAAAGAAATGAAGAAGCTAAGAATGAATAGAATGAATATCCTCCTGATAATTCCCCTCAGCATCCACTAACCTCCGGATCCTGTTAGCTGCCCGCCGCTTTAGAGTAGCTTGGTGGAAGAATCTGGTATTACGATCCCCTTCACGAATCCACTGAACCCTAGATCTTTGCCTCCAATATAATTCCTGCTGTCGAAGAAGGGAGTGATGGTGAGCAAGATTCTCTCACAACAAGGAGAGATCAGAGTCCAATAGAAAACCGTCCTGGTCCTCCTTCGACTGAATGACACATATAATAGCTTCAGCCTGCTCCACTTGCCTAACCAGATCCCCAACCTCCAGTCTATTCTATCTAAAAAGTCTGCGACTGGCCAGCAAAAGACGACGTGATATCCGATAGACAGCATTACCCCTGATAGGAAGGTACCAGATCTGAGAAATGATAGCCCGAGCAGCATAATGGACCGTCCAGAATCGTTCAAATCTAAACTATTTCCTTAGATGTAGATCAGCCTCCAAGGAAATCAGAATAGGACAATGATCCGAGGCGATCCTAGGAAGGTGAGTAACAGTGACAGCAGGGTATTTTTGGAGCCACTGAGCGGTAGCCAAAGCTCTATCAATTCTCTCCCAAACACGAGCTGTCCCCTGTCAGTTATTGCACCAAGTAAATTGGGGCCCCGAATACCCCAAATCCATCAGCCCAGTAGATCCAATGAATGATCTAAATTCAATAATATCAGCAGAGTTGGTGACTGGCCTGCCCACTCTCTTCTCACTGGCCTCAGTAATGCAGTTGAAATCACCAGCAATAATGGAAGGAATCCCTTGAGCTAGGAGGGAAGTCAACTCGGACCAAAGAGCCCATCGCTCACGGTAGTCCGTACTGGCATAGACCATCGATAAGATCCAGGGGTCAGAAGTCCCCTCAGAGACAACAAGACCTATCTGCTAATTACTCTGATGAAATGCATCAATCGTGACGACAGAGTCACGCCAAATAGCCAAAATGCCTCCAGACAACCCTACCGCCTCCATCACATATGAAGACTAGGACCGGGCAATCTGCCTCCAAAACCGCACCAAACTATCTCCTGACAGCTTAGTTTCTAAAAGGACACATATATCAAAATTATGTAGCTGAATCAATCTACCAAAAGAGGAATGAAATGAGGGCTTATTAGCGCCTCTAACATTCCAAATTAAGATCTTCATTAATTAACTGGAGATAGCTAGGACCTCCTCCTGGTCCTCTGCCATCACACTATTAGAATTCTGAAAAGAGCAGTCCTGCAGGACATCTGAATCAGCATCAATGTCTCCTGAACCCTGGCCCATGAGATCCACATAAGTATCCTGACACTCCTGGTCTGCAGGCCTATCTGGGTTAATCCTCTTCACCACCTGATCTGATTCCAAGCAGCAGAGGGACTGGGGCAAGTTTTGTGA
The DNA here is from genome assembly GCA_900491605.1 of Calamus simplicifolius. Taxonomy (NCBI): domain Eukaryota; kingdom Viridiplantae; phylum Streptophyta; class Magnoliopsida; order Arecales; family Arecaceae; genus Calamus; species Calamus simplicifolius. The sequence continues at coordinate 392,258 of UESW01004406.1, forward strand.
ACAAGGAATGATATCCACTCTGCAGTTGGCCATATTGCCCTTGCCTTTCCCTTTTCTCTTATCCATTTTAGAGATAGATCGGGGGGGTAGGCACTCAACAGGTCACGCCCGCTTGAGGGGCCCCGAACCCATTACCCTATTCTCCACCTGGTCCTTATTAGAGGGAGCCAAAGCCAAAGATGCAAAAGGGTTAGCTGAGACCAGGGATTGGGCAGTAACAGATTCAGAAAACCCAATGTGATCCACTTTGAGCTTCCCCTTAACTGAACTTTTAGAAATGGCATGCTGCTGGAAAACCGGCACGGCCACCAGTGAGTGTGGTTCCTTCTCCCCTCCCACCTTAGCCAACATCTGCTTCCTATTATCTGTTCCATTCGAACCTTCAGCCACCAAGTGAATCGGCACTGCCTCAGAAGCTGAAATAGGGCTTTCCTTCTTCCCTCCCGGCTCGCAGCTAACTGAAGCAAATTTCACTGACCCAGAGGGCCGTCTTCGTCCCACCTTCGACGGAATCTTCCAGCCATCCTTCAGACTCAAATCCATAGCACCCGGCAAAGGAGCAGAACTGGGAATAGAGGCAAACGGCGTTGACTGAACTAGGGGATCCTCTACACACCTCCGTTGACGAACCGCAGCCAACCACGGCCCGAAAACGAAGCTGCTATCTGAGACCTCCGCCTCAGCCAAGACCTCAGGAACATATAGACCCTCCAAATGCAAAGACCCACATTTCGGGCAGAAGCCCTCCAAGGATTCATAAATGAACGACTGCCAGAATGGACCACGCAGCCCCTAAACCCTGGTCCGAGGCCGGAGGGGGCAGCACAGATTGACACAAACCGCCACCCTTGCAAAGCCTCCCCTGGTCCTTAACGATGTCGCAGTATCCGCACAGCAAAAGGACCCTGCTTGCTCTGAGATAGCACTGAGTATTTCCTCCTTCCAGAACTCCATTGGAAGGCTAGGCATCCTCATCCAAACCAGCGCAGAGGAGATGGAATGCTCGGCCGGAAAGAATTCCTGTCGCTAGGCTTCAGTTCCGATAATCAGTCCATTGATTACCCATGGGCGATTGAGGACCAAATCAACTGCCTTCGGGTCTTCAAATTGAAATATATGGCAGCGGAAAGCCAGGGAAACCGGGACGATGACTCCAGAAATTCCGGCACGTCTGAACTCCCTGATGTAGGCTTCAGCCGACGCCCATTTAGAGAAAGAACGGGCCATTATAGCACACTGCTGCCACCCCGCCGCCTCCTCTTCCAGCAATGGCATCGAGACTCGAACAACATCCGGGAATTTGGAGCCTCTCCACCTCCAACGGAGAGGGAGACGAAGACACCCATTTGTATCCAGACTCCTGAGCCTTTCTCCGGTGAATCCGAACCTCCTCAGCCGAATCGGAAGCCATAGGGAGACGGAGGAAGGCGGGATGACGGGCAGAGGAAAGGCACGCACCCGGTCGACGAAGATCGTCGGAGATCGAGGAGAAAGATAGCCGGAGCACAAATCTTAAAGCAAGGCAAAGAGGATGAACCAGGGAACCTTTTATTGATAATGAGTGATTTGCTGGACCACGGTCACCTGCTTTTTTTTCTGAGGGATTTTTTATGCAAATTATTGGTATTATTTATGATCAATTATTTTATCTTCATTGTACGCTATTACCTACATCATCTCTCATATTCAGATTCATGTGTAGAGGGGAATGATGTTTGCCTTTCCAGCATGATCTTGGTTGGAAAGAATTAATTTGACCCAAAGCATGGATTAATTGAAGCAAGCCCAAGCTCACTTGTAACCCCAAAGACTGCCCGCTCAAATGTCAACTCAACCTTTTCTAGCTTGAATTTTTATAGAAGGTCACATAACGTGTCTTTAACGAAGATTATAACACTATAACACACACACACACACACACACACACACACACACTCTCTCTCTCTCTCTCTCTCTCTCTCTCTCTCTCTCTATACATATATATATATATACATATATATATACACGCGCATGCTCACTTGTAACCCCAAAGACTGCCCGCTCAAATACACACACACACACACACACACACACTCTCTCTCTCTCTCTCTCTCTCTATACATATATATATATATATATATATATACACGCGCATGCGCACACACACATACTTTTTAATATTTTTAAGAACTCAACACTTGTGCATAAGCGAAGTTTATTATATTTCTACTATTAAGTTCTCAACCCGATCAAACTTTATTTAAACTTGGTTCAATCTAAGCTCAAACTTGGATTAAGTTTGGGTTAAAAATATTAAAGTTGGATTGCTCTTAAATTTGTGCTTTACTTAATCATTAGGATTTATTTGAGTTAGGTTTTTTTATGATTTTCTTGATAAGTTGCATTCCAACTTAACCCTAACCTCCCTATACAATAACGATCAAATATAAATATACATATCATATTAATTTAGTTTGAAAGTATTAATCCTAGTTATACAAGTTCATAGGTCCTCTATCGCGCATATAAGTTAGCATTTAGAAATACAATAATAAAATCTTTTTTTGGGATAAAATAAATAAATCTAACATATCACTTAAGGGTGGCAAAGTTAAACACAACTCAAATTCAGCATGAAATAAGCGAGACCGGATTGAACTTAAGTAAATTAATATTATAAACATGTAGACACAATTATAATATGAGATAATCATGTTGTGTTGTGGGCTGATCGCTAATCTAAAAATGATATGTTTAAGATCCATTTATTTAACGACAAATTAAGTGGATCAGATTAGGTTATATCAATATGCATTAAGTAGGTTATCCCTTTCCGTATTAAGTGAGTCTAATATGATTTATTTATTAAATGAGTTATGGGTGTTGTGTCATGTTATTTATTTAATAATCATGTTATATTCATGTTTAGATTTTTGACATGATTAATTAATCATTTTATGTTCGTGCCAACCTATATATTATAACTTATCTTTAATATGATTTGAAAGCATAAATTAATGCAATCATCACTTGCTTTTCATGGTTAAGTCATGACAATAGTTTGGTTGAATAATGATCATTTTGTTTTGGATTTTATTTTGATTCTACTATGGCAATTTGCCTATATCGAGTACATCTAGACTTAGATCGAGTTCAACAAGTGCAGTAACTCTTGCCAGCTTAGATCAACCTCAGGCTTGTATGGTTTATATGTTAGGAATAGTGCTTTTGAAATCAGATGTATTTATACTTTTGATTTTTTGAATTAATAAAAATAATAATTTTCTTCAATCTTTTCTCTTTTATAAAAAGATGAATGTTTATAAAAAATTAAAATATATTATGAGGCTGTAATTTTAGTATAATGTATATAAGAGGATTAAAATTATGGCTAATATATTTAAATATGTTCGTGATTGATGAAAGTATGGATCTTCTATCGCTAATCACTAATATGGTATATGAACATTATGAATGTGATAATCTTATCTGGATTATTGTGTAGAGACACTTAGTGAAGGTATTATATAATAAGATTATATAGGACTTTGATCGATATAATTTGAATCTTTATTTAAGTACCATTATAAAGAATTCAATTTATATCACAAGATTGATAGACTGAAATTAAATATATTGATCCCTATCATATATGCGGATAAATATGAGACCAATATATTTATCCTAATTAATTAAAGAAAGATCGATAAATACCTCCAGCCATTGCTGTTGATTTTCTTCTAGATGAGGGTAAGGATCTTCCACGCCTTGCGGTCTCTCTCAGCGATGGTGTAAACTTTTTCTCTCTCGATGAAACCAGACGCAGGGACCTACCCGTTTTATAAACCTGTATGCCTTATCTGTCCATCACAGAGGGCGCCACTTTAAACGGATATGGTTGAGGGATTCTTATCTCAATCGTGAATTCAAAATTTGAATTCACGCAATCCCTCAAGATTAGAATATAGGACCACCTTAATCGTAACTAACCGATACGCTTAATGGAGAAAAAACCAACATTCTCCCACTTGGTCCATATATTCTATTACTATAGTAAGAAACAGAATACATGAATCATGGCAATAGGTCCTCTTAAAATTGAGTATTATTTACCATGTATCACTATGTATTATATTTCCCAAACATAAACCCATATAACTTAATGAATAAACCCCATGTTTATTCTAGGTCCAACTTAATGATGCTCATCACAAATAAATATGTACACTAAATAACTGAATGTGAAAAACATCACAATCATAAAAGAGTTTCATTAATTATAAAATTCATCATTACAATGAATTAAATAAAATAACCAAGACCCATACGGTCTACATGATCCCTAAACTTCTGTAATGGCATGCCTTTAGTCAAGGGATCAGCTATCATCAACTCAGTGCTCACGTGCTCTATAACCACTGTCTTTTCTTTAACACGTTCTCGTATGGCTAAATATTTGATGTCGATGTGCTTGCTTCAACTACCACTCTTATTATTTTAGCCATAAACACTGCAGCTGAATTGTCACAATAAATCTTCAATGGCTTAGATATAGAATCCACAATTCTAAGCCCAGAAATGAAACTCTTCAACCATACACCATGCGAAGTAGCCTCAAAACATGATACGAACTCGCTTCCATGGTGGAAGTAGCAGTCAAAGTCTGCTTGGCGCTCCTCCAAGATACAGCTCCACCAGCAAACATAAATATGTATCCAGATGTTGACTTCCGAGAATCAACACAGCCAGCAAAGTCAGCATCAGAGTAGCCAATTACTTCCAAATTTTCAGTCCGTCTGAACATAAGCATATAGTCCTTGGTACCCTGAAGATACCTCATCACCTTCTTAGCAGCTCTCCAGTGGTCTAAACCTGGATTACTCTGATATCTCCCCAACATTCCAACTGCAAATGCTATGTCAGGCCTTGTACAGATCTGAGCATACATCAAGCTACCAACAGCTGAGGCATATGGAGTGTTTTTCATTTCCTCCCTCTCAAAGTCATTCCTTGGGCACTGACTCAAATTGAATCTGTCACCCTTGACTATGGGAGCTATACTCGGTGAACAATTTTTCATCCGAAATCTCTCTAAAATTTTATTGATATAGGTTTCTTGAGATAGACCTAAAACACCTTGAAGTCTGTCTCTTTGAATTTTAATGCCAATGACATAAGAGGCATCACCCATATCTTTCATGTCAAAATTCTCAGAGAGAAATTGTTTCACCTCATGTAACATACCTTTATTATTGATTGCAAGTAAAATATCATCTACATATAGGATTAGAAACAAATTTTGCTCCCACTGACCTTCTGGTATATACATTGATCCATGATGTTCTCTACAAATCCAAATGAAGAAATCACATCATGAAATTTTAAGTACCATTGCCGAGAGGCTTGTTTCAATCCATATATAGATCTCTTGAGCTTGCATACTAATTGCTCATTATTACTAGAGGAAAAACCTTCAGGTTGTTTCATATAAACCTCTTCCTCTAGATCTCCATTGAGAAATGCAGTTTTCACATCCATTTGTTGCAACTCTAAATCAAAATGTGCAACAAGTGCCATGATAATGCGGAAGGAATCTTTCTTAGATACAGGAGAAAATGTCTCCTTGTAATCAATTCCCTCCATTTGAGTGAATCCCTTAGTAACGAGTCTTGCCTTATATCGCTCAATGTTGCCTAACGAGTCTTTCTTGGTCTTAAAGACCCATTTGCAGCCAATGGCTTTTACTCCATCAGGCAACTCAACAAGATCCCAGACTCCATTAACTGCCATAGAATTCATCTCATCTTTCATAGCATCATACCATAAATTAGATTCCTTACAATTCATGGCTTGTGAAAATGTTTCAGGATCATTTTCAGCTCCAATGTTATAGTCCGACTCTTGAAGATACACAATATAGTCACTAGAAATTGCTGATTTCTTTCTCTTGTAGATCTTCTTAATGTTGTAACAACCTCCTCTGGAGGAGTTGATTGTTCAACTATCTCTGGTAACTCATGAGAGACTGGATCTACTAGTTCATTATCAGCAATTGTGGAATTTCAACGACTGGTTGTATAATGCCCGTTTGGTCTTGAGGGGCACTATGAACGATAATCAGTTTGTCACTTGAAGTGGAAGGTTGAGCATCAGAATGTTCCCTTTCAGGAATCATGCTCTGCAATTGATCACTCCCACTGATCAAGTCATTCTCAAGAAATTTGGCATTTCTCGATTCCACAATCCTAGTTGTATGAGATGGACAGTAAAATCTATATCCCTTGGACCTCTCGGCATATCCAACAAAATACCCACTAATGGTCCTAGGGTCCAGCTTTTTCTCTTGTGGATTGTATACTCTCACTTCACATGGGCATCCCCATACGCGTACATGTCGCAAACTTGGCTTCCAACCTTTAAATAACTCAAATGGCGTTTTAGAAACAGCCTTGGTTGGAACTCGATTTAATATGTACACAGCTGTCTTGAGAGCTTCTGTCCACAAGGACTTAGGTAGTTTGGAGCTGCTAATCATGCTCCTCACCATGTCCATCAATGTTCGGTTCCTTCTTTCTGCTACACCATTCTGATCAGGTGAGCCAGGTAAACTGTATTGGGCAACAATCCCATGTTCTTGAAGGAACTTCGCAAATGGACCAGGCATTTGTCCATCTTCTGTGTATCTCCCATAATACTCACCTCCTCTATCAGATCTCACAATTTTGATTTGCTTTCCACATTGTGTCTCTACTTCTGCCTTAAATACCTTAAAGGCATCTAATGCTTCGTTCTTATTATGAAGCAAGTAGAGATACATAAATCGTGAGTAATCATCAATAAAGCAGATAAAGTATTTCGGACCATGAAAATCCATATCCGGACAACAAATGTCCGTGTGTATGATCTCTAATAGGTCTGAACTCCTCTTGGCACCTTTCTTTGACTTATTGGTCTGCTTGCCTTTAATGCAGTCCACACAAGTATCAAAGTCAGTGAAGTCCAAAGTATTGAGTACCCCTTCATTCACTAACCTCTTGATTCTATCTATGGAGATATGTCCCAATCTCCGATGCCACAACATAGAAGAGTTATCATTTACAACACATCTTTTTATGCCAGCCCTAACATGCATTACATCATGAGTGGTATTATTTTGCAAACTAATATAGAAAAGACCATCAGACAAAGTACCATTCCAACAAGTTCAGATTTATAATATAAACTGAAAGAAGTATCTGAAAAGTTGAAAGAATAACCCAAAGGTACAAGTCTTGAAACTGAAATTAAATTCCTAGAAAAACTAGGTACATAAAAGGTCCTTTCCAAATTTAAAATAAAACCACTACTAAGAACTAAGGTGCATGTCCCTATAGCTTCCACATGTGAGCGCATCTTATTTCCTGAAGAGATATACTGCTCACTTCCCACTGGCTTCCTTAAGTTTTGCATACCCTGCAAAGTATTGCAAATGTGGATTGTAGAACCAGAATCAATCCACCATGTGTTATAAATAATATTAGCCATATTAGATTCATAACAGACAAGTGAGATTGTTTTACCTTTCTTTTCAAGCCAAGTCTTGAACTTGATGCAATCCTTCTTCATGTGTCCCTTCTTTTTACAGAAGAAACACTTGGATTCCTTCTTAATATCAGATTGGGGTGGTATTTTACCTTTACCCTTCTTCTTGGCCCGTGCCCGATCCTTTCCACTTGTAGTCAGCATTGCACTTTCACCCAATTCCATCAACAGTCTACCTTCTTCTTGAACACACATGGCCAAAAGTTCATTGATTGACCATTTTTTCTTATGTGTGTTATAAGATATCTTAAATGGTCCATACTGCTGTGGAAGTGTATTTAAAATATAGTGCACCAGAAAGGACTCGGACATTTCAACCTCAAGAGTCTTCAGTTGAGCTGCAATGTCCCTCATTTGCATAATGTGCTCACGCACACCTCTCACTCCAGTGAGCCTCAAGGATGACAACTTCAATATTAGGGTACTGGCAAGAGCTTTATCTGAAGTACTAAATTGCTCATCAATGGCCTTTAGTAGCTCCCTGACATTCTCATACTTATCAACTGAACTACGTATACCAACAGAGATTTTTGTCTTTATGAACATTGTACTCAAGCGATTAGATCGCTCCCAACGTTCATAAATCACAATCTCATTAGGAGTGCTGGTCTGAGTTACTGAAGGTGGTTCATCCTTCCTTATAGCATAATCAATGTCCATCCAACCCAGATGAAGGAGAATTCTCTCCTTCCAAACCTTATAGTTATCACCCCTTAATTCAGGTATGTCACATTTTATTTCAGAGAAATTTACAGGTTGCATAACTGCAAAATTTAAACATGCTTATTATCAAAAAATTGAGGCTAATAAAATGCTTTACCAATGTAAATTATGCATTTATAAACTAGTGAATCTACTGACATAAAATTTGCCTGTGGGCTAAAGCTCTAATTCAATTAGATTCACTTAAGTCTGTATGATAAAACTATCAAATTATGTTCATTCTTTCTAATTCCTGTGGGTAGATTAGAAAAATATAATTTGATATTTTATCTTAATTAATTATATAAATATAAAATAGTGAATCTACTGACATAAAACTTGCCTGTGGGCTAAAGCTTTAATTCAATTAGATTCACTTAAGTCTGTATGATAAATCTATCAAATTATGTTCCTTCTTTCTAATTCCTATGGATAGATTAGAAAAATATAATTTGATATTTTATCCTAATTAATTATATAAATATAACAAAAATTCCTATGGAATAAATTTCATTATATTTATATAATTAATTATAATTAATGTCTATTATTTATATGATTTACTAACTTTATTATACAATTTTATAATTAAGGATGCTGTGGCTACTCCTCAATTATTGAATTGTATTTATCACTTAGACATTATTTAATTTTTATGTTCAATTATGTCACTTAAGATGCATGCATAATTCACAAAATTTATACACACAATTCTAAATATAATTGAACATAAATAGGCCAGACTAATGGTCCAACCACTTAATGAACAAGCCAACAACCCGTCATCCTCACCCAATTCTAATAGTTTAATTTAACCAAAAATCTCTCATCACCTCAAAAAATTTTGGATCAGATGTGCTTGGACTGCTGCAATCCAGCTTGCTGCAATTCAAGCTGGGCACACGGTCCAACCTGATTGCTGGTCCAGATGGCTAAGCTAGCTAGGCGGTGGGCCAGCCCTGATCACTGGGCCATGCAATGGGCCAGTCTGGCCCAGGCGCTGGGCCCAGGCCTGGCCAGCGGTTGGCCCAGCAGCGCCTGCGCGCTGGCCCAAGCCGCTGGGCCAGCCAGCGGCTGGCCCAAGCGCTGGGCCAGCCAGCTGCTGGCCAGCGCTTGGCCCAGGCGCTGGCCCAAGCGCTGGGCCAGCCAGCTGCTGGCCAGCGGCCCAGCGCTTGCCTTTTATTTTTTTTATTTTTTATTTTTAATTCTAAATGGCCAGCCAGCACTGGGCTAGCCAGCGCTTGCCCCATTTTTTTTTAAAAAAATATCCTGCACGTTTTTCTGTAAGAGGCATTTTTTATTTGTCCTCGTTTCGTGCACATATCCAAAGCAAGGAAACCCATGCTTCCTCATCGTGAGATATTTGGATTTATCTTTTATTTAAACTCTATCCAAAAGGGTGAGCGAATAGATAAGAATGACATAAATCTTACTGATCAATCTCTTAAATAAATCTGAATTAAATAAACTAAATATTAAGAGTACATAAGATCTAATGCCTTTTCAGATGATTCTTGATGACCTATTAACTCTCCCGGTACGCAGGTAGTTGGATCAAATGCACCAAGGTACTACAACAGCCTCCCTTATTGGTACGTCCCTAATATCCCTACCGTACGCCCGTTGGGTCAAATAATCCAGGGTACTACCAGTAGCCTCCCCTTTGGACTATCCCTAAGCGAGAGAAATAGAGATCAAGAATACCTTATCCCTCTTTATCAAATAAATCATATAAAGATTGTTTCATAGGATTTTATCAGATCCATATATCAATAGAAACAATCCTATCCTAATAATCAAGGCAGAGGTATTATATTATACGCTCTGATACCAAATGATAGACTGAAATTAAATATATTGATCCCTATCATATATGCGGATAAATATGGGACCAATATATTTATCCTAATTAATTAAAGAAAGATCGATAAATACCTCCAGCCATTGCTGTTGATTTTCTTCTAGATGAGGGTAAGGATCTTCCACGCCTTGCGGTCTCTCTCAGCGATGGTGTAAACTTTTTCTCTCTCGATGAAACCAGGCGCAGGGACCTACCCGTTTTATAAACCAGTATGCCTTATTTGTCCATCACAGAGGGCGCCGCTTTAAACGGATATGGTTGAGGGATTCTTATCTCAATCGTGAATTCAAAATTTGAATTCACGCAATCCCTCAAGATTAGAATATAGGACCACCTTAATCGTAACTAACCGATACGCTTAATGGAGAAAAAACCAACAAAGATATCATATGTATATCGAGCTTAATCCTGACTTAATCACAAATAACTTGATTATGTTATTGGATCTTTTGATTTGTTTGTTCAAGCTCATTTAATGTTGGTCCAATACTTACATTTTGGAGGTTCAATAATGCATTGGACTAGGAATGTGATTTAAAGATATGGAATCCATGCCTTTTGAAAAGAAACTTAAAATTAGTTCCCTTAAGTATTGATTAAAGAGATAAACAATTATGCACACAATTTATGATCTGATCATAAATTAATTGTTTAATTAGTGAATCAATAGTACTTAAGAAAAAAAAAGATAATTAAAGGGGTACAATGGTTATCTTACCTAGCTCTAATTATAAACTAATTATGGAGGGTTGAATTATATGTAATGATTATATTAGTGGATGACTCAAGTTTTTGAGTAAAAATTAATCCATAATTTTCAAGAGTTAGTGGAATAACTTTAAGATTAATAAACTGAATAAATAATTAAAGAGTTTTAATTGAGTTTATTCAAGTTTATTGGAGCTTAAAATTGTGGGTCCATGATCCCCAACCATCTTAGGTTAATCGTATCAAATACTTTTGAATTGAATAATTAATATAATTAATTATTTATTTTTCTTAAATAAAATATTTATTGAAACTTTATAATAAAGAGTTTATTATGAATATAAATAATTAATTTGATTGATTATTTATCTCACATCTATTTTGGTATAATAAATTGGTTATTAGATAAAATAAAAATGTATTTAGACACACTATTTATATAATAAGTTGTATGAATGGTGGCATATAAATGTTATTATGAAACATCATACAAGAGAATTTTTGCTATTGTAAGTGGCACATATTAAGAATTAATGAAGAGAAAAAATTTTAATTTTTGATAATATAATTATTAAAAATATTAAAAATAAATAATAAATTTGATTTATTAGATATTTAAAATTATTAATATATGAAATTATTAAATAAGATTTGATAATTTAGATATTATTATATTTAATTTAGATATTATTTATAAATTAGTTACAAATAAGAAAATAACTTTTTTCTTGATATGATCAAGGAGTTGATGTACATGTGCAGAGAATTATTCTCATGCAGTCAAAATCTATTGTAAGAGATAAAGATTATCTAAATTTAATTAATTTAAAAATAAATTAAATAATTTTTGTATTCATCTAGAGCCTATAAATAGGGCATAAAGCAAACTTTCAACGTATGTGACATAACGAACTCTTTCTTTTCTTCCTTATGTGCGCTAACTCTTTTATAAGAAATAGAGAAAAATAAAGGTAAGAAATAGAGAAAATAAGAGTGAGCCCAGTCTCATAATTCTATACTGATCTTGAGAAATGTGAGCAAGACTCTGGATTCGTTTCTCGAGACATTAAGCCACTTCTGATGGGGTTTTAAGAGTAAATTATATAAAAAATCTCTAAAGGACCCACATCAAGTAGCTGGTACATGTTTTTTAAAATATATTCGTTGTGCTTGTTGTTGAATCATTATATTATTCTCTAAAGCTACAACATCTTACATGATTTTTACTTGGCATGTAACCTAGATAAAAGGATTGTGGAGCTCAAAGAACAAAATCAAAATTTAGATAAAGGTTAAACAAGATTTACTGTCACAGACTTCTGTGACCACTTGCTAATCAACCCCTTATCCAAGATATCTAGTCTATCCTTTAGAATGCATACAGAGTCTATATTCGACATGTCTACTGAGAAGCCAACTCGGCAGCTGACTGGACTGCCGTCTTAGTGGCCTATCACTACGAATTCTGGAGCTGAAAGCAACAAGACCCTTGCCCTATTATACTTAAACAATTTTTATTTTCTGACATATCGGGTTTGACTCGTGGTAGAATGGTGTGATCGCCGCCAGTACCAAAAAAAAAAAAGATTTACTCTCATTTTGTTACGTTAATTAAGAGGTGAGAGTCATATGATGAGGCTTAATTTTTAGTTTAAAGGGATGCCTTTCTTTCATTTAGATGAAGTGTGATTCTGCCATATTTCTTCACTAAATGTTACTAAAAAAATGATAAAATAGTAAAATAGCAATAATAAAACAGCAAAAGACCAGAGTAATAATCCTAAATAATAAGCATGGAGAAAGCCAATAAAACAAAGTAAATTTCATCTTTCATACTATTGCTTTCTACGATTCTACTTCCATTGTAAGAAATATTGTAGACTGTTTTTGTATTATAGATGCAAGGCATCACTAGCTATAGTAAATAAACAGGAAGCAATCAAAGTACTCATAAACCCACATTTTTATTATTACTAATGTTAATGTGTAATTTTATGATCATCTCCATGCATCTTTCTAACAATCTTTTTATATTATTCTTGTATAATTTTTTAAAGTATTTTTTATATATTTTTATTATATTTTGTTAACACAAGCTTTATAAATAGAACCATCTCTATAATTGAATAAAAATAATAGAATATTTAATTCATGGCACCAGCGTTTTAGTTTTTTTCTTTTTATACTTTGTTGCGATCTTTCTCATTTTAATATCTAATTCATCCCTAAAGCAAGCATCAACGCTTCTAAGTTTATAGAACTTAAAATTTTACTCATGGAGATTCAAGGCAGCTCTAAGGATGGGTGATGGCTGAACTAACTTAAAGAAAGAAGAGTGCATGATTCGTTAAATTAAGCTATTTGTATTTCTAATTATGTCCAATTTAATACTGTTAGCTTTATTAAGTTGTCACTTTATTTTTGCCTTTCAAAAGTTAATAATTACATTTGATTTCCCATGCATAATGAAGGGTACCATCACATCACAAACTTTGGCTGAAACTTTGAACCATTTAAATAACCCATACAATATCAAAAAGTATAGTTTCTTTTAAACAAATATAGCTAACAAATTAGTGAAAATAAAAAAAATTAATTTACATGCCACAATTATGAAGGATTTTATTTTCATTATAAAAAATTATAATGAAAAAAAAATTGATACCGAATAATTAGTTGCGCTTAATTTAAAGTTTTCGCTACAAAAATGCAATACCTTCTAAAAAAAAATCACAAGTTCTTATAGTGAAAAAAAATGATGCCGAATAATTAGTTGTGCTTAATTTAAAGTTTTCACTACATAATTGCAATACCTTCCAAAAAAAAATCACAAGTTCAAAGCTAAATTATTTATGTTTGTGTTCATATCTAATTAAATTATCCTAGCTAGCAATTTACTTGTAAGTATTATAAAATTAATATTTTATATTTAAGTCCTCATGCATTATTTGGCTTTACTTAAAAATTATTTTATGTAATTGCTTTTATTTGGTACAAGTTTATGCATGGTCAGAAATTAAATATAAAATGAATAGTAAAATAAAGAAAATTAATTTAAAGAAAATTAAGGTAAGATTCCTAAACTTTGACTAATTTGTATAAAAAATAAAGATATGAAACTTTTATTTAATAAACAAATATCTTTTCTATCCATTCCTATGATAATGCATTACCATGCATGGTTCACATCATAAGTTTTTTAAATAGTATAAAAATTATTCTTTAAATTTAACATACAATAAAATTATCATAATTTTGTAAAGATAAATTTATTTTTTCACTTAGTAGCTTAATGGTAGTAAACGATAGATAAATAAAATATGTCTTACAAGAATAAATTTCTATTAAAGTTAACGGGCAAATTAATCAAACTTGAAAAGTGGGTTATTGAAACTTCATTAAATTTAATTAGGAGTGAGGGATCGATTTTATTTTTATTTTGGATGAATGCGAATAGACCTCGAGGTGTCGGTGCGGCCGGTGGCTGGGGGGTTGCGGTGAGGTTGTTGAGAATTCTTTTTCACACCAGAAGTCGACCGCTTTCAGTCATGAATCGAGAAGTGTTTAGCGTGCCATCTGCTACTCGGTTACAGCTGTAGTACAAAACATCAATGTTAAATTTTTTTTCTTCTTTTTTAATCCTTCATCTGTCCCATTATCGAGGGGGTAAGTCTACCTATCTGACATCGCTATCACGCGTGCTTGCTCTCTATTTCTTATTATTAAAAGAAAAATAATCATAAATGGTTTAGAAAATTTTTCTTTTCGACCCATGTGGTTCTCGGCGAGAATCCCACATCCCCACCACCAAAAGAAAGAACACCACCAAAAGAAAGAACAAACAAAGAGAGAGACCGACAAGTCGGGAATTTCTATTTGCACCGCACACCTTTCCTTACATTAAAAAAAAATATTTCTAAACTTTTTTTTTTTTTCTCCCCCCCACACCTCCGTCTCCTTTTTCTGAACATCTTCTCTTTGGTACCATTTCTTACCCCTTCTCACTCCTTCTTTTTTTTTTTTTTTTTTCAAAATCCTCTTCTATTCTTTAGCATCTGTTCTCTTTCAACATTCCTTTTTGATCTTTCTGGTATCAGCCCTCTTTAATCTCCTTTCTTTCAGCACTGTTTGACAAATATAATCGAACGAAGGATCTCTATTTAGTCCTATTTAATTTAAATATGACTGAATGAAGGGTCTTTATTCAGTCATGACTCTTCATTCGGTCAAACATGATTGAACATTGTTTGATCAAATAGAGGTTTTTTGTTCAATCATATTTGACCGAATAATGCTAAAATAAAGAAGGGCACCGAGGGTCAAAAAGAAATAGTACCAAAAAATCGAGAAAAGGTACCGAAGAGCTGAGAAAAGGATGCTGAAGATGGAAGAGAGAAAGGTGGTGCTGAACAAAAAAAAAAAAAAAAAAAAAAAAAAAAAAAAAAAGGGAACTATGCTGGAAAAGAGATGAACCTGAAGGGGTTGCTGCAAAGAATAGAAGATGGGGATGATGTCGAGAGGGAGAAGGTGCAGGAAGCAAAAGGCGTGGAAAGAAAAGAAAAAAATATTTTAAAATTTTTTATTTTTAAAATAAAAGGGGATGTGAAGAATAATTTGGGCGGTGCAAATACAAATCCCGAGAAATAATTAAAAATGAAAAAGAGAGAAGAAAACAATAATAAAGAGAGGTTCCAGAAGAGGTGGGCACTGACCGATTAGCCATCTCCACTGCTCTTTAAAAATCCCCATTCCATGCTTATCCTCTGGCGCTCAGGTCCACTCCAGAACACACAGCGCGGGAGAGAGAGAGAGAGAGGGGGAAGGAGATGGGGGTGAAGGTCTATGGGGCGCTCAGATCCACGGCCACAGCACGTGTTCTCCTTTGCTTGGAGGAGATGGGGGCGGGGTACGAGCTGATGCCCGTCAACATGGCCGTCGGTGAACATAAGCAGCCCCCTCACCTCGCCCGGAACGTATGCACTACTCTCTGTTCTCTTTCTCCTTTCCTTCTTTTTATTTCTCCGTTGGTGATCGCCTTCTTACTGCTACTGTCGGTTTCTCTATGCAGCCCTTTGGTCAGGTCCCTGCGCTTGAGGACGGTGCTCTGATGCTCTACGGTGAGATCCCTCGCATGGTTTCTTTGTTCATAAAAATTTTTGGTGCTGCTGCTTATCTACCGTCAGATCACTTGATCATGTCCCGTTTATCGTGAATCAGACGGTGATCTGGCGGGTATTTCTTAACTTCTTCCTTTCCGTGCAAGAGATGGGATGAAATTAATAGCCTTATTTGGCTTTTAATTCTGCATAATTTTTTTTTTTAAAAAAAAAATCGATGTCACGAGGTAGAGGGTATTCATGTGGTTTCTGAGCGGAATCATGACCGCTTGGAAGTAATTTTGAAGACAAGTTCAGAATTTCATATCATGGAGGCCTAATTTGTTTCTTTCAAAAGAAGAACAAGTTCACAGTATTTGTTGGTCTAAAAGATGAAAATATAACCGGATTAGGAGGTTCATTTGGAAATTTATTAAAGCTATTCTTGTTAAATCTCTCTCTTTCTCTCTCTTCGCGCAAGGTTATAGTAAACCGAAGATAAATTTTGGTTTTAAATTACATAAATCTATAGCAATTTACCGAGGGCGAGTAAATTGTGTGGATGGTTACGGTATAGCTCAGCTTAACAAACTCCAACGGGTCAGAAAATAGAGAACAAAATGTGGATTAGAATAGTTTAGGTCCACTTTATCTCACATTCCAAGCCCATTTGAGTCGGAATGAGTGAGGTTTAGGCTTAACTCAACCTAATTTGGCTTCCCACGTCATCGATTCTCTGCATTTTCGTCGCATCACTACCGTGGATGCATTGACCCTGACCTGTTTGTCGAAATGACATAAAGAAAAAGCCACTATAGCCAGTAACATCGACCACCCAAACCTTGACTAAGGTGGGCCAAGGCATATCACCAAAGTCAACAAGAAGGCTACCATCTTTACGGTTGTCCTGATTTCTTGAAGTCATGAAATGATCAGAATCTCGAGCAATCTCAAGATACATTCTGCGCAAATACAAGCCACCTGGTGGTGACTGCTGAAGGAGGGCAGCCTGGAGGAGTCGGCCATGGTGGACTTGTGGTTGGAGGTGGAATCCCAGCAATTCAACCCAGCTATCAGTCCCATCTTCTTCCAAATCTTCGTCGTCCCCATGCTCGGAGGTGTCGCCGATCAGTCGGTCATCAACGCCAACTTGGAGAAGCTCTGCACGGTGCTCGACGTGTACGAGGCCGGCTGTCCAAGGCCAAGTACTTGGCCAGAGACTTCTTCAGCTTTGCTGATCTGAGTCACGTACCTTTGATGCATTACTTCATGTCCACCCCTCACGCATCTGTCGTCAATTCGCGCCCCCATGTGAAGGCATGGTGGGAGCTGTGTCGTCGAGGGCTGCGTGCAAGAAGGTTACCTCTGCTATGCCTGGATCCGCATGAAGGGAGTTGGTGGCCATGGAGGAGTTCAGGGGAAATGAATAAAAAGTCTGCTTTGGTTTTTGGTTTTAGTTGTGTTTCTGTTGAGGGGCGTGGTTGCGAGGGTGTCCAAGTCTCTTTGAGTCCATGTAAGTCTCTGAGTCCAGTCCGAGTCTCTTTGGAAACACTTCGTTGTGTTTGGGTTTGCATGTTGGATAATAAATCCACTTTTAGTTTTATTTTATTGAAATTCACTTTTTATTTAACGAAGAATGCTAACTTAACTCATCTAAGCCTTTTCTCAACTGCATGGGATCGGCTACATGAATTTGTTTCCTTCACTCTACTCTATTCAATTCAGGACCAAGTCGATATTTAAGTTATAAATAGTTATATATTTTTTTTATTATTTCTATCTATGTTAGTTTAGGTCTATTCTATCCTTATCATGAATTATTAAAAGATTACTATTTCTAAATGGAGCATTTAAAAGTTTACATTATATATGTTTGTTGCTGCTGAAATCTATCCTTCGACTCGAACGCGATCGGGCTCTGGGACGGGCTTTCTCCTGGGCGAACCTACAAAATAGTCCACACGCGAGAGATGTTGGAGGTGGCCCTCCGTGGAAGACCCTTCGATGCTCAAGTCAGTGGGGATCGGTAATCAACAAATAAGAGGAGAAGGCTCTCGCTGAAGAGTCTCTCCAAGGATGGCCTTTTGAGAGCTCTGAGCAGAGCGCTAATGACGAAAAATGAAGGAAGTTAAGGCAGAAAGAGAGTGTGCCAATGAGCAAGTGCGCATACCTGAGGAGTCGGCAGACGACTCTATTTATAAAGGATCACCTGATTCCCTGGGGGCGTCGTGGGTTCAAAAGTCGTTAGGATTTGAATCCAGTTTGTTATAAGGTCAGTAAGATTCGCATCTTGTTGGTTAGAGGATCGACAGCTGGGAGAGCTGGTTGATGTCTCGAGATTTGGCGGGTAAATAGGCTCTAGGCCACTCTCACGGGTCTTAGGCTACTCTCTGATATGATTTATGTTTGGAATCTTACGGATTTGAACTCTCCCGTACCGAATTTCGCAGAGGTCCTTGAGTGCCCGGGTCTAATCGGGGCATAATGTTGACTCGGCTGACGAGGTACAGTCGGATAGCTCGATCGGGCCGAGAGAGACGATATAGCTCGGCTGAGGCCGAGAGACGATATAGCTCGGCTGAGGTCGAGGGATGATATAGCTCGGCTGAGGCCTTCGATCGCTGGTGAGGACCCCTAGGTCCTCTTTCTCCCATTCCGATAAGGCTGGATGTGCCTCCATATCCCTAACAGGGCTTCCCCATCCCCGTGGGAAGTCGAAATTGATGTTCCCTTCAACGATAAAAAATCGGACCTTCCATCCCTTTATGGATGACGACTTATCTATGATCATCCCGAATGACTTCCGAGGTCCAATATAGGACCACTCCGACTTCCTTCTGGGCATCAGATGGTAACAAGCGTGGAACAGGGACAGAGTTGCTGTTACCTGAACTTGGCTATACATCGAGATGAACCCGATGATACTCTGCCAGCTATTAGGAGCCATCATTGTCGGACAGATGTTATAAAACTTTATGATCTCCTTCACCAGGGGATGGAGAGGAAACCAGAGGCCTGCCTTTAGGCTGTCTTCATAAAGAAAGACCCCACGCTCCAGCTCTTGCGAAACTCTGCGCTCAGGCCCCGGCAGTCGCAGAACGATATCCGAGGGAATACCATATTTCTGGCGAAGTCTTCCCAATTCCTTGGCGGTGATTTCCGAAACCATGTCGCTGGGTTTTATCATTCTGCTGGTTGAAAGAAACACCGAGCAAGATTGCAAAGAAAACAGGGGGACAAATTTCTCTAGGAGAAGACGAAAGGGTATGGTGAATGGGAATAGCGTTGCTTCAACTTTGCTTTCCCCCGAAGGAAACCGTCTCAAAAGAAGAAGATAAGGCATCTCGATCGAAACGCCCGAAACCGCCGCTGCAGGCATCGTGAAAACCGGGATTTGCTGCATGGCACTCCCCCAACTGTTGCCCCTAGAAAGCGACGGTTCTATTCCGTAAAAGCAAGACGGCCACGCGACGCTAATTAGAGCACCATTACATAGGCTGCCAAATCAAAACCCACTCAAATCATGTCACCCGGAGTTATACTCCCTGCGTCCAAACTTACGCTTCAAACTAGGGAGTGGGGGCATGTATTAAGGGGTAAAATTGTTATTGCATAAATAATCGTGCAAGGGGGCTAGGATCAACCCTGACTTTCACGTGCTGAACAATACCTGCTAGAGACAAGTCAGCCTCGATGGATCGGGGCGCCTTAGCCCCTCACCAAGCCAAGGATTTCTCAGCCGAGCTATACCATCCCTCGGCCTCAGCCGAGCTATATCATCTCTCTCGGTCCCAATCGAGCTATCCAACTGTACCTCGTCAGCCGAGTCAACATTCTGTCCCGGCTAGACCCGGGCACTCAAGGATTAGATGGTAGGCATAACAGGAGGTTCACCATTGTAGAAATTAGAGCAGCGACCAACAATTTTGATGAGTCTTTGGTCATTGGAAATGGAGGTTTTGGTAAGGTCTATAAGGGCGAGCTTGAAGAGGGAAACTTGGTGGCAATCAAACGGGCCCATCCACAATCTGAGCAGGGCGTAAAGGAATTTGAAACTGAAATAGAAATGCTGTCAAAGCTCCGGCACCGGCACCTTGTCTCCATGGTTGGGTATTGTGATGATCAGAATGAGATGATTTTAGTTTATGAATACAAGGCAAATGGGACTCTGAGAAGCCATCTCTTTGGGAGTGATCTCCCACCTCTCACATGGAAGCAGCGGCTCGATGCATGCATTGGTGCTGCACGAGGGCTTCACTACCTTCACACAGGAGCAGAGAGGGGCATAATCCACAGGGGGATGTTAAGACTACAAACATATTGTTGGATGAGAATTTTGTTGCAAAAATGGCAGATTTTGGGCTGTCAAAAGATGGCCCAGCATTGGACCGCACCCATGTCAGTACTGCTGTGAAGGGAAGTTTTGGGTACCTTGATCCTGAGTACTTTCGACGCCAACAACTAACTCAGAAATCAGATGTATATTCTTTTGGTGTGGTTCTCTTTGAAGTCTTATGTGCTAGGCCAGTTGTAAATCCAAGCTTGCCAAGGGATCAGATTAACCTTGCTGAATGGGCGGTCCATTGGCAGCGCCAGCAGTCAATTGAGGCCATTGTAGACCCAGACTGGAAGAGAATTATTCACCAGAGTCCTTGAAAAAGTTTGGGGACATCCCCTCTTATTTCCAAAAGTCATACTTATAAGGGATAGCTGAGAATAAAGTTAACCAAAAGGATAATCCATGGTTAATCATGATTAACCATGGGATATCCCCTCAATTTATTCCCTAGAGAATGTAGCTGCTTATCCCTTCAAATAAGAGTAAAAAAAGTTGTCCTATGGATTTACCTTTTTGCATTTGATATGATCAATGGGATATCCCTAGGGATAGCCAGAGGATAAACTCTATCCCGTACATTTATCCATGGATAATATTTTTTCTATCAAACACTATCTAAGAGTCCGCTACTTTTGTTCCCTTCTTCTTCCCTTCTTTTATTGCTATAATCGGCTTCTCTATGCAGCCCCTCAGCCAGGTGCCTACGTTCGAGGACGGTGCTCTGATGCTCTACGATGAGCTCTCTTATATGGTTTCTTTATTTATAAACCTTTTTATTTATCTATGGGTGAGAGAATCCTCCTATTGATCACCCGTCAGATCACTTGATTATGTCCGTTCCGTTGGAAAATATTTTTGTTCTTGGCAAGAAGAAAAAACCTTTTCTAAAAATTACTAAAAATTTAATATAAAAATTTAAATTTATAAAAAAATAAAAAAAAAAAGATAAGAATTTCATTCCAGCCTAGCACTGGTATATTATTATGGCATACCGAGCTTAGACATGCTAATTCAAGGCATGTATTGGCATATATGCTAGTGAGGCAATGATATGGTGCTACATATTATGATATTTCATTGAAATTTGTCAAGTTTGAAAAGAATTTGATAGATTAATTAACCAAGAATTATCTAGGAGTTAAATCCTTAAATCATCGAGGAGGATAGGGTTTAAGCCCATTATTTGGTCACCGGCAGTGGATACCCAACCTTTGTGATTGAAGATCCCATGAAGGAGATCAATATGGTAAAAACGAAGCTGATTGAGTGATCGTGTGAGAGCACAATTTTTTTTAAAAAATTATCATTCCATCCCTATAATGAACGCTCTTATAAAGCGACAAAGTAAATCTATGTAAGGTTGGGTTATACTCTTAATGGATCCGAGGTAGGTTATCTGCAAGGTATTAGTCATAAACATTATTGGAGGATTCACCTATATGAGAATCTGTCATATTAGGCCATGACTAAAGGTTTGGACTAACCTTAAGGAATTGTCATGAAAAATCAAGGTACTAAGCGCAAGGCTTTTAATATGCATTGACCGAATAAACCCAATTGATCGATACTGTGTGTGTGATTAGTAGAAGTCTGAGTCAAGGACCTAGTTTAAGGTTTAATCCACTATGGTTTCTTCAAATATATACAATCAACACTAAGTGAGGTTCAAGTTCACAGGACACCATCTATTGAGCAGTATAAGAT
The DNA here is from genome assembly GCA_900491605.1 of Calamus simplicifolius. Lineage (NCBI taxonomy): Eukaryota > Viridiplantae > Streptophyta > Magnoliopsida > Arecales > Arecaceae > Calamus > Calamus simplicifolius. Next base: position 414,228 of record UESW01004406.1, read on the forward strand.
GCCCTAAAATTTATGTTATATTAATTTTTTTTAATTTAAAATTTTTATGGGGAATTGTTGAAAAAAAGTTTCAAATAAAAAAAATATGGGACTCACGCGAGCGTGAAGCACACTCGCGTGGGGTATGGGCTGAACGCTCGGGTGAGCGTTCCGCAAATGGCGAGCACGAGTGTTCTGTGAACGCTTACGGAATGCTTGCGGCCAAAATATTTTAAAAGTATATATATATATATATGAGTAAAAAATTCAGGATGGGTAGATGCTTAATCAAGCCTGAATTTTATTCTCCTACTTTTCTTTTGTTATAGTTGATCTTTTTTTACGGGCATTTGGAGGAGTTATTGGGTTGCACCTTCATGCAATTGTATTTATGGTGGAAGGTTCGGATCGAGCCGGATCGTTATGCTTTGGAATAGATTATCAAAAATTTGTATGAAGGGACGAATATTGATTCTTAGGGTAGTGTTTAATACGCTTTGATCCAGGCATGATTCATAATTTCTTTTATTTTTTAATTTATTTATAAATTTAAATTTTAGAATAAAAATTCTAGTAATTTCTAGAAAAAAGATTTTACAAAGATTAAAAATATTTTTCAAACACGTTTATAATGAATCAGAAGGTGATCTGGCCGGTGTTGCCTAGCTTCTCCCTCTCGATGAAAGAGATGGGATGATATTAATAATTCCTTAATTGGCTCTTGGTTTAGCATAGTTTTATGAAAAGGAATTCCATGGCACGAGGTAGGGGGGATTCTTGAGGAGTGAAAGATAACTGAGACCCTGACAACACAGGAAGCAATGTGGAAGACAACTTCAGATCATGGATGCCTGATTTGTTGAAACTTGACTACTATAATAATAATAATAATAATAATAATAATAATAATAATAATAATAATAATAATAATAATAATAATAAATTTTTAATCTGAAATTAGAATTAATTGTATAATTTTTTTTCTCCATTCTATTACAGCAAGAATCATATTTGTAAGATGCACTGATTTTTAAAATATTTTATTATTTTTATGTAATTTATTCAAACTTGAGTGAATTGCAAATTTATTTTAAAAGAATCGGTTCAATTTGCCTGTAGGTCCCAGAGATGAAAGTTCATTTGGAAATTTATAAAAATCATTTCTATTGAACATTTTTATATTTCTTAGCATAAAGTTATTGTAAACTGAGGATAAATTTGGTTTTAAATTATATAAATATATAAAAGTAGGTTATTTCGTGTTATCTCACGTTACTCGAAGAGTAGATTAATATTTATGATGCTAAATTGGAACTTAATGTTTAGAATGGATATGATCAATATCTTAGTTTTAAACTACAAATATAGAATAAATTATGAATTATAATAATTTAGGTTTAGCTTTTTAAACCTTTATTTTAAATAATGATAACAATAAATCTTTAATCTTAAACTAATTACGAACGGCTATATAAATCTTTCTCTCTATTTTATTTGATTTATAGCAATATTTTAGTAAACAGAAATTTTTTTTTTCTATCACATTTTTTTTTTATATTTTCGAATTATTTATATTTTTTTATTTTATATGAATCACACCACTTTATTGCACTGATATATTCTTACATTTATGTTGTAAATGTTTAAAACTTATTATTCACTCCATTTATTCATCATTGGTGGTATCTTTGAATTAGATTGAAAAAATGAGTTTGTAAGCCCGGACCTATGAAGCGGACGCACTGGATTTCAGCTTTAATATAATCTTACACCGATTTGAGTTGGAATTAGTTTAGATTTAACTCGACCTAATTTGGTTTTCCACATCAGGGATTGGTCGCATCCGTCCCATCGCTATGGATGGATTTCGACGCTGGGATGTTTGTCAAAATGCCATAAATTAGAGGCCACTGTAGCCGAGAAACCTGACCGCCGAAACCTTAGACTATGGTGGGCGAGGCACCGTCAATGTCATCGCCATCACCACTATTATGATTGTCCTGATTTCCTGAAGTCAGGAAATGATCAGAATCTCGAGCAATTTCAAGATACAAGTCATCTGGTGGTGACCTTCTGAGGGAGGGCAGCTTGGAAGAGTCGGCCATGGCGGACTTGTGGTTGGACGTGGAATATCGCACCAATTCGACCCACAAGCCATCACTCCCATCTTCTTCCAAATCTTTCATCATCCCCAGGTTCGGAGGTGCCACCGATCGGTCGGTCATTGACGTACAACGGCCTGGAGAAGCTCTGCAAGGTGCTCGACGTGGATGAGGCCCGGCTGTTCAAACCGAGTGCTTGGCCGGGGACTTGTTCAGCTTTGCTGATCTCAGTCACATACTTTTGATGCATTACTTTATGGCCATCTATGGTGTCCCTTTAAATAGTCGCATATCGAAAAATTAGAAGTTGATGGTATGATTTATAAGAAAGATGGACAAGTATCAATTGGATTTTTTTTGGACTGTGATGATCTAAGTTGGTTTGATCTTGTTCTGTAATAACCCGTCGCCTTTTAATGGTCCTTATTTTATTAACTAGCGTTTCTCCAATTAAGAAGTGATAACAGCCCCCCCTTTAATATTTGAACGCTTGCTTGATGGGAGCATGCGGTGAAGGAATTGAGTATAAAAATGGACCCTTCCTAAAGTTTTCAACATGGTTATCGAAAGAGAAACCTAATAAGCGGAGGCATTGACATTGAGTCCCTGATCAAGAGCACATCCTGAAGGCATACACCATCAGAATGCGATGGCTCATTGATTAGAAGACCTCAATCAAGATCCAGAGGAGGAGGAAGATCAATCGAGATCCCTAAAGAATGGAAAATCAAGATTCCGTGCAGTCCAAAAGAAAGAAAGATCAAGATCCCGTGTCCTTACCCTCATCGGATAGACCATTAATAATAATGGCTGGAGGTAATTATCGATCATAATAATATATTGATATCGTGATCAATATGTTTAAATTAAGTCTTACATTTGGTATCAGAGCTTTTTAAAACCTCTGCCTTATTTTGTGAGGATTTCTATCCAAGTTTCTCTTTTCAAGCAATTTATGCCGCGTGTTTTTCATTTTCAGTTTTTTGGATCTCAGGTTTCGATCAGTTCTGATCTTTGTTCATGGAATTGACAGAAACCATTAAACCTATTTCAGATTCCGATTTTTGCGGAAACAAAACGTGGCCTTTTTCTTTTCTATTAAAGATTTCTTTCTGGCATTAAAGGTTTTTCAGATTTCTTTTTGGTAGTAAAGAGATAGCATTAAAGAAAGAAAAAGAAAAGAAACGTAGTATTAAAGAAAAGAAAAACTAAAGAAAAGAAGCGCAGCGGAAACGTGGCTTCCATAACCATATGCGGTGACATATTAAAAAAAAGAGAGAAAACTTTCGGTTTTCGCTTTTCTCGCTTATGGTCTTTCCGTTCTCTCACGGGATTTAAAATATGGATTGGTTGAATTTTAAATACATTTATTATCTGTTTAATGTTTTATTAAATCATGTAACATGATTTATTTTCATCATTTGTTTCTTGAGTTTAAATTTTTGTATTAAAATATGCCTCATGAGTCTCTATGCCTACGGTGTTTTGCATAGACTGGCCCAAGGGAATAATGAGCTACGACCGGACGTGTTTTAATTAACAAAAATTTTTCTTAAGATGATAATTTTAAAATTCATTAAATAGATAATTGAAATGTTGTCTTCTGTTCTGCGTACTAGATTTATTCTATGCATGAATTTGTTGGTAGTGTGAAAGTTACAGTGTAAATCCTTTCAAGGTCTATTGGTCAGTTGGTGTCTAGAAAGGTAAAGAGATTGTGGTTACTTAATTGGTTCCGTTGACTGACCTAAGGAAAGCAACGGGGGACCCCCACTTCTCTTTCACTGGCCTGGCCAATTTGACTAACTCAGATTTTGATTTGGAAATGTTACGTTGATTAAGATCACTACCTAATAATCATGCTAAATTGGTTAATCTATATGCATATAATGTCATGTGATCAATATGATGTTGATTAATTGAGGAGTAGCCACAGCATCTTTGATTAATCAAAATTATATATTGAGTTGCAAAGATCACATAAGGTTAGATGACATTAATTGTGACTAATTATATTAATGTAATGAATCTTATCCCACAGGAATTTTTGTTGCACTAATATAATTAATTAGGATGCGATAACAAATTATTTTCTTAATTATCCATAGGAATTAAGAAAGGAATATAATTTGTTAGTCACATCATTAAGCTAATGAGTCTATTTGAGTATAATAACTTAGTCCACAGGTAGTTATTGTATGTTATTGATTCATGTTATAGCATGTTTACATTGGTAAAACATGACATCAAGTTATATGCCTCAAATTCAATTACATGAACATGATTTTATTTTTATGCAGCTATTTTGCCTGTTAATATTTCTGATATGAAATGTGATATTCCCGATTTAACTGGTGATAATTATAAATTATGGAAGGAGAGAATTCTTCTTCAATTAGGGTGCATGGATATTGACTATGCTATCAGGAAGGATGAACCACATTCAGTTACATCTACTAGCACTCAGGCTGAGATTGCTGCGTATGAACGATGGGAACGGTCCAATCGCCTCAGTATGATGTTCATCGTACTAAAATTTCTGCTAGTATACGTGGTTCAATTCCTGAGTACAAAAATGTCAAGGAACTTCTGAAGGCTATTGATGCATAATTTGAGTCTTCAGATAAGGCAATGGCTAGCACCCTAATGACAAAGTTATCATCAATGAAGCTCACTACGGTTGGAGGTGTGCGTGAGCACATCATGAAGATGAGGGACATTGCGGCTCAGTTGAAATCCCTAGAGGTTGAAATGTCAGAATCTTTCTTGGTACACTTTATTTTGAGCTCACTCCCACAGCAATATAGTCCCTTCAAAATATCTTACAATACACATAAGGACAAATGGTCAATTAATGAACTTCTGACCATGTGTGTTCAAGAGGAAGAGAGGCTGATTTTAGAAATGGGAAAAAGTGCACATTTAGTCACTCAGAGAAAGACTAAAGCTTCCAAAGCCAAACGCAAAGGAAAGGGTAAAGTATCCATCCATACAGAAGACAAGAAGGAGTCCAAGTGCTTCTTTTGCAAGAAGAAAGGGCATATAAAGAAAGATTGTTTCAAATTCAAAGCTTGGCTTGACAAGAAAGGTACTCTAACCTCATTCGTATGTCATGAATCCAATTTGGTTATATGTCATAACACATGGTGGATTGATTCTGGTTCTACAATTCATGTTTCAAATACCTTGCAGGGTTTTCTAAATCAAAGGAAACCATTGGGAAGTGAACAAAGTATCTATTCAGGAAACAAGATGGGTTCACATGTGGAAGCAATTGGGACATGCAGACTTATTTTATATTCTGGTTTTGTTTTGGATTTGAAAAAAAAATTTTATATTCCAAGTTTCTCTAGAAATTTGATTTCAGTGTCAAGGCTTGTACCAGCAGGATATTTCTTTAATTTTAATAAAAGCTCTGTTGATTTATTTTATAAATCTAAGCTTATTGGGAATGGTACATTGTCAGACAATCTTTTTCAAATCAATTTAAAAAATAATACCACCTATAATGTGATGCACGCCCAAATTGGTATGAAAAGATGTGTTGTAAATGAGAATTCCTCTATTTTGTGGCATCAGAGATTAGGTCATATCTCCATTGAGAGAATTAAAAGATTAGTAAAAGATGTAGTACTTGATACTCTTGATTTTACTAATTTTGACACTTGTGTGGACTGCATAAAAGGAAAGCAAACCAACAAGTCCAAAAAAAATGCCAAGAGAAGTTCGGAAATACTGAAGATCATACATACGGATATCTGTAGCCCAGATATGAATTCGTATGGTCAGAGATACTTTATCTCATTTATTGATGACTATTCACGATATATGTATCTCTACCTACTTCATAATAAGAACGAAGCATTAGATGCCTTTAAGGTATTTAAGGCAGAAGTATAGAAACAATGCGGCAAGCAAATTAAAATCGTGAGGTTAGATAGAGGTGGAGAATATTATGGTGATACACTGAGAATGGACAAGCACCTGGTCCGTTTGCTAGGTTTCTTGAAGAAAATGGAATTGTTGCACAATACACCATGCCAGGGTCTCCTGACCAAAACGGTGTAGCTGAAAGGAGAAACCAGACATTATTGGACATGGTAAGGAGCATGATTGTCAGCTCTAACTTACCTAAATCCTTGTGGAATGAAGCTCTTAAAACTGCTGCGTATATATTGAATCGGGTTCCAACCAAGGCTATTTCCAAAATGCCATTTGAGTTATTTAAAGGTTGGAAACCAAGTCTGCAACATATACGTGTTTGGGGATGCCCATTTGAAGTAAGAGTCTATAATCCACAAGAAAAGAAACTAGACCCAAGGACTATTAGTGGATACTTTATTGGATATGCTGAGAAGTCCAAGGGTTATAGATTTTATTGTCCATCTCACAGCACTAGGATTGTGGAATCAAGAAATGCAAAATTTCTTGAGAATGACTTGATCAGTGGGAGTGATAAATCTCAGTATTTGGCTTCTTCTGAGAAAGATCATTCAGTTATTCCAGCTTCCACTTCAAGTGAGGGATTGGTTGTTATTTATAGCACTCCTCAAACTCAATTAAGTGCCCAACAACCAGTCATTGAGATTTCACAAGCTGATGGTAATCTAGAAGATCGTGTTGTTCATCAACAATCAGTTGTGCAAGATACTCCTCAAGAGGTCATTGACACAACATTAAGAAGATCAACTAGAATAAAGAAATCAGCAATTCCTAGTGATTATGTTGTGTATCTACATGAATCTGACTATAACATTGGAGCCGAAAATGATCCTGAAACGTTTTCACAAGCCATGAGTTCTAAGGAATCAAACTTGTGGTTCAATGCCATGAAGGACGAGATGGAATCTATGGCATCTAATCGAGTCTGGGATCTTGTTGAGTTGCCTGATGGTGTAAAAGCCATTGGATGTAGATGGATCTTCAAAATAAAGAAAGACTCGCAAGGCAACATTGAGAGATATAAAGCAAGACTCGTTGCCAAAGGATTCACTCAGAGGGAAGGAATCGACTACACGGAGACATTTTCTCCTGTATCCAAGAAAGACTCTCTTCGAATAATTATGGCATTGGTAGCTCATTTTGATTTTGAGTTACATTAAATGGATGTGAAGACCACATTCCTTAATGGAGATCTAGAGGAAGAGGTTTACATGAAACAACCTGAAGGATTTTCCTCTAGTGATGGTGAGCATTTGGTTTGCAAGCTTAAGAAATCCATATATGGATTGAAACAAGCCTCACGTCAGTGGTATTTAAAATTTCATGATGTGATCTCTTCCTTTGGTTTTGAAGAGAACATCATGGATCAATGTATATACCAGAAGGTTAGTGGGAGCAAAATTTGTTTCTTGGTCCTATATGTGGATGACATTCTACTTGCAACCAATGATAAAGGGTTGCTATATGAGGTGAAACAATTTCTCTCCAAAAATTTTGATATGAAAGATATGAGTGAGGCATCTTATGTCATTGGCATTAAGATCCATAGAGAATCTCGAGGCATTTTGGGATTGTCTCAAGAAACTTATATCAATAAAGTCTTGGAGAGATTTCGGATGAAAAATTGTTCACCAAGTGTTGCACCTATAGTGAAGGGTGACAAGTTCGCTTTGAACCAGTGCCCTAAAAATGAACTTGAACGGGAACAGATGCACAACATTCCATATGCTTCAGCTGTTGGAAGCCTAATGTATGCTCAGGTTTGCACAAGACCTGACATTGCATTTGCAGTAGGAATGTTGGGAAGATATCAGAGTAATCCAGGTTTAGACCACTGGAGAGCTGCTAAAAAGGTCATGAGGTATCTTCAAGGGACCAAGGACTACATGCTCATGTATAGACAAACTGATCATTTGGAGATAGAGGGCTACTCAGATTCGGACTTTGCTGGCTGCATTGATTCTCGGAAATCAACATCAGGATTTATATTTATGTTAGCTGGTGGAGCCATATCATGGAGGAGTGCAAAGCAGACCTTGACTGCTACCTCTACTATGGAAGCGGAGTTCGTTGCTTGTTTTGAGGCTACATCGCAAGGTGTGTAGTTGAAGAGTTTCATCTCAGGGCTTAGAATTGTTGACTCTATTACTAGGCCAATTAAACTATACTGTGACAATTCAGCTGCTGTATTTTTGGCTAAAAACCATAAGAGTGGTAGTCGAAGTAAACATATCGACATTAAGTATTTAGCCATAAGAGAACGTGTTAAAGAAAACAAAGTGGTCATAGAACACGTTAGCACTGAATTGATGATAGCTGATCCTTTGACTAAAGGCATGCCAATTAAGAAGTTTAAGGATCATGTGATAAGAATGGGAGTTGGTTCCATGATATAATTGTATAGATAACAATTTGTACAAAGAAACTCTTATTTCAATCATTTGTTTATTTCTCATTCAGGTGTACATGTTATATGACTTTTAAGAAATGACAAACTTTTCTTTTGGACTCTGAATAAACATATGGTTTATTCATTATGTTATGTTGTCACATTTGGAATAGTGGTAAAGAAATTGAATGCATTGTAATACATAGAAGATAACACTCAATTATAGAGGACCTATCGCTATGATTCATGTATTTAGTTTCTTGTTCAGTGTTGATAAAATATACGGATCAAGTGGGAGAATGTAATAACCCGTCGCCTTTTAATGGTCCTTATTTTATTAACTAACATTTCTCCAATTAAGAAATGATAATAGCCCCCCCTTTAATATTTGAATGCTTGCTTGATGGGAGCATGCGGTGAAGGAATTAAGTATAAAAGGGATCCTTCCTAAAGTTTTCAACATGGTTATCGAAAGAGAAACCTAATAAGCGGAGGCATTGGCATTGAGTCCCTGATCAAGAGCACATCCTGAAGGCATACACCATCAGAATGCGATGGCTCGTTGATTAGAAGACCTCAATCAAGATCCATCGAGAGGAGGAGGAAGATCAATCGAGATCCCTAAAGAAAGGAAGATCAAGATCCCATGCAGCCCAAAAGAAAGGAAGATCAAGATCCCGTGTCCTTACCCTCATCGGATAGACCATTAATAATAATGACTGGAGGTAATTATCGATCATAATAATATATTGATATCGTGATCAATATGTTTAAATTAAGTCTTACATGTTCATCTTATTTTCTTATCACATAGAATAAAGTGCTATATCGATAAAAATCATCTTTATACAGCCTGGGTGGGTATTTCATTTGCTGTTCGTACTCTTCATGTTCAGAGGCTCTTCATCGAGGGTGATTCCATGACGGTCATCTCTTGGCTGAAGAAGGTGATTTGCCCTCCTGGTCATACCAATCCGATCCTTAGGGATATTTGGTCTATGTTGCGGGATGTGGATAGTGTCCAGATCCGCCATATCTTCCGGGAAGCCAATGCGGCGGCGGACTGGGTTGCATCCTTTGTGGCCCAGCATGCCGGGTCGTGGACGTGGAGTGTTGGCGATCCCTGCCCTATTCCTTTGAAGCAAATTTTGTACTCGGATCTTTCTGGGCTGACTCGCACTAGATGAGTGTGATCGCCCGCTTGTATCAATATATATATATATATATATATATGGAAACGGGGACTTTTTGAATTTGTGGGACTATCACTGGAATGCCCAAGTCTTATGGGTGCCGTGGGTCCGGGCCGAATCGTTATACCACCCCTCAAGCATCTACATTCCATTCGCGCCCCATGTTGAGGCACGGTGGGAGGATGCGTCGTCGAGGCCAGCATCATGCATACGCCTGCATGAAAAGAGTTGGTGGCCGAAGAAATGAATAAAGAGCCTGCTCGAGTCCGGGAAACACTTCGTTGTCTTTAATTACGCGTTGGATTGATAATAGACACGGATGATGTATCTATCTTTTCTTATTATTATCACATCGGTTTTATATAAATTTTGATCGGTTGACAAGCACCTGCAAAATAGGGTTACAAAATCTTAACTCAACCCATGAACCCGATCCCAACTATCTTTTTTTTTAAAAAAAATACAAGGTTAATTTAGACCTAATGAGTGATTAGAGTCTATTTGGACCTAATCCAAAATATTAAGGTACGGATAAGATTAAATTAAAAAATATATAAATTTTAATCAGATATCTAATTATTATTTCAAGTTAAAATCTAATAATTAATAATTAAATATAAATTTATTAAAAATTTAAATGAAATTAAAAAGAATTAGCTTTAACTTAACCATCGAGCAAGGTTCGATAAAAAGGAATGGGTTTGCAGATAAAACACTTTCAGAAAGTTTTTTTAATGATAGTATTTCTTTTTATAAATGTAGAAAGAATTTTATGAAAATTTTATCTTCAAGATACAATATTTATCTTAAGAATAGTTAAGGCTGCACTCTTTAAATATTATTTTGAATATGAAGCAGCCTAAAAGAAGAGAAGGAATCAATTTGGATAAAAAAGAAAGAAAAAGAAAGAGTTTTAATTATTAATATTATCCAAAGCCTCATGTAAAAAGAGAGTTAAAAGATTTTTACACATTCAATTAGAGAAAGGCATTGAGTGGTCCATCCCCCTTTGAGTACCGATTGTCAATCACTCAGCCTCTTATTTTCTCTTTTATATATGTGGAAAAAGAGGTAGACTTGATTATATTTGAATGTAATCAAGTTTAAGATTTAACCATTTTTTTGGTATTAAATTTGTATGAATTTCAAAGCTATTTTATTTTTTTTTAATTTTTTAAAATTTTAAAATTTATGAATCATATGGATTAAAGAGCGGTAGAGATGAATAATTTCTCTTAGTGCCTCTTCAAAGAAAAAGATTCAAGAGAATAATGAGGTTAAGAAGGATGGTCTTCATTTATTTATAAATGAAGAAAAGCAAAAATTTTAACCTATCATCCATGTGACTAAAGTAATTTTTTTTTCAATAAAATATTAAAAAAATAAAGGGACGAAATAAAATTTCATACTTCCTTCAAAATAACTATTACATAAAAATTTTACTTGTAATTGATAGAAAATAGTATATATATATAACAATGCACATGGGTGGCATGGCATGAAAAAGGTCCATCCTTTGTTATGGAAGCGCATCCATCAATTCTGATGCAATTAAGGAGGCAAATCAATCCAAGGGCTTTATCATAGAAGCGAGGAAGAGGTGCAACACTATGCTTAATTATCTTCCATGTAGAAAGTGATATTAATATTGTTGAGTCATTTTCTTTTGAGATCCTATCATGGTTATGGAGGCTAACTTCATTCTCAAATATTTTTAAATAAAAAAAATATGCAGTATCGTTTTTGGTATCTTGACTTTCCACTTTACAGATAAGAAAGCTTTCTCTCTCTCTCTCTCTCTCTCTCTCTCTCTCTCTTTAAATCCTCTCTCATGTGGTAGCTCTTATAGAATTTTTCTTTATAAAGTTATATAATGATATTTATGGATTACATTTCTGAAGGGCCATCCAAACCCCTTCTAAAATTTTCTAAGAGAGCTAGATTTTTTTTTTTGTTCCTTATAGAAAGATAAATTTAAGCTTAATTAACTGAACCAAATCCAAGGAAAGCTTAATAATTCAAGCTCTAAGTTCTCAAAATCGCCGTGATCACATCTTTCAAGGCAGGAATTTTCCAACTTCTATTAAATTATTACTCAAGCGGTGATTAAAAATGGGCTTTGTTGGGGGGTAAAATCGTCATTGCATTGATATCCGTGCAAGGCGGCTAAGGCTGACCTCCTCCTACCGTCTCCTTCCGGGCTTCCCTAGCTCGGTCTCTTCCGGGCTTCCCTAGCTCGGTCTCTTCCGGGCTTCCCTAGCTCGGCCTCCTCCGGGCCTCCGTAGCTCGGCCTCTTCCGGGCTTCCCTAGCTCGGTCTCTTCCGGGCTTCCGTAGCTCGGCCTTTTCTGGGCCTCCGTAGCTCAGCCTCTTCCAGGCTTCCCTAGCTCGGTCTCTTCCGGGCCTCCGTAGCTCAGCCTCTCCGGGCTTCCCTAGCTCGGCCTCCTCCGGGCCTCCGTAGCTCGGTCTCTTCCGGGCTTCCCTAGCTCGGCCCCTTCCGGGCCTCCGTAGCTCGGCCTCTTCCGGGCTTCCGTAGCCCGCGACTACCTAGCGATCCACGTCCTGACGTCTACCTCCGCGGAACCTGACGCGGGAGAGCTCAAGCTTCCCCGAGTAGCACCCTAGGCAGGGAATCATGTTAAAACGTGGCCTAAGACCTATCGTAACCGCCTCAGGTCTACTCGCCCAGATCTCAAGACATCAAGGAGCTCTCCAGCCGTCGATCCCTTAACAGACAAGGCGTGGATTCCCAACGGCCCCACAACGGCCTGATTCGATCCACCCCCGTATCCTAACAACCTCGAACCTTCCAGAAGGCGCTCAAGATCCAGGTGACAGTCCTATAAATACACTCCAGATTCCCTCAGGTACGCGCTCACGCGCACTCTCACCTCTCTCCGGCAGCTCGTCGGTGCTCTCCCTCCTAGAGCTCCCGATTGGCCGCCCCCGGAGAGGTCTCCCGGAGAGATCCACCTCCCATTTCTGGTTGATCGCCGATTCCTCCCACTGACTTGAGCGTCGGAGGGTCTTCCGCGGAGGGCCACCCCCAACGCCCTCCGCGTGAGGACTTCTGTGCAGGTCCGCCCAGGAGATCGACTGCGCCCGAGTCGGAGGACGGATCCCGGCGGCAACAGATTGGCGCTAGAGGAAGGGCCTCAAGTCCCATTAAAACTTGAAGAAAGGAGACAAGGATCTTAATCCGGAGTAGAACCTCTCTAATGGCCAATCGGAGAAGAGCAACCTCTGAAGCCCAAGATCAGGTCGCTTCCCAGAGGCCTGATCCGACTGAGCGGTGTAGCGCCACCCCCCACCAGTCGAAACCCCGTCGCCGCCTGCCATCCCGGTGACCCAGGACCAGTTTGCCTCGCTGGTCCAGCAAGTCCAGGCCTGACCCACCTGGTCCAGGAGCGCCTTGCACCTCCTCCTGCTCCGCACCCCATAAGGAGGCGATTCCTTCTTCGCCGGCAACTTCCTCCTCCTCCGCATGAATCCGCGGACCCCCACATCGACCCAGAGGGGACAAACCAGTCCCGCGAGGCGGTTACGACAGAGATCCTCCCAGATCTCGGCGAGCCCGGTCCCTCTCCCGGTGACCTCCCACCATGATTCGACGCCGTCCTTGCGATCTCTCGCCCAGCTCCTCCTCTACCGGTGAAGAGGAGATCCGCGTCAGATCCAGGAGATGCGTCAGGAGCTGGACGCCGCCAAGCAGGCCCATCCGCCTCAGCCCAAAGCGGAGCAGGGCATCCCTTTCTCTAAGGGGATTATGGAGGAAGTGATTCCCTCCCATGTCAAGCTACCAGCCGTCGAACCCTACCACGGCTCTTCTGACCCGGACGACCATCTCAGCAGCTTCCGGTCAATAATGATGTTCCACGGAGCATCCGATGCGATCCTCTGCCGCGCTTCCCCTCCACCCTCAGAGGATCCGCCCGAACCTGGTTCAATGCCTTGAAGCCAGGTTCCATTGATTCATTTGACGAGCTGAGCCACCTTTTTATTGGCCAGTTCGTCAGCAGCCGCCGCCACCGACGAAGATCTGACTCCCTCTCCGAAGTCAAGCAGAGAGAGGGGGAGTCCTTGAGAAATTATCTTGGCCGTTTCAATAAGGCCATGTTGGAGGTGGACCACCTTAATCATGAGGTGGCTATGTCCGCCTTGGCGGGGGAGTCTCAAAGGAAGCGACTTCTACCTGGCTATGGAAGTCAGCTACCCCCCTGCCTCTCTGATATGATGGCCCTGGACAAATACGCTAGGGTCGAAGAATCGCGGAGAGTTGCCCGCGCTGAGCAGGCAAAGAAGAAGGAGCCCAAAGGTCCCGACAGGCACCGTCCCGCCCGTCGGCCAAGTCCGCCTCGCCGCCAAAGAGTCCCCCTGCCGCCAAGGAATCGCTCCCGGAGCCCCCCAGGCGATTCGATCGCTACACTCCGCTGACCGTGCCCCGGGCGCAGATCCTCATGGAGATAGAGCGCCAGCTCCCCGGCCAGTCCTCTCCGAGGGAACCCGACCCGAAGAGATCCCACCAAGTACTGCCGCTACCATAGGGAGCACGGCCACGACACTGAAGAATGCTGGCAGCTGAAAAATGAAATCGAGAGGCTGATCCAGCGGGGACGACTGAATCAGTTCAGGAGGGCGCCCGAGCCAGGACAAGGAGGTGACCGCCAGCCCGAACTTCAACAACTCCTCCTCCACCAAATCCGCCCGTGATCGGCCGCATCAACATGATTGAAGAGGCCGGCGGATCGAGCCCCAGGGGCGACGGTGATGGATCGGCGCCAAAGAAGGCACGGACGGGCGAGCTCTCCTTCTCCGATGATGATCTCCAAGGGATACAGCTTCCCCATGATGACGCACTTAGTTGTATCCCTCAATTTGAATAACTATGATGTAAGCCGAATCCTTGTTGATAGTGGAAGTTCGGTGAATGTTTTGTACCTCGGTGTGTTTGCCAGGATGAAATTACTCATGGAAAACCTTCGAGCCGTGGATTCCACCCTGATGGGATTCACAGGCGACGTCATCATCCCGGAAGGGGTCGTCACCCTGACGGTCCGCGCGGAACCTGGCCCCTTGTAGCCATTGTCAGACGACTTCCTAGTGACCGACCTCAGGTCCCCATACAACGCAATATTCGGCAGGCCCGGCTATGTCCCTCAAGGCAGTTGTCTCCATCCCGCATCTATCCATGAAGTTCCCACCGAGCAGGAGTTGGAGTTGTTCGGGGAAGTCAAGCCATGGCTCGGCAATGCTTCGTTACAGCCTTCAGTCTAGAATGCCCGAGGTTGATGGGCTAGACGCTCGCGAGGACTTCGCCGAACAGCGGGAGAACCGGCAGAGGAACTGGAGGAGGTGCCGTTGGATGAGGCTCGTCCCGACCGAACCATAAAATCGGGTCGCTGCTCAAGGAGAGCCTCGGCACGATTGATCAGGTTCCTCCAAGCAACGCTGACATCTTCGCCTGGTCCGCCTCTGACATGCCAGGGATCAGCCCCGAGGTTCTCGTCCATCGTCTCAATGTGGACGAGATGCACAGGCCCGTCAAGCAGAAGAAGAGGAGCTTCGCCCCGGAACGACAAAAGGCCATTGAAGAAGAGGTAGACAAACTCATCAAGGCCAATTTCGTCCGGAGGTAAATTATCCAAGCTGGCTATCAAACGTCGTCATGGTGAAGAAGTCGAACGGCAAGTGGAGGATCTGCATCGACTTCACCGACCTCAACAAAGCCTGCCCGAAGGACAGCTTCCCCCTCCCTCGGATCGACCAGCTCGTGGACGCCACCTCAGGCCACCAGATGCTGTCATTCATGGATGCCTATTCAGGCTACAATCAGATCCGGATGGCCCCCGAGGATGAAGAAAAGACCGCCTTCATAACCGACCGAGGTACTTACTGTTACCGCGTTATGCCTTTGGTCTTAAAAATGCAGGTGCCACCTACCAAAGGCTGGTCAACAAAGTATTCAAGGAGCAAATCGGCCGGAATATGGAGGTGTACGTGGACGACATGCTGGTCAAAAGCAAGGAAGCATCGGCATGTCGAGGACCTCTCAGAGAGCTTTGCAACGCTGCGCAAGTATGGGATGAGCTCAACCCGACCAAATGCGCCTTCGGCGTTAACTCCGGAAGTTTCTCGGCTTCATGGTCTCCCAGCGAGGTATCGAAGCTAACCCCCAGAAGATTCAAGCTCTCCAACAAATGGCGCCCCCGGCATCTATTAAAGAGGTCCAGCGCCTAACCGGGAGGATAGCGGCCCTTAACCGCTTTGTGGCGCGGTCGGCCGAGAGATGCCTCCCCTTCTTCAAAACCCTCCGATCGGCCAAAAACTTCCAGTGGACTCCTGAATGCCAAAATCATTTCAAGATCTCAAGAAGTACCTCGGCTCGCCCCCACTCCTCAGCAGTCCGGCCCCGGGGAGACCCTATTCTGTACCTGGCTGTTTCGGAGGGCGTTTGTTCGGTGCTGGTCAAAGAAGAAGGCAAAGTCCAAAGCCGATCTACTATGTCAGCAGGCTACTCCGCGATGCGGAGACAAGGTACAGCAGATTGAGAAGATGGTGTTGGCCTTGATCACCTCAGTTCGGAAGCTGCGACCTACTTTCCAAGCACATTCTGTGACGGTCCTGACCGACCAACCCATCAAGGCGGTGGTCCACCGTCCCGAGACATCGGGGAGAATGACCAAGTGGGCCGTCGAGTTAAGCGAGCATGACATACATTTTCAGCCTCGCCCGGCCATCAAAGCTCAGGTGCTAGCCGATTTCCTCCTCGAGTGTACCATCCCGGAGGACGGTCTACCCCAGACTCCCGAAGAACCAAAATCTGGAGCCCGGTGGCTCCTCCATGTCGACGGGTCATCCAACGCCCATCGCTCCGGTGCGGGCCTGGTTCTCACCAGCCGAGGGGATGATCCTTCGAATATGGCGTCCGATTCTCCTTCCCGGCCTCCAACAACGAAGCCGAGTACGAAGCCCTGTTAGCCGGTCTCCGATCGCCCGCAACCTGAAGGTGGAAAAGCTTAACGCCTTCACCGACTCTCAGCTGGTGGCCGGCCATGTGCGAGGAGAGTTTGAAGCCCGGAACCGAACATGGTTCGATATCTCCAAGAGGTGCGGGCCTACTTCCCCATTTTGCCGAGTTTGAAATCATTCAAATTCCTAGATCCGAGAACGCCCGTGCCGACCTACTCTCCCGATTGGCAACCGCGGAGTCAATGGATGCTGAACAAAAGTTCCACTGGAGACTCTGGAAAAGCCCAGCATCATGGAAGCCGACCGGGTGATGCAAGTCGAGCCGAACCATCCTGGTTCGACCCCATCCTCAACTATCTCAAAGAAGGGTCGCTCCCATCCGACCGAAGAGAGGCTAGAAATTGAAGCTGCAGGCCACCCACTACGTATTGATCGACAACCAGCTTTACAAGCGGTCTTTCTCCATGCCGCTGCTCAGATGCCTCCGCCCATCCGAAGCGAACTATGCTCTACGAGAGGTACATGAAGGGATTTGCGGCAACCATCTGGGAGGCCGGTCCCTATGCCACAAGGTGCTACGGCAAGGCTATTATTGGCCGACCATGCAGAAAGATGCGGACGATCTAGTCCGAGCCTGTGACGCCTGCCAGAGACATTCAAGCATCAGAGGCTCCCCTCCGCCGAGCTAGTTTCCATATCCTCCGCTTGGCCCTTTGCCAAATGGGGGATGGACATCCTCGGCCCATTCCCGCTTGCGACGGGACAGCGGAAATTCTTATTTGTCGCCATCGACTACTTCACCAAATGGGTTGAAGCGGAAGCAGTTGCCCAAATCACCGAAGCACGGGCCAGAGACTTTGTGTGGAGGTCCATCATCTGCCGGTTCGGCCTCCCCCACACCATAATCACCGATAACGGTAAGCAGTTCGACAATTCCAAGTTCCGCCAGTTCTGCGAGGAGCACGGAATCCGTCACCACCTTACTTCGGTCGGGCACCGCAAGCCAACGGAGCGGCCGAAGTAACCAACAGGACTCTCCTCCAAGGAATCAAAGCTCGCCTCTCCAGAGCCCAAGGCAGGTGGGCGGATGAGTTACACCATGTCTTATGGGCCTATATCATAAAAGGAAATAGATGCTGCTTACCAATCCTCGGTACAACCGAGTTATCTGCCTGGACAGGAAATCTCCGAACCTTGGCAGGGCCAAGTAAAACAAAGTCTCCGAACCTTGGCAGGGCCAAGTAAAACAAAATCTCCGAACCTTGGCAGGGCCAAGTAAAACAAAGTCTCCGAACCTTGGCAGGGCCAAGTAAAACAAAATCTCCGAACCTTGGCAGGGCCAAGTAAAACAAAGTCTCCGAACCTCGGCAGGGCCGAGCAACAAATCTCCGAACCTTGGCAGGGCCAAGTAAAACAAAATCTCCGAACCTTGGCAGGGCCAAGTAAAACAAAGTCTCCGAACCTTGGCAGGGCCAAGTAATACAAAATCTCCGAACCTTGGCAGGGCCAAGTAAAACAAAGTCTCCGAACCTCGGCAGGGCCGAGTAACAAATCTCCGAACCTTGGCAGGGCCAAGTAAAACAAAATCTCCGAACCTTGGCAGGGCCAAGTAAAACAAAATCTCCGAACCTTGGCAGGACCAAGTAAAACAAAGTCTCCGAACCTCGGCAGGGCCGAGCAACAAATCTCCGAACCTTGGCAGAGCCAAGTAAAACAAAGTCTTCGAACCTTGGCGTGGCCAAGTAAAATGTTTCACCGAGCCATGACAAGGCTAGGTAAAAACCACTCGGGCTAAGACCCCAGCGAAAGGTCTACAAGCCTCGACCAAAGCCGAACGGCCCTCAAACAGTCCCCGAAGGACTTCACCCGGTTCGAAAACAGGCGACAAACGAAGACCATCGGCATGTGAAAAAATGCCACCATTGGCAGAATTCCCCTAAGAGGCTATAAGGTCTCGCATAACCAGCCGATGGCCCCAGGCTGGGCCAGGAAACTCTCCCTAGCAGTAGAGAGCCTTTGAGAGGCCCCCCCTGCAACCCGTCACGCGACATATCTACGATTAATGCGCAGGACAATGGGACTAGACTGACACCCAAGTCCGTCGAGCGTATCAAGATAATCATTCTCAAAGAAGAAAGAAATTCTTAAAAACGAGTCTATTTTCCATTTAAATGAGAAGGAGCCATTGCAAGGCACAAAAAGACACAGAAAAACAAAACAAAAACAGGGTGGGCAAGGCCCTGGGGTCAGTTGCCCCCAGAGGCCAGCAACTTCTCCAGGAGTGCAGTCAGATCAGCCACCTGCTGACGAAGCAGCCGAATCTCCTCCTCCTGCCGACCCATCACCCGACGTGAGGCCTCCGCCTCCCGGGCCGAGACATCCAGGAACTCCTCGGCGGTCCTAGCGAGCCACTCATTGATCGCAAGGCCCGACGCAAGGGTCAGCCCATCGACAATCACGGAGGTCCCCCTCTCCTCCGAGTACGACGGGTTGCTGACCGAGGAACGTGAGTCAGTTGACAACCGCGCTGGAGAGTCCATTTTTTAGAGCTCAGACCGAGGGATGGCCAAAACCAATCCCCCTCGGTCATATTTATACCCGCCAGGCAGGTATCTCGATCGGCCGCGCCGCGAGCACTGACCCACGAGAATTTGCCACGTGTCGACATTCTAATGCGTGAGGAATCCAAAGAGTCGCGCCCTAATCCCGTGTAAGATCGATAAGCGCGGAGGTTCCCCAGGCGAAACACTTTCCGATCTGTCGCCCCCTGCATTAAATGCATTTGGCGCTTCCCCAGGCTGCTTAATACGCCCCCCTTCCTCGGAAAATGTGGAAGTCCATCGCTCGGGCGATAAATTACCCTCTCGGAAAGAGCAGCACCGCCAGAAAAGGCGTAACAACACGCCGCCCATTCCGCTCGAGCGCCCCCTGTATTAAACGCCACGAGGACCTAACGCCGTAGCCTGCAAACGGCGACTGATTCGCTCCCTCCGAGCCACCAGTTCTCCGAACCTCGGCAGGGCCGAGCTACCAATTCTCCGAACCTCGGCAGGGCCGAGCTACCAATTCTCCGAACCTCGGCAGGGCCGAGCTACCAATTCTCCGAACCTCGGCAGGGCCGAGCTATCAGTTCTCCGAACCTCGGCAGGGCCGAGCTATCAGTTCTCCGAACCTCGGGATGGCCGGGCTACCAATTCTCCAAACCTCGGCAGGGCCGAGCTATAAAGTTCTCCGAACCTTGGCGGGGCCAAGTGAGATTTTCTCCAAACCTCGGCAGAGCCGAGTTACAAAATCCTTCGAACCTTGGCAGAGCCAAGTAGCACGTTCCCCGAAACTCGACCATCTCGAGTGACTAAAACCTTAAACCATGACAAAAAGGGGTGCAGACTCCCCGAACTTCGGCCAAAGCCGACTCACGATACTCCGAGCTCTTATACTTGCGATACTCCGAGCTTCGATAAAAGCGGAGCACAAAATACCAGACTCCTGACCTAAGCAAGGAGCGTATTTCGCCGAACGATCTCTGCACCGCTGCATACGAACCTCAATTAGTTCGGGCGTCATGAGACCCTCATCTAAGGGCGAGCGGGACACTTTTATGCCCCACAAACGACAAATAGCAATGGGTTCGGCACAAGAAAAGATAGAGATTGAAACATTGAATATAACTCTCTTTATTGCCGATCATGATCAATTACAAATGCCTCACAGGCGTTACAAAAGCGTTGAAATGCATAAACTAAGGGCGAATACAAGACTCGGGCAACCAGACAGTCGTAATCGCATCCCAGTTGGTTAGGGCCGATAATTACCCGTCGATACGGACCAATAGTTGCGACTGGCCCCAAGTCAGGACGACATCTTGGTGGCCCAACCGGGATATCGGGACGACCATCCCAAACCACCCAGCCGGGGGTGTACTGCCGCTCCATGCCATGTCTCAAGGACAAGGAGTCGGCGAGTGAGGCGCTCTCACCCCCCCCTCTCGAGCGGCTGATCCCGGGAGTCCGAACCAGGGGAGGAGGCGAAATACACACGAGCCACGGGAGGCCCGTGTGCGCTTCTTACCGTAACTCCCCCGTAACCGGCCGCAAAGGTCACACGGGAAGAGTTATATGTGCGCTCCCCGTGTGATCTCCGCGCTCCCCATGTGCGCTCTCCGTATGATCTCCGAGACTCGTCCCCTAAGGATGAGCCATCCTTTAGCTGCTCCCCGATCGCCCCAGCTATCCGGTGGCAAGGAGCCCATGAAAGGAAAAGTCGATCCTTCCACTCGTAGCAACAGAGAAATGAGCATGGTAGAAGTTCCAACAAGAAAAGAAAACTTTGGAGATAGCCAAACATGGCCCCCTTTCCCCCTTTTTATAGGCAGGAAAGACTCGGGATGAGCCATCTAAGCTGAGAGTCCCGAGATTCAAACACCTGTCCCACGCCTCCACACGGCCCCTCATGATAAACGCAGCACCCCACTGCGCGCCAAACTCACCGTCTGAACCAGGACGTGTATGAAGATCCCTTCCTGATCCCGGATCGCAGTCATTAAATGCAGGAAATCGTCCGCTGACGCTTCGAAAATCGGCGGGCTCAGAAAATTGTCCTTTGAAAAAGTACTGTCCAATAGTGGACGGTTGCGTGCGCATCGCAACGAGGTAGCCTGCATGGGAAAAGAGCACCTCCCGGAAAGCTCTAGTAAAGTAAAAACCGAATTGCCTGCGGGACGGCAGAACGCTGGCAGGGTGGCAGGAAGCACGAAAACCTATCTCATCCGTCGGCCCTAGCCGACCTATTCTTGCCCGTCGGCCCCAGCCGACCTATTTTTGCCTGTCGGCCCACGCCGACCTGTTTTTGCCCATCGGCCCCAGCCGACCTATATTGTTCCATCGGCCCCGGCCAATCCATCTCGCCTGTCGGCCTCAGCCGACCCGTTTTATTCGTCGGCCCCAGCTGACCTGTTTTCATCCGTCGGCCCTAACCGACCTATTCTTTTCGTCGGCCCACGCCGACCTATTTTCGTCCGTCGGCCCCAGCCGACCAATTTTATCCATTAGCCCCACCCAACCTATTTCGCCCGTCGGTCCTAGCCGATCCACTTTGTTCGTCGGTCCAAACCGACCTATTTTACCCACCGACCCGAGCCAATACGTTTTCCTGGTCTCGAATTAAGGATGGCCCAAGGATACCAACGAGCCATGGGTCGTTCACGATCGAGGCGACACTAGACAACGGCGAAGTCACGCAAGAAAAACACTTAGATAAAAATAGGAAATCCCTTTGCTGCGAAATGTCAAATGTTTGAGAGGGGAAGATACAGGAGCGGCTCCTAAGAGCCAGGAGCCCCACCGGCTTTGGGAATACCCTCAGCCACGTCTGCAGGAGCACCGCTAGACTCGTCCTTCTCTAATATTTTCGCCCCTTCCATGGCAGCTTGCGACCGTCCCTCGGAGGCTACGGCTTCGCTGGGACCAGGGGCGCCGCCAGGCTCGGCGTCCGAAACGTCGGCATATTCATCTTCGTCTTCTTCTGCGGACTCACCGTCTTTGGAGTCTTCGACGCTCAGAAAAGAAAGGTCCCATTCCGGGTGCCCGCTGAGTATCCTCTGCTTACACTCTTCCATCCCGTGACGGAATGCGTCTACGCTCATAGCGTCTTGCCGCCCCTTAAGTATGGCAAGCTGCGTGTTGGCCTCGGCGACCCGTTTCTCGGCCTCTGCGACTTGGGCCTTCAAAATGGCGTTTTGCTCCTCAAGCTCGCTAGCCCGTGTCTCGAGCTCCGAGCTCCTGCTGCGAGCAGACGCGAACGCACTTTGGAGAGCCTGAATCTCGACCCCATCCTCGCCATCTGGAAAAGTCAAGGTCAATCGGCGTCGCAGAGAACCAATAGAAAAATAAGGAGGGCAAAATAAGAGCATACCTCCCCCTCTCGCCTGGCCAACCTTCCGGCCAGCTCCTCAGCCTCACTCCGGGCCCTTGTCCTGTCAGCGCCAACCAGCTCGAACCTCTCTTGCAGGGTACTGATTTTCGATCGTCCGGCTTCAATCTCCCCACGAGCTTGCGATAACTCGCCACTCACTCGAGTCATTATTCCTTGATGCCACCTCGCGCTCTCCTTCAATTCGGCGATTTCGTCATCACGCCTTTTCAATTTCTCCTCCACCTCGCCCAACATTCTTGCCAGGCGTCTTCTTTCGTCGTCGGCCTCTCTCCTCAACCGGCTCAAACTCTCGCCGTGTTCCCGCCGCATCGCCGCCACCTCCGCGGAGTGTTTTGATTCGATCCTGGCCAGCTCCCGACACGCTTCGTCGTTCTTCGCCAGGAGTCCCTGTAACTCCTCTACCCAGCGTTTCTGCTTGAACACCTCGTCCACGGCAGCCTGATGTGCCGCCCTAGCCGCCCTCGAGTTCCTGTCCATTGTGTCCATGAGCTCTTCGAATCGCTCAGACACCTTCAACCGCGATTGGAGCTCGACATTCTCCCTCCGGGCCTGGACGCTGGCCCCCGTCGCTAAACTCAGACGCCAGCAAATCGCCCAGGAAAGTAAAACGCCCTGCAAAGGCAAAAAATTGAGTAAGCACCCGCAATAGAGTCCATTGAGAAACATATGTCACACTGAAAAATGGCTCACCTTCGAAGCGTAGTCCCGGGTCATCTTCATCAAAGTCGTGTTATTTATGGCGGGAAGGAGATGGATACCCTCAGCTACACCTTGCTGCCCGAACGCAGCATCTATCAACCCCCGGTCAACAAACTCGTCCGCCGACGGGTCTGCACCCGGATGTAGGACCGACCTTATCATGGCGGAAAACGCCTCGTCAATGTTAGTCTCCGAACTGCTGGGTTGACCGGCCCCGCCTGAGGAACCGGCCTGGATGACCCCCAGCTGAGTAGCCTTCAGCCTCCCAGCCTCCTCCATCAGGGCCCTGGCTTGAGCCTCCCGCCAGCCTCCCCAAAATCTTCTTCGAGGGGGCCCCGATCGTGGGACCCCCACTTTGTTGTGCTCCCTCCACCGATGCATCCTCTCCGGTCGCCACCACCTGAGCCCCCTCCGCGGGCTCCCCCGAGGTCTCGGTCTGAACCGCCTCTTGACCCATCGGAGGCGGCCCGACCTCGCTGCTGCCAGACTCCCCGGCGGATAGGCCAAGCAGGGGCTCCTCCCGAACTTCCTCCGCTGTGGCTGTCTCCTCCCCCTCTCCCGCTGGAGCCAGTGACAATCCTGCGGGGACAATAGACCCCTCTGCTATGACCGCCTCCACTGGACCCGTCGCAGGTTCCTCTTTCAAGGGGGATGCGGTCGGACGAGCCAGCGGAGCTTCATCCGAACTGTCTGAAATCTCCAACACGGGAGGTTCGGGCGCCACGGCCGCCCTCCCCGGATCCTCCTTAGCCCCCGACGCCTCTGTAGCGACTGCTCCAGCGCCCGGCGGGCTCCTTGCGGATTTATGGGCCCTTTTCTCAGGCCGGCCGCTGTCCGCACCGCTACCTTCCCCTGGGCGCTTCCCCCTCTTCCTCTTGGAGAGGCTCTACAAAGCCGACCTTGCGGCTGCCACATCAAAACACACGTACTCGGAATCAAGCGCACCAATCGAAAAAAAGATACAAGGCACGAAAGGGACTCACCTTATGGATCCAGAGGGCTGAGCCCGGCTGCGAAGAGGGCCCCCTCCGATAACAGGTCATTTGCCAAAAATACCTGTCCATTACGAAGGACATCCAGGTCCCTCTCCTCCTGCGCCGTTAAGGTCGGATGCGTCTCCGCATCCCTCGCCACTTCTCCCCATCGTCGAGGAAAATCGGAACCGATGTTCCCCTCCGCAATCACAAATCGGCTCTTCCACCCCTTGATGGAAGAAGGCTTATCTGCAATGACATTAAAAGACCTCCGGGGCCCGATGGAGGTCCACTCCGATTTCCTCCCGGGAGTTAGGTGGTAACAGGTGCGAAAAAGGGGGAGAGTTGCAACGATTTGGATCTGGTGACACATCGAAATAAATCCGATGATGTTCCGCCAACTATTTGGAGCCACCATCGATGGACAGATGTTGTAGTGGGTCATGATCTCCTTCACCAAGGGATGGAGAGGAAAACGAAGGCCCGCCTTGAAACTATCCTCATAATAAAGACTCCAGACTCTACCTCACGAGTAACCCTATCTTCGGGCTCTGGCACCCACAAAACTACATCCATGGGCAGACCATACCTCTGGTGAATCCTCTCCAAATCCTCAGCGACGATTTCTGAGGCCACGTCTTCAGGGCTCATCGCCATCTCGGTTGAGAAAAATCCTGGGCGAAAACGATGAACGCTGGAGAGGACGAGAGACCAATACTCTTCTGAAAACAAGGCGAGAAGACGCCGCATGCGCAAGTGTATATATAGGGCGGCTGTCACTTCGCTTCCCTGCTAAGGAACCGCCCTAGGGAGGCGGGACATCCCATTCGAGGCGTCCGAAACCGCCTCGACAAACCCCCATATCGATCGGGATTCACGGCATGGCGCAATCTCAACCGTCGCTAGTGGAGGAACCTTGCCTCCGAAGGTACGATAGCCCTATCGCATTAAGTAGGGCACCATTGCATGAGCTGTTTGGGCCAAGACGTCCCGTCCAGGACGCGCCACTTGAACTTATACTCCCTATGCCCGAACCTACGCTTCGAACTAGGGAGTGGAGGGCATGTGTTGGGGGTAAAATCATCATTGCATTGATATCCGTGCAAGGCGGCTAAGGCTGACCTCCTCCTATCGTCTCCTTCCGGGCTTCCCTAGCTCGGTCTCTTCCGGGATTCCCTAGCTCGGTCTCTTCCGGGCTTCCGTAGCTCGGCCTCTTCCGGGCTTCCGTAGCTCGGCCTCTTCCGGGCTTCCCTAGCTCGGCCTCCTCCGGGCCTCCGTAGCTCGGCCTCCTCCGGGCTTCCGTAGCTCGGCCTCTTCCGGGCTTCCCTAGCTCGGCCTCTTCCGGGCTTCCCTAGCTCGGTCTCTTCCGGGCTTCCGTAGCTCGGCCTCTTCCGGGCCTCCGTAGCTCAGCCTCTTCCGGGCTTCCCTAGCTCGGTCTCTTTCGGGCCTCCGTAGCTCGGCCTCTTCCGGGCTTCCCTAGCTCGGTCTCTTCCGGGCCTCCATAGCTCAGCCTCTTCCGGGCTTCCCTAGCTCGGCCTCCTCCGGGCCTCCGTAGCTCGGTCTCTTCCGGGCTTCCCTAGCTCGGCCCCTTCCGGGCCTCCGTAGCTCGGCCTCTTCCGGGCTTTCGTAGCCCGCGACTACCTAGCGATCCACGTCCTGACGTCTACCTCCGCGGAACCTGACGCGGGAGAGCTCAAGCTTCCCCGAGTAGCACCCTAGGCAGGGAATCATGTTAAAACGTGGCCTAAGACCTATCGTAACCGCCTCAGGTCTACTCGCCCAGATCCCAAGACATCAAGGAGCTCTCTCAGCCGTCGATCCCTTAACAGACAAGGCGTGGATTCTAACGGCCCCACAACGGCCTGATTCTGTCTACCCCCGTATCGTAACAACCTCAGTACCTTCCAGAAGATGCTCAAGTCCCCAGGTGACAGTCTATAAAGGTCAGATTGGCAGATTCCCTCAGGTACGCGACTCTTGACGCGCAAAAACTCCGGAGTCATTCCTCTCTTCCGGTAGCTCGTCGGTGCTCTGCTCCTCCTAGAGCTCCCGATTGGCCGCCCCCTGAAGAGGTCTCCCGGAGAGATCCACCTCCCCATTGTCTGGTTGATCGCCGATTCCTTCCTCACTGACTTGAGCGTCGGAGGGCCTTCCGCGGAGGATCACCCCCGGCGTCCCTCCGCGTGTGGGCTTCCTGTTTTGTAGGTCCGCCGCACCCCACTCCCTGAGGATCGACCGCGCCCGAGTCGGAGGATGGATCCCGGCGGCAGCAGGCTTTAAGATGAAATTGATGTGAAAACGATCAAATGTTGGGTTAGAACGGTCATAAGTTAAACTATACGCTAATAACATTCATATGTAGTTTCAAATTGATCTAATTATTGGTGTATATTTTTGTTCAGATCTAGTATAATTTTAAAGAAACAATATTTTATAACCCTACCAGTAGATTCAATTTTTCTTCTCTCTTCTCTCATTTAAAATTTATTTATTTATTTTTTTATGCTCAAATCTAAAAATTTCGACAGTGTTGATACAGCACAGGTCAGCTGTATTGTGATATGCTTTACTTTATATATATACATATATATTTTTTAAATGAAGCACTTAAATATTTATAATTAAGATGCGTTGTCTAGGAATCCAATTAGTCACAACTGACAAACAATCGGCTGTGCAAACTTAACTATCGTGATCGGTATGAATTGATCATTAAATAATTAATTTACTAGTCTTGAGGGGAGGCTTTTTTTTTTTTTTTTTTTGGAACAGACGATTATACCACTCGGGTATGAGTTAAAAACCAATGATATCAGAAAGTAAAATCAAACGTAAAACATAAAGATAGGAATCTTCATCCGTCTAAAATCAGATTCTCGTATGATGGGCAACGGAGGAAGCCGCCCAATAAGCAGCAGAGTTGGCTTATCTATAAACATGATGATAGTAAACCTCATCAACCAACTGGAGGGCTGATCTGATGTCGTAGATAAGAGGATTGACTGGAGATCGGTCCTCAGCATCCGGTCTGATCCAATTAATGACTGTAACAGAATCGCCTTCAATATATAGTCGTCGGGCTCCAAATCTGCCAGTAGCATAAGTGATGCCCGTCCAAGCCGCATAAAGCTCTATCCATGGGACAGAGGTATCAATAAGGCTCCGCCCATCAGCAGCTAGCATCAAGCCATCAGGATCCCGGATAACAAATCTCGCACCAGCCATCCTCCCTCTGACACTCCCATCACAAAACCCAAGGGTGGGGACTCCCAAGACATAAAAATCATAGAACAGTTCGCTACCATGGTAGTAGAGGAGCCCCAGATGTCGGGTCTCTCAGAATGGTGGGAAGAGTCATATCGCCAATACTCGGCAGCCAATCCCATCGCTCGCCTAAGAACTCTGTCAATGGGTGGGAGCTCATCCTCGAAGACGAGAAGATTCCTAGATAACTATATCGCCCAAGAAGCTCCTCTCCTCCTCAACGTGCTCCTGAGGGCTAACTGACGAAGTAAGTGCAAAAAAAACTCTCGAAAGTTCCTCCCATGAGATGTCTCACAGAGCCTGCCAAATCAATTGAGCACGAGGACATAGGAGGATGGCATGGTCTGTCGTCTTATCCTGAAGACCACAGACCAAGCATAAGGAAGAAATCCACATACCCCTGCTGCGGAGAGTCATACAAATTGGAAGGCGATTCCAGGCAAGCTTCCATAAAAAGATTTGAAACCTGGGGTGGACATGAAGCCGCCAAATTCAGGCTGCATCAATCGTTCGCTCAGAATCAAACCTGAATATTTGAACAAGATCACATATCGGAGCACTGGGTAAGTATGAAGTCCTTCGGATCCTGGTATGAGAGGCATGGTCACTCATGATAGGAATAAAAAAAATCCTAAAGACAAGGTCAAACCCAAAAAGACGGGTGACATTGGAAGCATGCCACGTTGAGGAGCTATAGTCAATGAGATCATTGACAATCCTCAAACTATTAAGATCAATGCTAAAAAAGGAAGGTTACCTAGATAAAGACAGATCAAAGATCCATGCATCATAAAAAACATCAGTAGAAAAGCCATCCTCAATCATTCAATAAAAGTTAGCCATAATAACTGGAGCACGTTGATAAATCTTCCTCTCCGCATGGCAAAACACTCCCGAATGGGTTGGAGATCTCTCGCTGACTTTCAACAATCCCACTCGCTGACTTCTGATGGCTTTTTTAGAGTAAATTATATAAAAAATCTGTAAAGACCCACATTCAGGTAGCTGGTACGTGTTTTCTAAAATATATGCGCTGTGCTTTACGTTGAATCATTATATTATTCTCTAACATCTTACATGAATTTTATTTGGCATGTAATAAAAGGCTTGTGGAGCTCAAAGAACAAACTCAAAATTTAGATGAAGGTTAAACAAGATTCACTACTGTCATTTTGCTACGTTAATGGAGAGGTGAGAGTCATATGATGAGGTTTAATTTTTCGTTTAAAGGGATGTCTTTTCTTTCATTTAGATGAAGTGCGATTCTGCTATATTTCTTCACTAAATATTACTAAAAAAATAAAAAAAAGTAAAATAGCAATAATAAAATAACAAAAGGCCAAAGTAATAATCCTAAAGAATAAGCATGAAGAAAGCCAATAAAGCAAAGTAAATTTCATCTTTCATACTATTGCTTTCTATGGTTCTACTTTCATTGTAAAGAATATTATACTGTTTTTGTATTATAGGTACAAGGCATCACTAGCAATACTAAATAAATTGAAAGCAATCAAGTATCCATGAACCTATATTTTTATTATGATTAATGTTAATGTGTAATTTTTATGATTGTTGCCGCCGGGATCCGTCCTCCAACTCGGACGCGATCGATCTCCAAGGAGAGGGGGCGGACCTGCACACAAGTCCTCGCGCGAGGGGCGTTGGGGGTGGCCCTCCATGAAAGACCCTCCGACGCTCAAGTCAGTGGAGAAGAAATCGGCGATCAACAAGATAATGGGGAGATGGATCTCTCCAGGAGGCCTCTCTGGGGGCGGCCAATCGGGAGCTCTGGAAGGCAAGAGCACCGACGAGCTGCCGGCATGAGGGTAGGAGAGTGAGAGCGCACGTATGAGTGTGCGCCCAAGAGTGCATGCGTATGCGTACCTGAGGGAATCTGCCAGTCTGGTAGTTATAGGCTATCACCTGTGTCTTGAGCATTTTCTGGAAGGTTCAGAGGTTGTTAGGATACGGAGGTGGATAGAATCATGCCGTTGTGGGGCCGTTGGAATTCGTATCCTGTTTGTTAGGGGATCGATGGCCAGGAGAGCTTCTTGATGACTGAGATCTGGCTGAGTAGGCCTGGGGTGGTTATGATAGGTCCTAGGCCACGTTTCGACATGATTCCTTATCTAGGATGACGTTATGGTGAACCTGGGCTCTCCCGCGTCGGGTTCCGCGGAGGTGGGTATTGGATTGTGGATCATTTAATGTAGCCGGGCCATGGTGACTCGGGGGGAAACGAGCTACGGAAGCACGGAAGGGCCGAGTTATGGAAGCTCGGAGAGGCCGAGCTACGGAAGCCCGGGAAGGGCCGAGCTACGGAAGCCCGGAAGGGCCGAGCTATGGAGGCCCGGAAGGAGCCGAGCTAGGGAAGCCCGGAAGGGCCGAGCTGAGGAAGCCCGGAAGGGCCGAGCTATGTAAGCCCGGAAGGACCGAGCTAAGGAAGCCCGGAGGGGGCCGAGCTATGGAAGCCCGGACGAAGCCGAGCTACGGAAGCCCGGAAGGGCCGAGCTACGGAAGCCCGAAAAGGGCCGAGCTACGGAAGTCCGGAAAGAGCCGAGCTAGGGAAGCCCGGAAGGGCCGAGCTAGGGAAGCCTGGAAGGGCCGAGCTATGGAAGCCCGGAAATGGCCGAGCTACGGAAGCCCGGAAAGAGCCGAGCTAGGAAAGCCCGGAAGGGCCGAGCTATGGAAGCCCGGATGAAGCCGAGCTACGGATGCCCGGAAGGGCCGAGCTATGGAAGCCTGGACGAAGCCGAGCTACGGAAGCCCGGAAGGGCTGAGCTACGGAAGCCCGGAAAGGGTCGAGCTACGGAAGCTCGGAGAGGCCGAGCTACGGAAGCCTGGGAAGGGCCGAGCTATGGAAGCCCGGAAGGGCCGAGCTACGGAAGCCCGGAAGGGCGAAGGGAGGAGGTCGGCCTTAGCTGCCTTGCACGAATATTGATGCAATGATGATTTTACCCCCCAACAGATGCCCTCCACTCCCTAGTTCGAAGCATAGGTTCGGGCATAGGGAGTATAAGTCCGAGCGGCGCATTCCGGATGGGACGTTTTGGTTTGGACAGCCCGTGCAATGATGCCCTAATTAATGCGTCAGGATCATCGTGCCTTCGGGGGTAAGGCTCCCTTAAAAGTGACGGTTGGGAATGCGCCACGTCGCGAATCCCGAATGATCGGGCGTTCGTCGAGGCGGTTCCGAAACCTTGGGTGGGACACCCCGTCTTCTCAAGGCGGCTTCCTTAGTGGGGAAGCAAGGCGATAGACGTACTATATATATATATGTGCACGTTCGCAGCATCCTCTCATCTTGTTTTTTGAAAAGTTTGGCCTTTCATCCCCCTCGATTCTCGTCGTCCCGCCTGGTGTTTTTCTCTCAATCGAGATGGCGATGAGCCCCGACGATGTGGTTTCGGAGATTATAGCTGAGGATCTGGGGAGGATTCACCAATGGTATGGCATGCCCTCAGATGTCGTTCTACGGGCACCGGAGTCTAAGGATAGGGTCTCACAAGATCTGGAGTCCGGGGTCTTCATTTACGAAGACAGTTTGAAGGTAGGCTTTCGTTTCCCTCTCCATCCTTTGGTGAAGGAGATAATGACCCACTACAATATCTGCCCGGCGATGGTGGCCCCAAATAGTTGGCGGAGCATCATCGGATTCATCTCGATGTGCCACCAGATTCAGATTGTCGCCACTCTTCTCCTTTTTCGCGCCTGCTACCATCTGATACCTGGGAGGAAATCAGAGTGGCCGTACATTGGACCCCGAAGGTCCTTCAACGTCACTGTGGATAAGCCATCTTCCATCAAGGGATGGAAGAGCCGGTTCGTTATCGCAGAGGGGAACATTGGATCCGGCTTCCCTCGGAAATGGGGGAACTTTGCTAGGGATGCAGAGACGCATCCAGTTTTGTCAGCGCAAGAGGAGAGGGATTTGGACGTCCTTCGCAATGGCCGAGTGTTTTCAGCTAACGACCTGCTATCGGAGGGGGCCCTCTTCGCAGCAGGGCTCAGCCCCCTGGACCCGCAAGGTGAATCCCTTCTTTTGTCCCTTTCTCGCTGCGCGTTTTCTCGATGAATGTGCTTGGATCTGATTGCGCGTGTTTCATTCTTTTAGCCAAGAGGTCGGCGTTATCGAGCCTCTCTAAGAGGAAGAGAGGAAAGCGCCCAGGGGAGAGCAGCGGCGCGGATAGTGGCAGGCCTGAGAAAAGGGCCCATACCTCCGCAAGAAGCCCACCGGATACCGGAGCGGTTACGGCAGGAACGCCGGGGGCGAAGGAAGGTTTGGGGAGAGAAGCCATGATCCCTTGTCCTCCCGTGTTAGAGATATCGGATAGCTCAGACAAGGCTCCGCTGGTTCGTCCGACCTCGTCCCCTATGAAAGAGGAACCAGCAACGGATTTGACAGAGGCGGTCGTTTCTGTGGGGCCCTTTGTCTCCGTGGGACCGCTATTAGCTCTAACAAGAGAGGGAGAGGGGACAGCTGTAGCCGAGAAGGCTTAGGGAGAGCTCCCTCTTGGTCTCTCTGCGGGGGAGTCTGGTAGCAGTGAAGCCGGGTCGCTCGAGGTAGTTCAAGAAGTGGGCCGGATAGAGGCTTCAGTGGAGCCTGCAGAGGAGGCGCAAGTGGTAGGATGGGCCGAGACCCCGAGGGGCCCTGTGGCGGAGACGCAGATGGTGGCGTCGGAAGAGGGGACGCAGCGAGGTGGGAGTCCCGCATTGGGAGCTCCCTCGAAAAAGATTTTGGGGAGGCTGGCGCTTGGGCTAGCCGAATTATCCGAAGAAGTCCAAGCCAGGGCCTTGACAGAGGAGGCTGGGAAGTTGGGGGCCTCTCAGACGGAGGTTGCCCAAGTCGGTCCCTCAGGCGGGGACGGTTAGCCCAGCAGTTCGAGCGCTGGTGTTGAGGAGGCGTTTTCCGCCTTAATGAGGTCGGCCTTGCATCCGGGTGCAGATCCTTTGGCGGACAAGTTTGCAGACTTGGAGCTGGTCGATGCCGCGTTCGGTCAGCAAGGCGTGGCCGAGAGTATCCATCTCCTTCCCGACATCGACAATACGACCCTGATGAGGATGACTCGGGCCTATGCCTCGTGGGTAAGTTATTTCTTTTGTGCGGTAGATGTTTCCTGAGTGACCCTATCGTGGGTTTTTATTCATTTTTTGTCTCGCAGAGCGTTTTGCTTTCTCGGGCGATGTGCTGGCGTTTGAGTTTGGCGACGGGGGCCAGCATTCAGGCCAGGAGGGATAATGCCGAGCTTCAATCACGATTGAAGGTGTCCGAGAAGTTCGAAGAGCTTATGGATATGAGTGATAGGAGCTTGAAGGGAATAAGGGCAGCACACCAGGCCGCCCTGGCCGAGGTGTCCAAGCAAAAGCATAGGGTGGAGGAGTTGCAGGAACTCCTGGCAAAGAACGACAACGCGTGCTTGGAGCTGGCCAGAATCGAATCGAAACATTCTGCGGAGGTGGCGGCGATGCGGCGAGAACATAGTGAAAACTTGGGTCGGCTGGGAAGGGAAGCTGTCGACGAAAGAAAGCGCCTGACCAGAATGCTTGGCGAAGTGGAGGAGAAGCTGAGGCGGCGCGATGGCGAAATCACTCACTTGAGGGAGGGCGCTAGATGGCACCAAGGGGCGATGGCTCGGGTGAGCAACGAGTTATCCCAAGCCCGGGAGGAAATCGAGCCAAACAGTCGAGGATCAATACTCTGCAGGAGAGAGTCGAGCTGGTTGGGGCTGACAGAACAAGAGCCAGGGCTGAGGCTGAGGAGCTGGCCAAGAGGTTGGCCAGACGAGAGGAGGAGGTACGATCTCATTCCCCCCCCCTTTTTTAGCTTCTTCTACTGGTTTCTTGTGATGCCGACTAACTTTGGCTTTCCTAGATGGCGAAGTTGGAGTTGGAGGTTCAGGCTCTTCAAGGCGAGCTTGTGTCCAACCGCAACAAGAGTTCAGAATTCGAGACGCGGGCCGGCGAGTTTGAGGAGCAAAATATCATTCTGCGGGCCCAAGTTGCAGAGGCTGAGAAACAGGCTGCTGAGGCCAACATGCAGCTCGCCATACTCAAGGGGAGGCAGGATGCTATCGGTGTTGACGCCTTCCAACTTGGGCTGCAGGAATGCAAAGAGAAGATATCCAGCGAGCATCCAGAATGGGATCTCTCTTTTCTGGACGCTGAAACTCCTGATGAGGGTGAGTCCGAAGGAGAAGAAGAGGACGAATATGTCGACGTTTCCGACACTGACCCTGGTGCTGTCCCGGGTTCCGGCGAAGCCGCAGCTCCCGAAGAACGATCGATAACTGCTGCTGAAGGGGCAAGGGTTTTAGAAAAAGGTGAATCTAGTCACACCTCCGTGGACGTGACTGATGACTCCTCCAAGATTGATGTGGTTCCCGACCTCTAAGAGCCATCTTTATGTTTTGCTTTCTGAAAATTGGTTGATATCTCCCGATGAATGAACTTTCCGTTTCTATTTGAGTGTTTCTCTTTGGATAGTTCTTTGCTCCAAATTTTGCTTCAATCGCAATCGACTTACGGCCCATCGGCGTTTTCAGGTCATCTTTGTTTTGGGGTCAAGGAGATGCATAGGCTTGGATGCATTGGCTTGGCCCAAGTCGGGGCAGTTGCCTTGACTGGCGAACCAACAGGCGATTCGGTTCGGATCATGTCTTAATTAAGGCTCAAGAAACAAAGCTGGACGGTTAAGACTGATTGGCAAAGTAGGTCGGCTTGGGCCGACAATCAAGATAGGTCGGCTAGGGCCGACGAGCAAGATAGATCGGCTAGGGCCGATGGGCAAAGATAGGTCGGCTAGGGCTGACGAACAAAGATAGGTCGGCGAGGGCCGACAAACAAAAATAGGTCGGCTAGGGCCAACAAGCAAATAGGTCGGCTAGGGCCGACACGCAAAATAGGTCGGCTAGGGCCGACAGGCAAGGTAGGTCGGCTAGGGCCGACGGACAAAGATAAGTCGGCGAGGGCCGACAAACAAAAATAGATCGGCTAGGGCCGACAAGCAAAATAGGTCGGCTAGGGCCGACAGGCAAGGTAGGTCGGCTAGGGCCGACAGGCAAGGTAGGTCGGCTAGGGCCGATGGACAAAGATAGGTCGGCGAGGGCCGACAAACAAAAATAGGTCGGCTAGGGCCGACAAGCAAAATAGGTCGGCTAGGGCCGACACACAAAATAGGTTGGCTGGGGCCGATGAGTAAGGTAGGTCTTCGCGCTTTTTGCTATTCTGTCAGTGCCCTTCCGTTTTGCAAGCGAATCGGTTTTTGTTTTACCAAAATTGGTGGTACGGCGCTGTGGAGAACGTAAAGATGCACTTAAAGCTTTTCGGAAGGTGCTCTTTTCCCATGCAGGTCGTTTCATCGTGCTGCGCATGCAGCCGCTTACCATTGGAGGACGTTATTTTTAAAGGACGATCTCCTGAACCTACCAGTTTTTGAAGTGCTGGTGGACGATCCCCTGCATTTAATGACCGTGATTCGGGATCAGAAGGAGATCTCCGTATACGTCATAGCTAAGGCGGTGGGCTTGGTGCGCAGTAGGGCACCGCGTCTATCCTGAGGGGCCACGTGGTGGCACGGGCCAGATGCTTGAATCTCGGGGCTTCCAGCTTGGGTAGCTTTTCCCCGGTTCATTTCTGCCTATAAAAAGGGGAAAATGGAGGTCAGTTTTGGTCATCCCCAAAGTTTCTCTCCTGTTAGAGCTTTCTTCATGCTTGTTTCTCTGGGAGTGGGAGGATTGAGCTTTTCTCTTGCAAGCCTTCTGCCTCCGGATAGTTGGGGCGATGAAGGAGCTGCCGAAGGATGGCTCGCCCCTAGGGGATGAGCCCCGGAGATCATATGGAGAGCGCACATAGAGGGCGCAGAGGTCACACGGAGAGCGCACACATACTCTTCCAGTGTGACCTTTGTGGTTCCCCTCTTGAGACGCATGGTAGGGAGTGCACGCGGGCTCCCCATGGCTTGCGTGAACTTCTCCTCCTCCCTTGATTTGGATTCCTGGGCTCGCCTGCCTGGGGAATCTTTCACCACATGGGGAGGGGGTGAAAATGCACCGCCCGTCGACACCTTGTCCTTGAGCCATGGCGAGGTGGGGGCGGTGCATACTCGATTTGGGAGAGCACTCCGCCGCCAGGGTTTGCTGGCTTCCTACCTGCTCGCCGGGGGGTCCCTCGATGGGATGGTCTGGGATGGCTATCCAGATATCTCGGTTGGGTCACCGAGATATCATTATTGACTGAAGCTGGTCGCAACTATTGGTCCATGTCGCCCGGCTATTATCAGCTCGAGCGACTTATCTGGTTCGGCGGTTGGACGCCGGAGCATCACAGTTGCCTACGTCTGCTTTGGAGCAGTTGCCCGAGTTTTGTACTCGTCTTTATTTTATGCATTTCAATGTTCTTGTAACGCCTCTAAGGCATTTGTAACCGATCTCGACTGGCAATAAAGAGAGTTATGTTTTGTTTTTCAATCTCTATCTTTTCTGTGCCGAGTTTGCTGTCATTGTTGTTTGTGGGGTACAAAGGCGTCCCGCTTGTCCTCAGATGAGGATCCCACGCTGTCCGAACTAATCGAGGTTCGCAAGCGACGGTTCAGGGATCATTCGGCGAAATACGTTTCTTACTTTGGTCCGAAGTTTGGTATTTTTGTGCTTCGTCCTTATCGGAGCTCGCATTATCGTGGGTCGGTTTGGCCGAAGTTCAGGGAATCTGTGCTTTTTCCTGTAGTGGTTCAGGGAACTTGTTGCTCGGCCCAGCCGAGGTTCGGAGAGTTTTTGCTTGGCCCTGCCAAGGTTCGAAGAATCTATCACTCGGCCCAGCCGAGGTTCGGAGATATTTGGCTTGGCCCTGCCAAGGTTCGGAGATTCTGTCACTCGGCCCAGCCGAGGTTCGGAGATTTTTGCTTAGCCCTGCCAAGGTTCGGAGATTCTGTCACTCGGCTCAGCCGAGGTTCGGAGATTTGGGCTCAAGGGAGCGATTCAGTTGTCATTGTGAGCCATAGTGCCAGGTCTATGCGGCGCTTGGTGATGGGCGCCAGGTCGGTATGAGCAGTATATTGTCACGCTTTTTGATTGGTGATGCTACTCTTCCTGAAGGGACAGGTCATTGGTCGGATGCCGGACTTCTTCCCTCTATGCTTTCCGAAAAAGAGGCCAGCTTTAGGAGGCTTGGGGAAGCGCTGAGGGCATTTATTGCGAGGGCCGGTAGATCGAAAAATGTCTTGCTTGGGGGAATTCCCAAACAGTCTGCTCGCGCTTACCGATCTTGCTCGGGATGGGGCGCGACACTTTGGATTCTGCAGGCATTGAAATGACGACAAGTGGCAAGCTCTCATGGGTCAGTGGCTATGGCGCGACTGATTGAGATACCTGTCCAGCGAGTATAAATATGACCGAGGGGTATCGGTCTCAGCCATCCCTCGGTTTAAGTCCTGAAACAATGGCCTCTCAGGGGCGATCATCTAGTGAGCTGCGCACCTCACTCAACGGCCTACTTCACTCGGAGAGGAGGCATACCTCCGTCACTGTCGATGGACTGGGCCTGGCGTCGGCCCTCGCGAGTAATCAGCAGCTTGTGAGGGTCGTAGAGGAGTACATGGATGTGACGACCAAGGAGGCGGAGGCCCTGCGCCAGGTGGTAAACCGGCAAAGGGAGGAGATTGCCTCGCTTAGTCAGCAGGTGGCCGACCTCACGGAGCGTTTGGAAGACCTGTTGGCTTCGGGGAGCGACTCCGAATTTTGATTCGGGGCCTCTGTCACTTTCTCTTTCCGTTTATGCTTTTTCTGTCTTTTTTGTAATCCTTTTTTCTGATAAACGAAAAATGGATTTGTTTTGAGTAATCCTCTTCTTTAAGAGTTTTGGCCTTGATCATGCTATCCTTGTAATAGTTAGGGTGTGGCCCCGTTGGTTTATGCGCTGATATAGACGCTTTGATCGACAGGTTATAGGGGCGTTACCCAAAGATTTTCAGCTACAGAGGGGAATCCCCTGGCTCTGCTCGGGGCTTTTGGCCGATTACGCGGGGCTTAAGGGGCCCTTCCTTTTGTGTGTCAACGGTTTTTTGCTCAGCGTGCTTTGTTTTAAACCGGCAGAAATTTTGGGGGCTATTTGGAAGTCCCTCGACCTTAATCGGGGCCTACGCACTTCGGCTTTCAACCGGCACCTTAACCTGAAGAAATTTTTAGTCAGCCTTGCCGAGTTTCGGAGAATATTTTACTTGGCCCTGCCAAGGTTCGGAGAATTTGTTGCTCGGCCCAGCCGAGGTTCGGAGAATATTTTACTTGGCCCTGCCAAGGTTCGGAGAATTTGTTGCTCGGCCCAGCCGAGGTTTGAAGAATTTGTTGCTCGGCCCAGCCGAGGTTCGGAGAATATTTTACTTGGCCCTGCCAAGGTTCGAGAATTTGTTGCTCGGCCTAGCCGAGGTTCGGAGAATATTTTACTTGGCCCTGCCAAGGTTCGGAGAATTTGTTGCTCGGCCCAGCCGAGGTTCGGAGAATATTTTACTTGGCCCTGCCAAGGTTCGGAGAATTTGTTGCTCGGCCCAGCCGAGGTTCGGAGAATATTTTACTTGGCCCTGCCAAGGTTCGGAGAATTTGTTGCTCGGCCCAGCCGAGGTTCGAAGAATATTTTACTTGGCCTGCCAAGGTTTGGAGAATTTGTTGCTCGGCCCAGCCGAGGTTCGGAGAATATTTTACTGGCCCTGCCAAGGTTCGGAGAATTTGTTGCTTGGCCCAGCTGAGGTTCGGAGAATATTTTTCTTGGCCCTGCCAAGTTCGGAGAATTTGTTGCTCGGCCCAGCCGAGGTTCGGAGAATTTGTTGCTCGGCCTAGCCGAGGTTCGGAGAATATTTTACTTGGCCCTGCCAAGGTTCGGAGAATTTGTTGCTCGGCCCAGCCGAGGTTCGGAGAATATTTTACTTGGCCCTGCCAAGGTTCGAAGAATTCCTATCCAGACAAGGAGCTCGGTCATGCCGAGGATTGGTAAGCAGCATCTATTTCTTTTTGCAATTTTTGGTGATGTAGTGCATAATGATTTGCATTGAAAAAAATGTGCCGACAGGAAGATATAATGAGGCATATGAAAATAAATTTGGAGAGGACGTACCCTATTGATAATATTTTCGGAGATTGTCCGAATTCCACGTCCGGGGAATGGATTTCCCATTCAGATCTTGTAGCTTGTAGGTTCCGGTCCGATGATCTCCGCCACTTGGTACGGGCCTCCCAGTTCGGTGCCAGCTTTCCTTGTTCCAGCGGTTTGGAAACAGAGGCCTTTCGGAGGACAAGGTCGCCGGGCAGGAAGGCTTTCCTTTTGACTCTGGAGGCGTGGTAACGGGCCACCCTTTGTTGATAAGCGGCCATTCTGATCCGGGCCTTCTCTCTGATCTCCTCTACCAGGTCGAGGTTGGTGCGGAGCTGCTCGTTGCTGGCTTCTTCCGAGTAGCTTTCCACCCGCAATGATGGGAGGCCTATTTCCACAGGGATGACGGCCTCTGTACCGAAAGCCATTCGGAATGGGGTTTCACCTGTCGGGATTCTCGGGGTGGTGCGGTAGGCCCATAAGACATGGTGCAGCTCCTCCGCCCACCTGCCTTGGGCTCTGGAGAGGCGAGCTTTGATTCCCTGAAGGAGGGTCCTGTTGGTCACTTCGGCCGCTCCGTTGGCTTGTGGGTGCCCGACCGAAGTGAGGTGGTGACGGATTCCATGCTCCTCACAGAACTGGCGGAACTTAGAATTGTCGAACTGCTTACCGTTGTCGGTGATTATGGTATGCGGGAGGCCGAATCGGCAGATGATGGACCTCCAAACAAAATCTCTGGCCCGTGCCTCGGTAATTTGTGCAACTGCTTCCGCTTCGACCCATTTGGTGAAGTAGTCGATGGCGACAAATAGAAATTTCGCTGTCCGGTGGCAAGCGGGAATGGGCCGAGGATGTCCATCCCCCATTTGGCGAAGGGCCAAGCGGAGGATATGGAAACTAGTTCGGCGGAGGGGAGCCTTTGGATGCTTGAATGTCTCTGGCATGGGTCGCAGGCTCGGACTAGGTCGTCCGCATCCTTCTGCATGGTCGGCCAATAGTAGCCTTGCCGTAGCACCTTGTGGCATAGGGACCGGCTTCCCAGATGGTTGCCGCAAATCCCTTCATGCACCTCGCGTAGAGCATAATCTGCTTCGGACGGGCGAAGGCATCTGAGCAGCGGCATAGAAAAAGATCATTTGTAAAGCTGGTTGTCGATCAACACGTAGTGGTGGCCTGCAGCTTCAGCTTTCTAGCCTCCTTCGGTCGGACGGAAGCGACCCTTCTTTGAGATATTTGAGGATAGGGTCGAACCATGATGGTTCGGCCTCAACTTGCATTATTCGGTCGGCTTCCGCGATGCTGGGCTTTCCAGAGTCTCCAGTGGAACTTTTGCTCGGCATCCATTGTTTCCGCGGTCGCCAATCGGAGAGTAGGTCGGCGCGGGCATTCTCGGATCTGGGAATCTGAATGATTTCAAATTCAGCAAAATGGGGAAGCAGGTTCCGCACCTCCTGGAGATATCGAATCATGTTCGGCTCCCGGGCTTCAAACTCTCCCGTACATGGCCGGCCACCAGCTGAGAGTCGGTGAAGGCACTGAGCTTCTCCACCTTCAAATTGCGGGCGATTCGGAGGCCGGCTAACAGGGCTTCGTACTCGGCTTCGTTGTTGGAGGCCGGGAAGGAGAATCGGATGCCATATTCGAAGGTTATCCCCTCCGGACTGGTGAGAACCAGGCCCGCACCGGAGCGATGGGCATTAGATGACCCGTCGACATGGAGGAGCCACCGGGCTCCAGCTTTTGGTTCTTCGGGGAGTCTGGGGTAGAACCGTCCTCCGGGATGGTACACTCGAGGAGGAAGTCGGCAAGCACCTGGGCTTTGATGGCTGGACGAGGCTGAAATGTATGTCATGCTCGCTTAGCTCGACGGCCCACTTGGTCATTCTCCCCGACGTCTCGGGACGGTGGACACCGCCTTGATGGGTTGGTCGGTCAGGACCGTCACGGAATGTGCTTGGAAGTACGGCCGCAGCTTCCGAACTGAGGTGATTAAGGCCAACACCATCTTTTCAATTCTGCTGTACCTTGTCTCCGCATCGCGGAGTAGCCTGCTGACATAGTAGATCGGCTTTTGGACTTTGCCTTCTTCTTTGATCAGCACCGAGCAACCGCACCCTCCGAAACAGCCAGGTACAAGAATAGGTCTCCCCTGGGGGGACTACTGAGGAGTGGGGGCGAGCCAAGGTACTTCTTGAGATCTTGAAATGACCTTTGGCATTCGGGGGTCCACTGGAAGTTTTTGGCCGATCGGAGAGTTTTGAAGAAGGGGAGGCATCTCTCGGCCGACCGCGCCACAAAGCGGTTGAGGGCCGCTATCCTCCCGGTTAGGCGCTGGACCTCTTGACAGATGCCGGGGGCGCCATTTGTTGGAGAGCTTGAATCTTCTGGGGGTTGGCTTCGATACCTCGCTGGGAGACCATGAAGCCGAGAAACTTCCGGAGTTAACGCCGAAGGCGCACTTGGTCGGGTTGAGTCTCATCCCGTACTTGCGCAGCGTGGCAAAGCTCTCTGTGAGGTCCTCGACATGCTGCGATGCCTTCTTGCTTTTGACCAGCATGTCGTCCACGTACACCTCCATATTCCGGCCGATTTGCTCCTTGAATACTTTGTTGACCAGCCTTTGGTAGGTGGCACCTGCATTTTTAAGACCAAAAGGCATAACGCGGTAACAGTAAGTACCTCGGTCGGTTATGAAGGCGGTCTTTTCTTCATCCTCAGGGGCCATTCGGATCTGATTGTAGCCTGAATAGGCATCCATGAATGACAGCATCTGGTGGCCTGAGGTGGCGTCCACGAGCTGGTC
This sequence comes from Calamus simplicifolius, assembly GCA_900491605.1. Lineage (NCBI taxonomy): Eukaryota > Viridiplantae > Streptophyta > Magnoliopsida > Arecales > Arecaceae > Calamus > Calamus simplicifolius. The sequence continues at coordinate 455,544 of UESW01004406.1, forward strand.
GATCCGAGGGAGGGGGAAGCTGTCCTTCGGGCAGGCTTTGTTGAGGTCGGTGAAGTCGATGCAGATTCTCCACTTGCCGTTCGACTTTTTCACCATGACGACATTTGACAGCCAGCTCGGGTAATTTACCTCTCGGACGAAATTGGCCTTGATGAGTTTGTCTACCTCTTCTTCAATGGCCTTTTGTCGTCTGGGGCGAAGCTTCTCTTCTTCTGCTTAACGGGCCTGTGCATCTCGTCCACATTGAGATGATGGACGAGAACCTCGGGGCTGATCCCTGGCATGTCGGAGGCGGACCAGGCGAAGATGTCAGCATTGCTTCGGAGGAACCGATCAATCTGTGCCGAGGCTCTCCTTTGAGCAGCGACCCGATTTTATGGTTCGGTCGGGACGAGCCTCATCCAACGGTACCTCCTCCAATTCCTCTCGGTTCTCCTCTTTGTTCGGCGAAGTCCTCGCGAGCATCTAGCCCATCAACCTCTGGCATTCTGGACTGAAGGCTTGTAACAAAGCATTGCCGAGCCATGGCCTGACTTCCCCGAACAACTCCAACTCCCCGCTCGGTGGGAAACTTCATGGATAGATGCGGGATGGAGACACTGCCTTGAGGGACATTAGTCCGGGCCTGCCGAATATTGCATTGTAGGGGGATCTGAGGTCGGTACTAGGAAATCCGTCTGGACAATGGCTACAAGGGGCCAGGTTCCCGCGGACTGTCAGGGTGACGACCCTTCTGGGACGATAACGTCGCCAGTGAATCCCATCAGGGTGGAATCCACGGCTCGCAGGTTTTCCATGAGTAATTTCATCCTGGCAAACACACCGAGGTACAAAACATTTACCGAACTTCCACTATCAACTAGGATTCGGCTTACATCATAGTTATTCAAGTTAAGGGATACAACTAGTGCGTCATCATGGGGAAGCTGTATCCCTAGGAGGTCATCATCGGAGAAGGAGAGTTCGCCCGTCCGTGCCTTCTTTGGCACTGATCCATCACTGTCGCCTCTGGGGCTCGATCCGCCGGCCTCTTCAATCATATTAATACGGCCGATCACGGGCGGATTTGGTGGGGGAGGAGGTTGTTGAAGTTCGGGCTGGCGGTCACCTCCTTGTTGTTGTGGCTCGGGTGCCCTCCTGAACTGATTCAGTCGCCCCCGCTGGATCAGCCTCTCAATTTCGTTTTTTAGCTGCCAGCATTCTTCAGTGTCGTGACCGTGCTCCCTATGGTAGCGGCAATACTTGGTAGGATCTCTTCGGGTCGGGTTCCCTCGGAGAGGTATTGGCCGAGGGAGCTGGCGCTCTATCTCCATGAGGATTTGCGCTCGGACTCTTTCTTTTCTTCCTTATGTGCGATAACTCTTTTGTAAGAAATAGAGAAAAATAAGGGTAAGAAATAGAGAAAAATAAGAGTGAGCCCACTCTCGTAATTCTATACCGATCTTTAGAAATGTGAGCAAGACTCTGGATTCGTTTCTCGAGACATTAAGCCACTTCTGATTGGGTTTTAAGAGTAAATTATATAAAAAATCTCTAAAGGACCCACATTCAAGTAGCTGGTACATGCTTTTTAAAATATATTCGTTTTGCTTGTTGTTGAATCATTATATTATTCTCTAAAGCTACAACATCTTACATGATTTTTACTTGGCATGTAACCTAGATAAAAGGATTGCGGAGCTCAGAGAACAAAATCAAAATTTAGATAAAGGTTAAACAAGATTTACTGTCACAGACTTCTGTGACCATTTGCTAATCAACCCCTTGATTCAAGATATCTGGTCTATCCTTTAGAATGCATACAGAGTTTATATATGACATGTCTACCGAGAAGCCAACTCGGCAGCTGACTGGGCTGCCGCTTTAGTGGCCTATCACTACGAATTCTGAAGCTGAAAGCAAGGAGACCCTTGCCCTATTATACTTAAACAATTTTTATTTTCAGACATATCGGGTTTGACTCGTGGTAGAATGGTGTGATCGCCGCCTGTACAAAAAAAAAAGATTTACTCTCTTTTTGTTATGTTAATTAAGAGGTGAGAGTCATATGATGAGGCTTAATTTTTAGTTTAAAGGGATGCCTTTCTTTCATTTAGATGAAGTGTGATTCTGCCATATTTCTTCACTAAATGTTACTAAAAAAATGATAAAATAGTAAAATAGCAATAATAAAATAGCAAAAGACCAGAGTAATAATCCTAAAGAATAAGCATGGAGAAAGCCAATAAAACAAAGTAAATTTCATCTTTCATACTATTGCTTTCTACGATTCTACTTCCATTGTAAGGAATATTGTAGACTGTTTTTGTATTATAGATGCAAGGCATCACTAGCTATAGTAAATAAACAGGAAGCAATCAAAGTACTCATAAACCCACATTTTATTATTACTAATGTTAATGTGTAATTTTATGATAATCTCCATGCATCTTTCTAACAATCTTTTTATATTATTCTTGTATAATTTTTTAAAGTATTTTTTTAATATATTTTATTATATTTTGTTAACACAAGCTTTATAAACAGCACTGTTGAGGGGTAAAATCGTCATTACATTAATATCCGTGCGAGGTGGCTAAGGCTAACCTCCTTCCTTTGGCTCCTCCGGGCTTCCGTAGCTCGGCTCCCTCCGGGCTTCCGTAGCTCGGCCCCTCCGGGCTTCCGTAGCTCGGTTCTTTCGGGCTTCCGTAGCTCGGCCCTTTCGGGCTTCCGTAGCTCGGTCCCTCCGGGCTTCCGTAGCTCGGCCCCTTCCGGGCTTTCGTAGCTCGGTCCCTCCGAGCTTCCGTAGCTCGGCTCCCTCCGGGCTTCCCTAGCCCAACTCCCTTCGGGCTTCCCTAGCCCGGCTCCCTCCGGGCTTCTATAGCTCGGCTTCGTTTGTGATCTGCAACCTAACACTTACCTCCGCGGAGCCTGACGTGGGAGAGCCCGAGCCTACCAGAACGGCATCCCAGACGAGGAATCATATCGGGACGTGGCCTAAAGCCTATCGTAATCGCCCCAGGCCTACTCAACCCGATCTCGAGACATCAAGGAGCTCTCCCAGCCGTCGATCTCTGAACAAACAGGGTACGGACTCTAACGGCCCCACAACGGCCTGATTCTGTCCGTCTCCATATCATAACAACCTTCGGACCTTCCAGAAGGCGCTCAAGACCCAGGTGACAGTCTATAAATATCTGACTTGCAGATTCCCTTAGGTACGCAACTCTGTACGCACACTTGCGCGCTTGCGCCCCACTCTCACTCTCCTGCTCTCGCCGGTAGCTCGTCGGTGCTCCTGCCCTCTGGAGCCTCCGATTGGCCGCCCCCGGAGAGGTCTCCCGATGAGATCCACCTCCCCACTGTCTGGTTGATCGCCGATTTCTTCTCCACTGACTTGAGCGTCGGAGGGTCTTCCGCGGAGGACCACCCCCAGCATCTCTCCGCGTGTGGACTTCTTTTGCAGGTCCGCCACCCTCTTCCTGGAGATCGATCGCGCCCGAGTCGGAGGACGGATCCTGGCGGCAACAGATTAGCGCTAGAGGAAGGGCCTCAAGTCCCATTAAAACTTGAAGAAAGGAGACAAGGATCTAGATCCGGAAAAGAACCTCTCTAATGGCCAACCGGAGAAGAGCAGCCTCTGATGCCCAAGATCAGGTCGCTTCTCAGAGGCCTGATCCGACTGGCGCTGCAGCGCCGCAACCCCCACCGGTCGAAACTCCATCACCGCCTGCTATCCCGGTGACCCAAGACCAGTTCGCTACGCTGGTCCAACAAGTCCAGGCCCTTACCCACCTGGTTCAGGAGCGCCTTGCGGCTCCTCCTGCTTCACATCCCCCAAAGGAGGCGGCGATTTCTTCTTCGCCGGCGACCTCCTCCTCAGATCCGCATGAATCAGCGGATCCCCCACATCTCCCCAGGGGGGACAAACCGGTCCCTCGAACCGGTTATGATAGAGATCCTCCCAGATCTCGGCGAGCCTATTCCCTCTCTTTGGCGACATCTCACCATGATTCCACGCCGTCCCTACGATTCTCGCGCCCAGCCCCTCCTCTAGCCGGTGAGGAGGAGATCCACCGTCAGATCCAGGAGATGCGTCAGGAGCTGGACGCCGCCAAGCAGACCCATCTGCCCCAGCCCAAGGCAGAGCAGGGCATCCCTTTCTCTAAGGGAATCATGGAGGAAGTGATTCCCTCCCATGTCAAACTGCCAGCCGTCGAGCCCTATCACGGCTCCACCGACCCGGACGACCATCTCAGTAGCTTCCGGTCAATAATGATGTTCCACGGAGCATCTGATGCGGTCCTCTGCCGAGCCTTCCCATCCACCCTCAGAGGATCCGCCCGAACCTGGTTCAATGCCTTAAAACCGGGTTCCATTGAATCGTTCGACGAACTGAGCCACCTTTTTATTGGCCAGTTCGTCAGCAGCCGTCGCCATCGACGAAGATCCGACTCCCTCTCCGAAGTCAAGCAGAGAGAGGGAGAGTCCTTGAGAAATTATCTTGACCACTTCAACAAGGCCATGTTAGAGATGGACCACCTTAATCATGAGGTGGCTATGTCCGCCCTGGCGGGGGGAGTCTCGAAGGAGAGCGACTTCTACCTAGCAATGGAGGTCAGCTACCCCCCATGTCTTTCTGATATGATGGCCCTTACGGACAAATACGCTAGGGTCGAGGAGTCGCGGAGGGTGGCCCGCGCTGAGCAAGCAAGAAAGAAGCAAGAGCCCAAAGTCCCCGACAGACACCGTCCCGTCCGTCGACCAAGTCCGCCTCGCCGCCAAAGAGCCCCTCCGCTGCCGCCAAGGAATCGCTCCCGGAGTCCTCCCAGGCGATTCGATTACTATACTCCGCTGACTGTGCCCCGGGCGCAGATCCTCATGGAGATAGAGCGCCAACTTCCCTGGCCAGTGCCTCTCCGAGGGAACCCGATCCGAAGAGATCCCGCCGCATCGCCGCCACTTCCGCGGAGTGTTTTGACTCAATCCTGGCCAACTCTAGGCACGCATTGTCGTTTTTCGCCAGGAGTTCCTGCAACTCCTCCACCCTGCGCTTCTGCTTGGATACCTCGGCCAGAGCGACCTGGTGTGCCGCCCTTGCCCCCTTCAAGTTCCCATCCATCATGTCCATGAGCTCCTCAAACTTCTCAGACACCTTCAGCCGCGACCGAAGCTCAGCATTATCCCTCCTAGCCTGGACACTGGCCCCTGTCGCCAAATTTAGGCGCCAACATATCGCCCTAGAAAGCAAAACACTCTGCGACACAAAAAGTGAATACATGAAGGTCAAGTCAACCAAAGTAAACCCGCTACTCGGGATTGACAATTTACCCGCGATGCGTAGGCCTGGGTCATCCTCATCAAAGTCGTGTTGTCGATATCGGGGAGAAGATGAATGCCCTTTGCCACGCCTTGCTGCCCGAACGCAGCGTCGACCAACCCCAGGTCGACAAACTTGTCCGCTGAAGGATCCGCGCCCGGATACAGGGCCGATCTTATCATGGCAGAGAACGCCTCCTCGATACTAGCGTCCGAGCTGCCGAATGGGCCAACCCCGCCTGAAGGACCAGCCTGGGCGGCCTCCACCTGAGAGGCCTTTAGCCTCCTGGCCTCCTCTACCAAGGCCCTGGCTTGGGTTTCTTTAGATAATTCAGCCAGCCCAAGCGCCAGCCTCCCCAAAACCTTTTTCGAAGAAGCTCCCAATGCGGAGCTCCCGCCTTGCCGCGTCTCCTCCTTCGACGCCCCTCCCTCGGTCACCACCATTTGTGTCTCCGCCACCGGGCCCCCCGAGGTCCCGGCTTGTTTTACCACTTGCATCTCCCCCGGCGCCTCGGTCTGACCTGCCTCACTGCTTCCGGACTCCCCTGCAGTAAGACCAGGAGAAGACTCCCCCTGCACCTCTCCAGCTGCGGCTGCCGCCTCTCCCTCTCCTACCAGAGCCAATGGCGGTCCCACGGGAACAGTATGCTCCTCTGCGATGACCACCTCCGCCAAATCCATCGATGTTTCCTCTTTCAGGGGGGACGCGGTCGGAAGAGCCATCGGAGCCTCGTCCGAGCTATCCGAGATCTCTAGCACGAGAGGGTCGGAGGCTATAATCGTTCTCCCCGAGCTCTCCTTCGCCCCAGGCACTTCCGCCACGGCTGCCCCAGCGCCCGGCGGGCTTCTTGTGGTAATATGAGCCCTTTTTTCAGGCCGGCCACTATCCACGCCGCTCCCTTCCCCCGGGCGTTTTCCTCTCTTCTCTTGGAGAGGTTCGACAACGCCGACCTTGCGGCTGCCACATCAGAGCACACGTGCTCAGGTCCGAGCACATTAATCGAGAAAAATGAACTGCACGAAAGAGACTCACCTTGCGGGTCTAGGGGGCTGAGCCCGGCTGCGAAGAGGGCCCCCTCCGATAGCAAGTCATTAGCCGAAAACACCTGCCCGTTGTGGAGGACGTCCAAGTCCTTCTCTTCCTGCGCCGATAAGGCCGGATGCGTCTCCGCATCCCTTTCAACCTCCCCCCATCTCCGAGGGAAGTCAGAGCCAACGTTCCCCTCCGCAATAACAAATCGACTCTTCCATCCCTTGATGGAAGAGGGCTTATCCGCGATTACGTTGAAGGATCTCCGGGGCCCGATGTAGGGCCCCTCCGATTTCCTCCCGGGAATCAGGTGGTAGCAGGTGCGAAAAAGGGGGAGGGTGGCGACGATCCGAATCTGGTGGCACATCGAGATAAATCCGATGATATTCCGCCAGCTGTTCGGAGCTACCATAGATGGGCTGATGTTATAGTGGGTCATGATCTCCTTCACCAGGGGGTGGAGAGGAAAACGAAGACCCGCCTTCAAACTATCCTCGTAGATGAAGACCCCAGACTCCAAGTCCCGGGTAACCCTATCTTTGGGTTCCGGCGCCCGTAAGATGACATCCACGGGCAAGCCATACCGCTGATGAATCCTCCCCAAGTCTTCAGCAATGATTTCTGAGGCCACGTCGTCGGGGCTCATCGCCATTGAGAGAGGTATCAAACGAAAGCAATGAGCGTCAAAGAAGAAGAAAGGCCAGAAATCTTCTAAAAGCAAAACGAGAAGACGCCGAGAGTATGCGCACATATATATATAGCGACAATGCGGCCGTCACTTCGCTTCTCCGCCAAGAAAGCCTCCCTAAAAGGTGGAGCGTCTCATCCCAGGCGTCCGGAATCGCCTCGACAAACGCCCGATCGATCGGGTTCTGTAGCGTGGCGCAATCCCAACTGTCGCTCATAAAGGAGCCTTAGCCCCGAAGGTGGGATGGCCCTGTCGCATTAATTAGGGCATCATTGCACAAGCTATTTAAACCAAGACGTCCCATCCAAAATGCGCCATTCAAACTTGTACTCCCTACGCCCGAACCTACGCTTCGAACTAGGGAGTGGAGGGCATGTGTTGAGGGGTAAAATCATCATTACATTAATATCCGTGCGAGGTGGCTAAGGCTAACCTCCTCCCTTCGGCTCCTCTGGGCTTCCGTAGCTCGGCTCCCTCCGGGTAGCTTCCGGGCTTCCGTAGCTCGGCCCCTCGGGCTTCCGTAGCTCGGTCCTTCCGGGCTTCCGTAGCTCGGCCCTTCCGGGCTTCCGTAGCTCGGCCCCTTCCGGGCTTCCGTAGCTCGGTCCCTCCGGGCTTCCGTAGCTCGGCTCCCTCCGGGCTTCCCTAGCCCGGCTCCCTCCGGGCTTCTATAGCTCGGCTTCGTTTGTGATCTGCAACCTAACACTTACCTCCGCGGAACCTGACGCGGGAGAGCCCGAGCCTACCAGAACGGCATCCCAGACGAGGAATCATATCGGGACGTGGCCTAAAGCCTATCGTAACCACCCCAGGCCTACTCAACCCGATCTCGAGACATCAAGGAGCTCTCCCAGCCGTCGATCTCTGAACAAACAGGGTACAGACTCTAACGGCCCCACAACGGCCTGATTCTGTCCGTCTCCGTATCATAACAACCTCCGGACCTTCCAAAAGGCGCTCAAGACCCAGGTGACAGTCTATAAATATCTGACTTGCAGATTTCCTCAGGTACGCAACTCTGTACGCACACTTGCGCGCTTGTGCCCCCACTCTCACTCTCCTGCTCTCGCCGATAGCTCGTCGGTGCTCCTGCCCTCTGGAGCCTCCGATTGGCCGCTCCCGGAGAGGTCTCCCGGAGAGATCTACCTCCCCACTGTCTGGTTGATTGCCGATTTCTTCTCCACTGATTTGAGCGTCGGAGGGTCTTCCACGGAGGACCACCCCTAGCGTCTCTCCGCGTGTGGACTTCTTTTGCAGGTCCGCCACCCTCTTCCTGGAGATCGACCGCACCGAGTCGGAGGACGGATCCCGACGGCAACAAGAACCATCTCTATATAATTGAATAAAAATAATAGAATATTTAATTCATGGCACCAGCGTTTTAGTTTTTTTCTTTTTATACTTTGTTGCGATCTTTCTCATTTTAATATCTAATTCATCCCTAAAGCAAGCATCAACGCTTCTAAGTTTATAGAACTTAAAAATTTTACTCATGGAGATTCAAGGCAGCTCTAAGGATGGGTGATGGCTGCACTAACTTAAGGAAAGAAGAGTGCATGATTCGTTAAATTAAGCTATTTGTATTTCTAATTATGTCCAATTTAATACTGTTAGCTTTATTAAGTTGTCACTTTATTTTTGCCTTTCAAAAGTTAATAATTACATTTGATTTCCCATGCATAATGAAGGGTACCATCACCTCACAAACTTTGGCTGAAACTTTGAACCATTTAAATAACGCATACAATATCGAAAAAGTATAGTTTCTTTTAAACAAATATAGCTAACAAATTAGTGAAATAAAAAAAATTAATTTACATGCCACAATTATGAAGGATTTTATTTTCATTATAAAAATTATAATGAAATAAAAATTGATACCGATAATTAGTTGTGCTTAATTTAAAGTTTTCACTACAAAATGCAATACCTTCTTAAAAAAATCACAAGTTCTTATAGTGAAAAAAATGATGCCGAATAATTAGTTGTGCTTAATTTAAAGTTTTCACTACATAATTGCAATACCTTCCAAAAGAAAAATCACAAGTTCAAAGCTAAATTATTTATGTTGTGTTCATATCTAATTAAATTATCCTAGCTAGCAATTTACTTGTAAGTATTATAAAATTAATATTTTATATTTAAGTCCTCATGCATTATTGGGCTTTACTTAAAATTATTTTATGTAATTGCTTTTATTTGGTACAAGTTTATGCATGGTTAGAAATTAAATATAAAATGAATAGTAAAATAAAGAAAATTAAATTTAAAGAAAAATTAAGGTAAGATTCCTAAACTTTGACTAATTTGTATAAAAAATAAAGATATGAAACTTTTATTTAATAATAATATCTTTTCTATCCATCCGTATGATAATGCATTACCATGTAAGGCTCACATCATAAATTTTTAAATAATATCAAAATTATTCTTCGAATTTAACATACAATAAAATTATCATAATTTTATAAAATAAATTTAGTTTTTTACTTAGTAGCTTAATGGTATTAAACGATAGATAAATAAAATATATCTTAATAAAAGAATAAATTTCTATTAAAGTTAACGGGCAAATTAATCAAACTTGAAAAGTGGGTTATTGAAACTTCATTAAATTTAAATTAGGAGTGAGGGATAGTTTTTATTTTTATTTTTATTTTGGGTGAATGTGAATAGACCTCGAGGTATCGGTGCGGTTGGTGGCTGGGGGTTGAGGTGAGGTTGTTGAGAATTCTTTTTCACACCAGAAGTCGACCGCTTTCGGTCATGAATCGAGAGTGTTTAGCGTGCCATCTGCTGCTCGGTTACAGCTGTAGGCCAAAACATCAATGTTAATTTTTTTTTTTTTTTAATCCTTCATCTGTCCCATTATCGAGGGGGTAAGTCTACCTATCTGACATCGCTATCACGCGTGCTTGCTCTCTATTTCTTATCCCTTGATTAGTTGATTTACGATTATTAAAGGAGAAATAATCATAAATGGTTTAGAAATTTTTTCTTTTCGACCCATGTGGTTCTCGGCGAGAATCCCACATCCCCACCACCAAAAGAAAGAACAAACAAACAGAGAGACCGACAAGTCGGGAATTTCTATTTGCACCGCACACCTTTCCTTACATTAAAAAAAAAAAATATTTCTAAAAACGAACGTTCTTTATTCAGTCATGGCCCTTCATTGATCAAACATGATCAGACATTATTTGGCCAAATAAAATTAAATAGAGGTCTTTTGTTCAATCATGTTTGACCAGATGATATTAAAGGGCGCTAAAGTCAAAAAGGAATAGTACCAAAAAAAAAATTAGGAAGAGAGATCCCGAAGAGTTGAGAGAAGAATGCTGAGGATGAAAGAAAGAAAAATGATGCTGAAATGAAAAAAAGTGAATGATACTAAAAAGAAGATAAGCCCGAAGAAAGGGTAATGCCGAAAAAGAGATGAACCTCAAGGTGTTGCTGTAAAGAATAGAAGATGGGGATGGTGTCTAAAGGGAGAAGGAGCAGGGAGCAGAAGGCGTGGAAAGAAAAGAAAAAGATAATTTAAAATTTTTTATTTTTAAAATAAAGGGGATGTGAAGAATAATTTGGGCGGTGCAAATACAAATCCCGAGAAGTGATTAAAAAATAAAGAGAGAGAGAAAAAACAATAATAAAGAGAGGTTTCCAGAAGAGGTGGGCACTGACCGATTAGCCATCTCCACTGCTCTTTAAAAATCCCCATTCCATGCTTATCCTCTGGCGCTCAGGTCCACTCCAGAACACACAGCGCGGGAGAGAGAGAGAGAGAGGGGAAGGAGATGGGGGTGAAGGTCTATGGGGCGCTCAGATCCACGGCCACAGCACGTGTTCTCCTTTGCTTGGAGGAGATGGGGCGGGGTACGAGCTGACGCCCGTCAACATGGCCGTCGGTGAACATAAGCAGCCCCCTCACCTCGCCCGGAACGTATGCACTCTCTGTTCTCTTTCTCCTTTCCTTCTTTTTCTCTGTTGGTGATCGCCTCGCCTTCTTATTGCTACCAACGGTTTCTCTATGCAGCCCTTTGGTCAGGTCCCTGCGCTTGAGGACGGTGCTCTGATGCTCTACGGTGAGATCCCTCGCATGGTTTCTTTGTTCATAAAATTTTTTTGGTGCTGCTGCTTATCTACCGTCAGATCGCTTGATCATGTCCCGTTTATCGTGAATCAGACGGTGATCTGGCGGGTATTTCTTAACTTCTTCCTTTCCGTGCAAGAGATGGGATGAAATTAATAGCCTTATTTGGCTTTTAATTCTGCATAAAATTTTTTTTTTTAAAAAAAAATCGATGTCACGAGGTAGAGGGGATTCATGTGGTTTCTGAGCGGAATCATGACTTCTTGGAAGTAAATTTGAAGACAAGTTCAGAATTTCATATCATGAAGGCCTAACTTGTTTCTTTCAAAAGAAGAACAAGTTCACAGTATTTGTTGGTCTAAAAGATGAAAACATAACCGGATTAGGAGGTTCATTTGGAAATTTATTAAAGCTATTATTGCTAAATCTCTCTCTTTCTCTCTCTTCGCGCAAGGTTATAGTAAACCGAAGATAAATTTTGGTTTTAAATTACATAAATCTATAGCAATTTACCGAGGGCGAGTAAATTGTGTGGATGGTTACGGCCTAGCTCAGTTTAACAAACTCCAACGAGTCAGGAAATAGAGAACAAATTGTGGATTAGAATAGTTTAGGTCCAACTTTATCTGACATTCCAAGCCCATATGAGTCGGAATGAGTGAGGTTTAGGCTTAACTTAATTTGGTTTCCCACATCATCGATTCTCTATATGTTCGTCGCATCCCTACTGTGGATGCCTTGACCCTGACATGTTTGTCGAAATGACATAAAGAAAAAGCCACTGCAGCCAGGAACCTGGACCACCAAAACCTTGATTAAGGTGGGCCAAGGCATCACCAAAGTCAACAAGAAGGCTACCATCTTTTACGGTTGTCCTGATTTCTTGAAGTCATGAAATGATCAGAATCTCGAGCAATCTCAAGATACATTCTGCGCAAATTCAAGTCATCTGGTGGTGACCTTCTGAAGGAGGGCAGCTTGGAGGAATCGGCCATGGTGGACTTGTGGTTGGAGGTGGAATCCCAGCATTTCGACCCAGCTACCAGTCCCATCTACTACCAAATCTTCATCGTCCCCAGGCTCGGAGGTGTCGCCGATCAGTCGGTCATCAACGCCAACTTGGAGAAGCTCTGCACGGTGCTCGACGTGTACGAGGCCCGGCTGTCCAAGGCCAAGTACTTGGCCGGAGACTTCTTCAGCTTTGTTGATCTGAGTCACGTACCTTTGATGCATTACTTGATGACCACCCCTCACGCATCTGTCGTCAATTCGCGCCCTCATGTGAAGGCATGGTGGGAGGCTGTGTCGTCGAGGCCTGCGTGCAAGAAGGTTACCTCTGCTATGCCTGGATCCGCATGAAGGGAGTTGGTGGCCATGGAGGAGTTCAGGGGAAGTGAATAAAAAGTCTGCTTTGGTTTTTGGTTTTAGTTGTGTTTCTGTTTGAGGGGCGTGGTTGCGAGGGTTGTCCAAAGTCTCTTTGAGTCCAAGTAAGTCTCTGAGTCCAGTCCGAGTCTCTTTGAAACACTTCGTTGTGTTTGGGTTTGCATGTTGGATAATAAATCCACTTTTAGTTTTATTTTATTGAAATTCACTTTTTATTTAACGAAGAATGCTAACTTAACACATGTAAGCCTTTTCTTAACTGCATGGGGTCGGCTACATGAATCTGCTTCCTCCACTTCACTCTATTCAATTCAAGACCAAGTCGATATTTAAGTTATAAATAGTTATATATTTTTTAATTATTTTGTTTATCTTAGTTTAGGTCTATCTCTATTCTTATCATGAATTATTAAAAGATCACTATTTCTAACTGGAGTATTTAAAAGTCTATATTATATATATCCAAACCATCGTAATCGATTTTCTTTTATTTTATCTTCAATTAAAGTTATTTTATTATTTCTCTTATATATTTTTTTAATTTTATCTTTTAAAGTTTTACTACATATTCATCTTAACATACGCATTTCTATTACATTTAATTTATTCACATGTTATTTCAATATTGTCCAACACTCTGTTTCATATAGCATAGTTGGTCTAATAGCAGTTTTATAGAATTTTTCTTTTAATTTTAATAGAATACGTCGATCATATAATACTTTCGAAACACTCTTTTACTTAATTTATTTTACTTTAATTCTATGATTCATATCTTCATCTATTTTATCTTCTTGTTGGATAGTTATTCTCAAATACCTAATTTAATAAAGAATACCTTATCGTAAATCAAGAGTATTGTTCTTTTTTATGATTGTGAACCTCTAGCTTTGTCTATAGAAGACCCCTTATTGTAATCCCTTTTGTTGATAATGAATGATTTGCTGGACTTCAATCCTTTGCTTTTTTTTTTTTTTTCTTGAGAAATTTTTCATGCAAATTATTGGTATTATTTATGATCAATTATTTTATCTTCATTGCACGCTATTACCTACATCATCTCTCATATACAGATTCATGTGTAAAGGGGAATGATATTTGTCTTTCTAGCATTATCCGCTCGATTGTCAACTCAACCTTTTCTGCCTTGAATTTTTATAGAAGGCCACGTAATGTGGCTTTAACGAAGATTAACTATTATATATATATATATATATATATATATATATATATATAAGGACTTATCACTTGTGCATGAGCAAAGTTTATTATATTTTTACTATCAGACTTTATTTAAAGTTGTCTAATCTAAGCTCAAACTCTGAATTATGTTTGGGTTGAAAATATTAAAGTTGGATTGCCCTTAGATTTGTGCTCTAGCTAATCATTAAGTTTTGTTTGAGTTAGTCTTTTTTTATGATTTTCTTGATAAGCTGCATTCCAACTTAACCCTAACCTACCTATACAATAATAATCAAATATAAATATATATATCATATTAATTTAGTTTGAAAGTATTAATATTAGTTTACAAGTTTGTAGGTCCTCTATCTCACTGATAAGCTAGTATTTAGGAATACAATAATGAAATCATTTTTTGAGATAAAACAATTGAATCTAACATATCACCCAGGGGTGGCATAATTAAACATAACTTGAACTCGGTACGAAATAAGTGGATTTGAGTTGACCTTAACTGAATTTATATCATAAATGTATTGATATGATTATAACATGAAATAATCATATCATGTTGTGCGCTAATCAACCAATCTAAAAGTGATATATTTAAGATTCATTTAATTGATGACATATTAAGTGGGTCGAGTTATGTTATTTCTATTTATATTAAGCACGCCATGTTTATCCATATTAAGTCTAATATATTTGATTTATTAATTGAGTCATGAGTTTCGTATCATGTTATCTATTTAATAATTATATCATATTTATGTTTGAATGTTTGATATAATTAATTAATTATTTCATATTTATGCCAACATATATATTATTATAACTTAGCTTTAATACAATATGAAAGCATAAACTAATGCAACCATCACTTGCTTTTCATGCTTAAATCATGAGAATAGCTTGGCCATTTTGTTTTGGTTTTTTTTTTTATTCTACCATAGCGATTTGCATATATCGAGCATGGCTAGACTTAGACCGAGTTCAACAAGCACAGTAACTCTTGCTAGCTTAGATCAACCTCAAGTTTGTGTTGTTTATAATCTTCGATTCTCCAATCTAATGAGCCCCAAAGAAGTGTCAAATAAATACAGAACAAACAAAGTGTTATTAAAAAAAAAAAATGATGGTCCACCGGAGGGTGGCTGCTGAACACCTAACCGGCCTCACCATCTTTATAAAAATCCCCATTGCATGCCTCACCACCCTGTAGAGAGGGAGGATGGGGTGAAGGTCTACGGGCCGACGAGCACTTGGAGAAGATGGTTGCCGACCGGAGTACGACGTGATGCCGATCGTCTTCTTATTGCTACCATCGGCTTCTCTATGCAGCCCTTCGGCCAGGCGCCTTCGAGGACGGTGCTTTGATGCTCTACGGTGAGCTCTCTTGTATGGTTTCTTTATTTATAAACCTTTTTATTTATCTACGGGTGAAAGAATCCTCCTATTGATCATCGGTCAGATCGTATCACTTGATCATGTCCGTTTTGTTAGAAAATATTTTTATTTTTTTTGCAAGCAATTTTTTTTAAAATTATTAAAAATTTAATATAAAAATTTAAATTTATAAAAAAAATTAAAAATAAAAGAAGATAAGAATTTTATTCTAGTCTAGGACTGGTATATTATGTATTATGGTATACCGAACTTAAACATGCTAATTCAGGACATGCATTGGCATACATGCTAGTGAAGCAATGATATGGTACTACATATTATGGTATTTTCTTAGATTTTGTTAAGTTTGAAAAGAATTTGGCAGATCAATTAATCAAGAAATTATTTAGGAGTTGAGTTCTAAAATCATCGAGGGGATATGATTTAAGCCCATTATTTGATCATCAGTAGTGGATTCCCAACCTCTATGTTTGGAGTGTTAAGAATTTCGTATGTTATATATGAATCAAATTCATATAACATGCAGCGGAAAATAAAAATTAAATATGAATTTAATTTCCAAAGTCCAATATCCTCAGAAAACAGATTCAGTTAATAAGAAATAACACATGATTATTTTAATAGATCATACCTATGTTCTTTATTGGGGATGATGCCTGATGAAGCCGATAAATGATTTACCATTAGTCGTCCACACGTCCGGCCTCTAATGGTGATCCACGCGAAGATATTTGGATGATGTCCTCTCAGGATTGGATGATAACCTTCTTGCGAAGGGGGCTAATCAAGAGAGAGAAAGGGACGTCCTAGAGAGAGAAAGGACATTTTAGAGAGATAAAGGAGGTGTTAGGCATCCAAGAAAGAGAAGAGAGGAGTTCGGTGTATATCTCAAAGGGGTATTTCTCTCCCTTTTATAGATGAAAAGGAGGTTGTGTGGTTCCATAAAAAAGGGATTTTATCACAACCACCTAACCATTCAACCTTATCAAGTGATAACAATTATCCTAACAAATTTAGGATATTTGCTATCATGATAATGTTAAGATTACAACCACCAAACTACATCCCTAAAAATTAGTAAATTGATTATCCCATGAAACCAACGTCACAACTTTGAATTTGGCTTCATGAGAACGCTCCAAATCATGGGGTTCACTCCTCCATGACGTGGAGATGGGTCATGTCCATCACATGGGCATGGATCCATCCTCCATGTGGCACGATCTCAGCCCTCGGTTTAATTGGGTTTCCATGAATCAAATCATGCCATCATATGGACCCAATTAAATATCATATTATTAATCTCAATTAATCTAAGCCATCCATCACATGGATCAAGCCTAATTAATGGATTTCATATGTACATCTCATGTACAAAAGGTCTCTCTTTTGAACAAAAAATTCTTTTCTCTATAATGAATCATATTCATCAATTTCATGTTCTCTCGTTAAGTTTGAGTCAAACCCAATCCTAATTTATTGGTTATCTGATTTGAATTAAGTCCAACTTAATTTCCATTTTAACTTCATCCAAAATCTTCTTAATGCGTGTGACCCATTAGGTCCCTTGACACGTTGGTAATAATCATGTCCCTAATATTGACCCTAAGGATGACTTGATCAACACCTTGTCCAAGTCAATTCTTTA
This sequence comes from Calamus simplicifolius, assembly GCA_900491605.1. Classification (NCBI taxonomy): domain Eukaryota; kingdom Viridiplantae; phylum Streptophyta; class Magnoliopsida; order Arecales; family Arecaceae; genus Calamus; species Calamus simplicifolius. The sequence continues at coordinate 472,267 of UESW01004406.1, forward strand.
ACCAAATCAACTCTTTGATTAAGTCAAAGAATCCATGATTATAGATCATGAGCGGCCTCTAGCAAAGCATCATGACCACCCAAGCGTTAAGGGTTTGTTGACGTGGTCATCAACACCTATCCATGAACGGTTACCGTACGATTCAATCCCTTCGTCACATATCCCAAATCAATCAGTAGTATGGAATGTGTCAACCATATAATTGATTTTTGTTTACTTGATCTTAGAAAAATTGACTCATATGAATTAGAACTTCGAAACTATTTCGAATTCCAACTCAACCTTGCAAGGATTTAACAGTCAATTTAATCCATCAAGTGGCCGTGGGATATAACCCTTTCTATTAAGGGAGATGAATCATGTCTTAATCAAACACCACCTTCATATGCTTCATATCATACCCAATCGACACCATATTTGCCACCCGTGGCTAGAGCGACGTTTGAATGTCGTCAAAGCATGATATTCCACACATAAGGTGCAATGAAGATCTCAAGTCAAAGGGTCACTCGCACCACCGTCATCAAAGATCAACCATCGACACTATATAAATATCATATGGGATCTCTGTGCGGGTCATCCAATGTATCATTACAATAACGAACATCCACACACCATATCCAAGTATCTTCATACTTCAGCTTGCAAGATCAGCTGCACACCTCAAGGGTGAAGATATGCAATGTGTGCTAGTTTCAACGGCGTTCGATAGTGTCCAATCCTGTCTACACATCGACTAGGGAAGTTTAAAGAATCGAACCATAATGTGCAATTTTGGATCTTACAATTTGTAATCTCTATTACAAATTCATATGCACAGTTCGCATTCTTTTGACTTTATCTCACAGGAAAAATATATCTAATATATATATAAAAAATACCTGGATAGATAAAGAAACCAATAAATTTGATTTGCATTCATAAAGAAATGTGTACAAACTAGCATATAATCCGATTGGATCTAAGGCACATACTAATAATCTTCCACTTGCACTAGAGCCAATCACCCATGTATCTAATACCAGTGACTCAGCATGACTATCATGCTTCTGTTGCAGCAGGACTTTAGTGAACAGATCGGCAATATTGTCATCCGTGGGGACTCGTTCTATTTTTATATCATTTTGTCCAATAATTTCTCTAATTACATGATATCTTCTAAGTACATGTTTGGACCTCTGATGAGACCTTGGCTCCTTGGCTTGCGCAATAGCTCCATTGTTATCACAATACAAGAATATTGGATTAACAATGCTTGGAACCACTCCAAGTTCAGTGATAAACTTTTTGATCCAAACTGCTTCTTTAGCTGCATCTGATGCTGCAATGTACTCGGCTTCAGTTGTAGAGTCGGCGGTCGTCTCCTGCTTGGAACTCTTCTAGCTGACTGTGCCACTATTGAGTGTGAACACGTAGCCTGATTGTGATTTATAATCATCTCCATCAGACTGAAAACTAGAATCCGTATAACCTCGAACTATAAGATCGGATCCTCCATAAACTAAGAACATATCCTTAGTTCTTCGCAAGTACTTAAGGATATTCTTGATTGCCATCCAATGTTTCTCACCAGGATTTGCTTGATATCTACTCGTGATACTCAAGGCATAAGAAACATCAGGCCTCGTACATAGCATCACATACATAATGGATCCAATTGCTGATGCATATGGTATCCTATCCATGTACTCTCTTTCTTCTTGGGTCTTAGGACTCATGTCCTTGGAGAGATGTACATCATGCGATATTGGCAGGAATCCCTTCTTAGATTCCTCCATGCTAAACCGCTTTAGCATCTTCTCTATGTACGTGGATTGGGTCAATCCAAGCAACCTTCTAGACTATCTCTATAGATCTTTATACCAAGTATATAGTTGCTTCTCCCAAATCCTTCATGGAGAATTTACCTGACAACCAATCCTTCACTTCTTTAAGGAAGGATACATTGTTTCCTATTAATAATATGTCATCCATATATAATATCAAGAAAATAATATCACTCCCACTAACCTTCTTGTACACACATGGATCATCCTCGATTTTAATAAAATCAAACTCTTTGATTGTCACATCAAATCGGATGTTCCAACTTCTAGAGGCTTGCTTAAGTCCATAAATAGACCTTTGTAGCTTGCACACTTTCTTAGGATCTATGGATTCAAAACCCTCTGGTGGTGTCATATACACATCATCCTCTAAATTTTCATTTAGGAAGGTAGTCTTGAAATCCATCTGCCAGATCTCATAGTCAAAATATGCTGCTATTGCAAGAAAAATCCTTATGGACTTATGCATGGCTACAGGTGAAAAGGTTTCATCAAAGTCAACACCTTGTCTTTGCTTGTAACCTTTTGCAACTAGCCTTGCCTTATAGATAATCACATTACCATCCATGTCGGTCTTCTTCTTGAAAACCCATTTGCACCCAATGGGTTTTACCCCTTCAGGTGGATCAACCAAGGTCCATACCTGGTTGTCATACATGGAGTCCATCTCAGATTTCATGGCCTCAAGCCATCTCTCAGAGTCAATATTAGACATTGCCTCCTTGTAGTTGGTAGGCTCATCATCCTCTATAAGAAATGCATATTTCTTAGGGATGCGAATTGTCCTACTAGATCTACGTAGCTGGTGTGTACTTGGAGCCACCTGTTGCTTTTCATGCAACGTCTGTCTAAATATGGGTTGAGTCTCCTGCTCAACTCCCACTATATTCGGCATATGCTCCATTCCATCTAATGGGTCAATATTAATTTATGGTTCTTGAGCTTCACTAAGTTCAATCTTACTCCCACTACCCATTGTGAGATTCTCATTTTCTAGAAATATGGCATGTCTTTAGACAAACACCTTTTTCTCAAGTGGGTGGTAGAAGTAATATCCTTTTGTTTGTTTTGGATATCCCATAAAATTGCATTTATCAGATCTAGCTTCTAGCTTGTCTGATTCATTACGCTTCATATAAGCGTAACAACCCTAAACCCTTAAATGATTAAGGGATGGTTTCTTTCCATACCATATCTCATAGGGAGTGAAGTTGATCGATTTAGATGGAACTCGGTTTAAGGTATATTCGGCAGTTTCTAGCGCATAACCCCAAAACATTTTTGAAAGATCTGCAAGGCTCATCATGAACGTACCATGTCTAACAGTATATGATTTCTCCTTTCTGACACACCATTATGCTGTGGTGTACCAGGAGGAGTCCATTGAGGAAGAATTCCATTCTTCTTCAAATAATCTATGAACTCATGGCTTAAGTATTCACCACCTCGATATGATCGAAGTATCTTAATACTCTTGTCATTTTGTTTTTCTACTTCACATCTAAATTCTTTGAACTTTTCAAAGGCTTCAGATTTGTGCTTCATCAGATATACATAACCATATCTACTATGGTCATCTATGAACGTGATGAAATAAGAAAAACATCCTATGGCTTGAATGTTGATGGGTCTACATAATCCGAATGTACTAAACCCAAACATTCAGTTGCTCGCTCGCCTTTTCCGTAAAAGGTGACTTGGTCATCTTGCCAAGTAAACATGACTCGCATTCCTCAAACGATTCCCAATCAAATGAGCCCAAGTATCCATCTTTATGTAACTTTGTTAAACGAGTTTCATTTATATGGCATAAATGATAATGCCATAGGTATGAATCCCTACAATTATTTGATTTTAATCTTTTTGATTTAATATTGAGAATAGGGGCTTGAAGATTAAGAACATAAATTCCGTTGAACAATTCAGCAGAACCAAAGAACATTTTATTCCGAAAAATAGAAATATCATTATTTTCAATTTCAAAAGAATACCCATTCATTACTAAACATGAGACGGATATGATATTCTTTGTTATGTTTGGCACAAAGTTACAATTACTAAGTTCTATTTCAAGCCCTGTGGGCAAAGATAAAAAGCAAATTCCTACAGCTAATGCAGCAACCTTTGCTCCGTTTCCCATGCGCAGAATCACTTCATCCTTTCCCAGTCTTCTACTGTTTATTATCATCTGCATATTAGTACAAATATGAGACCCACAACCGGTATCCAATACCCAAGTGGAATAAGAAGTAATAGAAGAATACATCTCAATTATGAATGTACCTGATGTTGAAGCATCAGTATGCTTCTTTTCTTTTAGACTTGCCAAATAAACCATGCAGTTATGCTTCCAGTGCCCATCCTTGTTACAGAAGTGACATTTTCCTTTGTCTGCATCCTTCTTGGCTATATTCTTCTTAATGCCTTTTGTTCGCTTGGTTGTCTTGGCCTTTTGGGCCTTATTCTTCTTCAGACGCTTTTTCTGAGTGCCTGAAGATTCTACAACTATCAATTGCCTTTTATCCTTTTTGATGCTAGGCTCAGCATTAGTCAGCATATTTGCAAGCTCTAGTAATGTAGCTTCAAGTCTGTTCATGTTAAAATTCAACACAAAATGCGAATAGCTAGGAGGCAATGACTGTAAAACCAAGTCGATACTCAGTTCATGGTCTATTACGAAACCCAATCGCGCTAACTTCTCAATCAAATTGATCATTTTCAGCACGTGTTCACCCACTGATGAACCCTCAGTCATTTTGCACTGAAACAGCTCTTTGGAGGTTTGAAACCTCTCATAGCGAGATTGTGCACCAAACAACTCTTGCAGGTGCATCAAAATCTCATGAGCATTTAAATGCTCATGCTGTTTTTGAAGATCTGGTGACATAGATGCCAACATCAAGCATGTGGCCATCTCTTCAGCATCTCTATGCCGATTGTATGCCAGAAGAACTTCATTTGAAGCATCCGCAGGTGGGACCTCTGGTGCTGCCTCATCAAGGACATATAGAATTTTCTTAGATCGCAGAACAATCTTGATATTCCTTAGCCAATCAGGAAAATTAGGTCCGGTTAGCTTGTTGGATTCTAGGATACCTCTGAGATTGATGTTCACACTCATGTTGTCTCTAATAACTAAAAAAAATAGAATGAGTCAATTATTATGAATGCAAATCATCGATTTAATATGGAAATGTTAACATTTTAATTAAATCGATTTTTTCCACTATTTTATCAAGCTCAATAGCCCTCTCTATTAATCTCAAAAAATTATCAAATAATTTTTTAGTGGGCTAGGACCCTCAAATTGACTTACCTTGACCTTGGCTATGGCACAACAAATCTTAGTAAGCCAAATTAGGTAGATTTGTATCAATCACATCAAATGTGACTCCTAGATCATTTAGGGGACATTGCCTTGTCAATCACATCTGATGTGATCACCCTAAATATTACCTCTAGATTAGACTGATCCTGACTATGGCCAATTATGCCAGCTAACCTAGTTAAGTCAACCCATTGTTCCCCAATCAACTCCTCATAGGTTCACTTGATCTTGGCTATGGCACAGCAAATCTCATGCCCTAATGATTTTGTATCATGTGAACAATGGAAGGCTAATGACTTAATATTCGTGGAGGGATTTAGCACATTTAGGTCCCATCATGCATGTACAACATTTGTATCATACTAGGTTACATATCCTATATGTAAATTTTACATTAATTTCAATTAACCTAAATTTCATAAGATCCAATCATATGATTGGGACTCCTAATCAAATTAGGATCTTGATCACTATCTAATATGGGAACCCTAATCATGTGATCAAATAAATTGCTACCATCCTGATTAACCTTAATTGATCTAATCAATTAAGAGCTTTCCTTAACAATGGCTAGATCAGCTGATCAATGGGGTCCTATTTAGCATACCCTTCGATCCCATTGAATGGGTTGTCCAAGGTAGTGAACGGAGCAATTAAAAACCATGATCGCACCTTTCTAGACACCATTGTAGTTAAGCCCAATTGATTTGATCAATTATGGAATCATAGGATCAAACAATGATATGGTTAAATCTAATTTTTCTTAAACCTTATCATCTATTACACATTATGATAAGATAAGATAGTGATCTTTAGGGATTTATGATAAGTATCAAATATTTTATAACAATTTATTTTATATATTTGTCTTATCATTATCTGTTATGATAAATTTATTTTCATCACATGAAAATCCTAATTGGTCTCTATCATAACATCCCTAATATGATAACATGTCAAAATTTAAAATTTTAATTTTAATCTTGATTATCATGTTATCATGATATAATTATTTTAGAGTGTAATCACGTTATTTATCATATCAAAATTAAATTCTGAACATGATATGTTAAATTTCAGCCTTTATGATTATGTCATACATAAATCATAATTTTTAATTTTTAACATGATCAAATCTAAATAATTCACGTTTATTATCATATAATAAACTTATTAAATATTTAATCTTCATCAATATAATTATTTTAGATTTTAATCATGTTATTTATCATGTCAAAATTAAATTCTAAACATGATATGTTAAATTTCAGCCTTTATGATTATGTTACACATAAATCATCATTTTTAATTTTTAACATGATTAAATATAAATAATTCACGTTTATTATCATATAATAAACTTATTAAATATTTAATCTTCATCAATATAATTATTTCAGATTTTAATCATATTATTTATCATGTTAAAATTAAATTCTAAACATGATATGTTAAATTTCAGCCTTTATGATTATGTCATACATAAATCATAAATTTTAATTTTTAACATGATCAAATCTAAATAATTCATGTTTATTATCATATAATAAACTTATTAAATATTTAATCTTCATCATATAGCAATATTTATATTTTACATCGCTTGTAAAATTTAGATCTATGTTTATAAAAACTAGAACTCAGGTAATCTATCAAATTAACTGAATTTGAAGCCTGAGAAGGCTCTGATACCACTGTTGAGAATTTCGTATGTTATATATGAATCAAATTCATATAACATGCAGCAGAAAATAAAAATTAAATACAAATTTAATTCTCAAAGCCCAAGATCCTCAGGAAACAGATTCAGTTAACAAGAAATAACACATGATTATTTTAATAGATCATACCTATGTTTTTTATTGGTGGTGATCCACGCGAAGATCTTTGGATGATGTCATCTCAAGATTGGATGATAACCTTCTTGCGAGGGGTGCTAGCACCTCTGTTCTTTTCTATTGATTTTCCAAATCAAACAATCAAGAGAGAGAAAGGGATGTTCTAGAAAGAGAAAGGACGTTTTAGAGAGATAAAGGAGGTGTTAGGCATACAAGAGAGAGAAGAGAGGAGTTCGGTGTATATCTCGAAGGGGGTATTTCTCTCCCTTTTATAGATGAAAAGGAGGTTGTGTGGTTCCATAAAAAAAGGAATTTTATCACAACCACCTAACCATTCAACCTTATCAAATTGATAACAATTATCCTAACAAATTTAGGATATTTGCTATCATGATAATGTTAAGATTACAACCACCAAACCACATCCCTAAAAATTAGGAAATTGGTTATCCCATGAAACCAACGTCGCAACCTTGAATTTGGCTTCATGAGAACGCCCCAAATCATGGGGTTCACTCCTCCATGAAGTGAAGATGGGTCATGTCCATCACATAGGCATGGATCCATCCTCCACATGGCACAATCTCAGCCCTCGATTTAATTGGGTTTCCATGAATCAAATCATGCCATCATATGGACCCAATTAAATACCATATTATTAATCTCAATTAATCTAAGCCATCCATCACATGGATCAAGCCTAATTAATGGATTTCATATGTACATCTCATATACAAAAGGTCTCTCTTTTGAACAAAAAATTCTTTTCTCTATAATGAATCCTATTCATCAATTTCATGTTCTCTCATTAAGATTGAGTCAAACCCAATCCTAATTTATTGGTTATCTGATTTGAATTAAGTCCAACTTAATTCTCATTTTAACTTTATCCAAAATCTTCTTAATTCGTGTGACCTATTAGGTCCCTTGACACGTTGGTAATAATCATGTCCCTAATATTGACCCTAAGGATGACTTGATCAACATCTTGTCCAAGTCAATTCTTTAACCAAATCAACTCTTTGATTAAGTCAAAGAATCCATGATTATAGATCATGAGCGGCCTTTAGCAAAGCATCATGACCACCCAAGCGTTAAGGGTTTGTTGACGTGGTCATCAACACCTGTCCATGAACGGTTACCGTATGATTCAATCCCTTCGTCACATATTCCAGATCAATCAATGGTATGGAATGTGTCAACCATATAATTGATCTTTGTTTACTTGATCTCAAAAAAATTGACTCATATGAATTAGAACTTCGAAACCATTTTGAATTCCAACTAACCTTGCAAGGATTTAACAGTCAATTTAATCCATCAAGTGGCCGTGGGATATAACCCTTTCTATCAAGGAAGACGAATCCTGTCTTGATTGTTGGCCCAGATGGCAACCCAAGAGGGGGGGGATGAATTGGGTTCTTAAAAATTTAAGACTTTTTGAAATGTTTTAAACAAATTAACTCAAGATGTGCAAGTGAGAGAAATTAACTTAAGCAATGCACAAACAGAAATATAAGAGAGATAGAGTGAGAGACAAATGAGCACGGCAAACACAAGGTTTTATAGTGGTTCGGTGCAACCAGCACCTACGTCCACTCCCAAGATTCACTTGGGTCCACACTATAATCTCCCTAGATTACAGCCGAGTTGTTTTACAAGCTCACAACTCAAACTTGTTGTTTTTCCGGGATCACAACGAACCCAGCCGGTTTTACACGGGCTTACCAGCACAAAACCCAACTCGTTGTTTTAACGGGCTCACAACGAACCCAAAACGTAAGCTATCCCAAGCTTACAACGAGGTACAACTACCTCCACTGATTCAATCCACTGATTGAATCAGTACACAAGAAAATAATAAGTTTAAATACAAACAGCTCCTCTTGAGCAGAATAATCAAAATAAAGCTTAGGTTTAGAAAAGCCTGATTAAATAAGCTTGAATGCAGGCTTGGCTTCTTTGCTTCTCTCTCCAACTCCTTTGAAGTGTGGAATCAGGCCTCAGCACAGATTCTCCTAGCTTTGGGGCTTTGGATGTTGGTTGAAGCTTTTCTTCTTTTTTCTAGGTTGGAAGATCTTGATTTGCTCTTGGTTGCTTTGGGATCTCCTCTTGAACTTTTGTAGATTGTAGATCTGGAGCACACGAATCTCTCTCTTTGATTTCACTCCTTTTGAATCTCTTTTCTTGACTCAAATGATTTTTCCAATGAAGCTCTGTTTTTCCCTCTTTTTGAAAGATTTTCTTTTCTCTCTTTTTCTTGATTTTTTTGATTTGAAAAGAGCTCCTCTATTTATAGATTCTGCAAAAATATATCCGTTAGAACACAGAAATATAGCCGTTATTTGAAAATCTTACCGTTGGGGCTGATGTGTCATCGTGAAAAATCGCGCCCAGATTTCGCGGAGTCGACTCGAGCTTTGTGGGAGTCGGCTCGAAGTCGATTACTAAAAATAGAAACATTTTAAACGTTAGAGGGTCGACTCGCGAAAAACCAAAGTGTCGGCTCCCGACAGTCGGGGGTCGACTCGAAGAAAATGGGGAGTCGACTCGAGAAGTGCTCAAAAAACATGGTTTCTGTTGTTTGAGCGGAGTCGGCTCGCACAGACAGGAGTCGGCTCGCACAGAGTCAGGGGTCGACTCTTGAAATCCAAGGGTCGACTCGAGAAAATCAGAAATCTCTGTTACTTACAGGAGTCGACTCTGAAACTCTAGAGTCGGCTCCGGAACGTATCAAAAATCAGAAATTTTTCTGATTGACTTTGAAATTCGTCCCAGAATAATTTTAAATGATATTTTGACTTGAATACAATAAATATGACATTAAGCATGAATTCAAGACATGTTTCAAGAAATCATTGATTGAAATATAACATGTAAAAATTCCTTTTTGAAATCTTAAATATAGAGCTTGAAACTTCTTTTTCAAATTGATTCAAAACTCAGTGAATTTAAACATTGAGTCCATTGCTTTCATTTTGAATAAGCTCAAGGTTTTTGATAATAAACTCATTATTTCCTTTAAAATACTCATGGCTTTTGGAAATCATCAAAATCAATAAAGTTGGGGTAATACAATTTCCCAAATTTCTCAACAATCTCCCCTTTTTGATGATGACAAAAACATTGAGTATATGCATGTTTGTATTGAAAAATTTTGATACCAAAATCAATTTTTATGTTCATTGAGAGGCTCCCCCTAAATGAGATAGCTCCCCCTATGAAACTCAATTTTGTAATTCATTCAAAATTTTCAATTTTAAGTTCAAGCAAATAATTTTTCCTTTTTCAAATTTTAAGCATAATGATAACTTGGTTATCTCTCCCTTTTACTTAGATTAACTCTCCCCTTTAATATTCAAATTATCTCTCCCTCTTTCAAATTAAAATTTGTATTGAAAGCATATAAATTGAAAGCATATACGATTAAATAAAATCTCTCCCCCTTTTTTGTAATCAACAAAAAGGTTAGGAAAATCGATTAACTGCTTATATCAATATCATTCTTTATCTTTTACCATTCAAATTATCAATTGAGGATAATCATTCAAGATATTCAAAGATACTTACAATTGAAATGTACATAAGTAATGCATCAAACTTTCTCATTACTTCAAAATGATATTACATGAAAATGTAAACATACTCATTACATTGAAAGTAAACTTGACTTCATTACATCAAAATGAGATTACATTAAAAATATCAAAAGTTTCTTCTTGTAATCCTATTCAAATGATCAACTATCTGCTTCATTCCTTCACATTGTAGTCTAACATAATCTTTAAGCTTATTATCTACAAAAGTACAAGCAGTCAAATCTTATCCTGAAGCTCGGCGTTGCACTGGGAATAGGTCTCTGAGTCACCGCAGATATCCTTAAGTTCTCCAAAAATATTCTTCAAGTCTTCACTTAAGGAGCTGGTGGATGAACTAAGAGTAGATTCAATAGATGCAACCCGATCACTAAGTGAATACAAAGCTTCTTTCAAATTCATAAACTTTTCATCAAATTCATTTTTCAATCTATTTTCATGCTCACTTATCTCAGATTTGAATAAGGATCTAAGCTGATCTAACTGACATCAGAAAAGCTAACAGATGATAAAGTAGAAGTCTGAGCAGGAGCAGAGCAGGAGCAGGAGAATCAGGGGCAGGGGCTGGAACAGAATCTGGAACAGAAGAGCTCTGAGGAGGCTCAGGTGATGAATGTCTCACAGATGGTCTGGGGGCCTCAGCATCCATAGCTCTGTCCTCTGCAATATTCTTCCTCTCCCAACTTCCATTCCTCTTAACAAAATTCGATGAATAGTAGCCAAAGAGTAAAAATCAGTATGCCTTAATTCCTTTTTGGCTCACTATCACCAAATGCAATCCCTTGGCTTTGAAATAACTTCGTTAGAACCATGCCATAGGGCAAACTTGACTTCTTCTTCCCTCCACAATCAGCAATGTACCAAATGATCATCCGAGGCAGATTAATAGGCTTCCCAGAAACTACGCATCCATAATAAAAATATCTCTCTCAGATACATAGTCGAATCTGCCAGTCTTGGGAAACAAAATTCTACTGCAGATGTTGTGAAGTAACCTCAGCTCCAAAGGCAATTGACTTGCAAAAACTTCTTCAAATCCCTCAAAATTTCTGTTCAATAATCTTGTGAGGGCTGGCGATCTATCCTCTGGGGCAAAAGTGGATGGTCCAGACAGGGGTAAATTAACAGTCTAGATAGAATAGTGGCAGTGATGTTCAGTCCAATGCCTCTCACTACGCTCACTAAACCATCATCTCCTCTAGTCAAATTTTTGTAAAACTCCTTAACTAGTGCAGGATACGTGGGACAATCCAGTGAACACATTTTCTCAAGTCCCATCTCAATCAACTGTCTACCTATTATAAAACCTTCATTCTCAAATAACTCAAAATCAACCTTTCTACCGGTTGTAATAACTCTACTGGCAAGGTGATCTACCTGAAGAGTGGTAGCTGGAGCAGGAGAATCACTCGGAGAAGGGGTAGAGGACGAATCCGGAGACGGCTCGCGGACGGGTCGTCGAACGGTCCGTTTCCTCTTCAATCCGGCGCCACTACTGCTAGCTCCACGGTTTTAGGTGCCATAGATCTAGATGGAGTGAATAATCAGAGGTTTTTGGAGTTTTGGAGGGTTTGGAAAGCTTTGGAAAGAGTTTGGAATGATTGGAAATGATTGAAATGTCCGTGGGGTCGACTCGTGCCCTAGATAATCAACTGGGACCACGTCGAGTCGACTCGCGCAAAGCGTGGAGTCGGCTCCCGAGTAGTCACAGAGCACGGACCCGAATCGAGTCGACTCGCGCAGAGCGGGGGTCGGCTCCCGAGTTTCAACAGAAACAGGGGTCGACTCCGATACTGTCCGAGTCGGCTCCGAGACCATTTCAGAGAAAAAAAATTCAGAGAATCTGAAATGAGTCCGGAATTTGATCTTTGAGTATGATTAAAAATCATGGATTTTGAGAGATCAAATTGATATGAGTTCTAGATAAAATTTCCTTAAGATTTTGAGAAATTGAAAGAACTCTAGATACATTTCCTTAGGGGTTTCAAAATCTATTCCAAAGGATCACAAATCCCTAATTCTCCTCTAAGATAACAAAATCTTTCTTCGCTTAAAGGTTTTGTAAAATATCAGCTAATTGTTCTTCAGTGTTAACATATTCAAGACAAATTTCTTCATTAGTTACATGTTCTCTTATAAAGTGATATCTAATTTCTATGTGTTTTGTCCTTGAATGTTGAATTGGATTTTTAGTTAAATTGATTGCGCTTGTATTATCACATTTTATGGGTGTCTTATTAAGTGTGATACCATAGTCTTCAAGTTGTCGCTTAATCCATAGGATTTGCGCACAGCAACTTCCAGCCTACATATTCAGCTTCAGTAGTTGATAATGCAACTGAATTTTGCTTTTTGCTAAACCATGAGATTACTTCCTAAGAATTGGCATGCACCACTTGTGCTTTTTCTATCTAATTTACATCCAGCATAATCAGAATCTGAGTATGCAATTAGGTTTAATGTGAGTCTCTAGAATACCATAAACCTACATTTTTTGTTCCATTTAGATATCTTAATATTCTTTTAACAGCTATTAAATGTGATTCTTTAGGTTCTGATTGAAATCTAGCACATAAACATACAGAAAACATAATATCTGGTCTACTTGCTGTTAAATAAAGAAGGGATCCGATATACCTCGATAATACTTTTGATCAACCTTTTTACCTTCTTCATCTTTGTCCAGCTTGCATGAAGGACTCATTGGTGTTCCGAGGGGTTTCATTGATTCCATACCAAACTTTTTAGGATTTCTCTTGTGTATTTTGTTTGGTTGATGAAGATTCCCTCTTTGCTTTGTTTGATTTGGAGTCCAAGGAAGAAGTTGAGTTCTCCCATCATGCTCATCTCGAATTCTCCCTGCATCAACTTGGCAAATTCTTGACATAGAGAATCGTAGTAGCACCAAAAATAATGTCATCAACGTATATTTGTACTACAAGTAAATCTTTACTTTTTCTTTTCAAAAATAATGTTTTATCAACATTTCCTCTTGTAAATCATTTTCAATTAAAAATTTACTTAACCTATCATACCAAGCTCTAGGTGCTTGTTTCAAACCATATAAAGCTTTGTGCAATTTAAAACGTGATTTGAAAATTCGTGATCTTCAAAACCTGGTGGTTGTTCTACATAAACTTCTTCATTTATAAAACCATTTAAAAATGCGCTTTTAACATCCATTTGAAATAAGTTAAAATTCATATGACATGCAAATGCAAGTAAAAGTCTAATGGCTTCTAATCTAGCTACTGGTGCAAAGGTTTCATCAAAATCAATACCTTCCTCTTGATTATATCCTTTTGCAACTAATCTAGCTTTGTTTCTAATTACTATGCCATTTTCATCTAGTTTATTTCTAAAAACCATTTTGATCCTATTACTGAATGATTTTTAGGTCTTTCAACTAAAGTCCATACATTATTTCTTGTAAATTGATTTAATTCTTCTTGCATTGCTAACATCCAATTATTATCTTTTTCAGCTTCTTCAATAGTTTTAGGTTCAATTTGTGATACAAATGCAAGATGATTACTAATATTTCTCATATATGATCTAGTTCTTATTCCTTGAGATGGATCACCTATAATCAATTCCTTGGGATGACTATGAGCATATCTCCAGTCTCTTGGAAGATCTATATCATTATGATCAATATTGACATCATCGTCCTTATGTGAATCATCATCTTTAGCTTCTTGCTCATGATCTGAAGATACTTCAATATTAAGTTTTTCAAGATCTTTTTCAATTATGTTTGTATCTTCCTCATCATCAAGCTTTTCAGAACTAGATGCTAAAGACTCATCGAAAACTATATGAATGGATTCTTCAACTACTAAGGTTTTCTTGTTAAATACTCTATAAGCTTTACTAGTTGTTGAATATCCTAAAAAGATTCCTTCATCAGATTTAGCATCAAATTTTCCTAAATTATTTTTACCATTATTATGAATAAAACATTTACATCCAAATGCATGAAAGTATTTTATATTGGGTTTTCTTTCATTCCATAATTCATAAGGTGTTTTCTTTAAGATTGGTCTTATTAGGGCTCGATTTAAGATGTAGCATGCTGTGTTAATAGCTTCCGCCCAAAAGTACTTTGGTAGGTTACTTTCGCATAGCATGGTACGGGCCATGTCTTCTAGAGTCCTATTTTTCCTTTCAACTACACCATTTTGCTGTGGAGTCCTAGGGGCTGAAAAATTATGATTAATACCATTTTCAGTGCAGAAACTTTCAAATAAGTGATTTTCAAATTCAGTTCCATGATCACTTCTTAGAGATACTATGGTAGTGTTTTTCTCATTTGTGACTTTCTTGAAGAATTTCAGGAATATCGAGAAAGTCTCATCTTTGTGAGCTAAAAAGTACCCAAGTATATCTAGAATAATCATCTACAATCACTAGACCATATTTCTTTCCTCCTAGACTTGTGGTTCTAGTTGGTCCAAAAAGGTCCATGTGAAGTAGCTCTAATGCCCTAGAAGTTGAAACAACATTTTTAGATTTGAAAGAACTTCTAGTTTGTTTTCCAAATTGACATGCATCACATATTTTGTTGTTTTCAAAATCTAGTTTAGGTAAGCCTTTAACTAAATCCATTTTAATTAATTTTGAAATAAGGTGTGTGCTTGCATGACCTAATCTACGATGCCACAACCAACTAATTTCATTTATATTAGCATTGTCAGCAATCAAGCAATGATCACTCAAAGATAATTTTTCTAGATCAACCAAGTAAACATTGCCATGTCTATAACCAGTAAATACAATGCTATTATCAATAGAATTAGTTACAGTGCATATTGAAGATTTAAATGAAACATTAAAGTTTTTATCACATAATTGGCTTATACTAATTAGATTATGCTTCAAACCATCAACATAAAGTACATTATCAATAAATGTAGATGGAGTTATACGAACTTTACCAAGGCCCATAATTTGACCTTTACCATTATCGCCAAACGTAACAACTCCACCTTTCTTTTCTTCCAGGGTGATGAATTCATCTTTGTCACCCGTCATATGTCTTGAGCAGCCACTATCAAGGTACCACTTTTTCTTTGATCTTTTGGCTACAAGACATTCCTGCAACATAATTTAAACTTTATGTTTAGGTACCCAAGCTTTCTTGGGTCCTTCATGGTTAGTAGCAATAAAAATTGTTCCTTTCGGAACCCAAATTTTCTTTCCTTTAGTGTTTAATTTTTCATTATTACTTATTGTTTTGCACTCAAAAGATTTATGTCCTTTTTGATTACATTTAAAACAAGTAATATTACTTTGGTTAGCTTTTACAAAAATATTTTTCAATGATTTTTGTTTTCTAAATGTGTTATACCCTAAACCTGCTTTGTCAAAAACTGCTTTTTGACTATCTAAAATCATTTAGTTTAGTTGAGCTTAGAGTAAATTTCTCAACAATGTCTTTATACTTTTTAACATCTTTCTTTAGAAAATCATTTTCATTAGAGATTGATTCTTTTTCTTTAATTAGATTTTCATTTTCAGATTTTATCAAATCAATCTTATGAACAAATCATTCTTTTCATTAAGAAGTGTTTCCTTTTATCTTTTAAATCTTTAACTACAAGATTTAATTCATTTTTCTCATTAATTAAATTTAAGTTTTCAGTTTTCAAAGATTTGTGTTTCTTTTTCAAAGCCTTGAAATCAATCATCAATTCATTAAATGCTTCAAACATTTCATCAAAAGTAAATTCATCATCGGGGGTTTCGGTACTTACCTCTTCGTTGTCGTCCGCCATGAAGCAAACATTTGCAACTTCTTTTTGTTCTTCTTCTTCGGAAGAAGACTCTTCACTGTCAGTCCAAGTTGCCATGTAGGCCTTTTTCTTTTTCTTATAGGCCTTCTTAAGTAAAGGACAGTCATATCTAAAATGCCCTGGCTTTTTACATTCATAACATACTAAGGGCTCTTTCTCTTTGTCCTTGTCCTTTTTCTTATCCTTTTCTTTTTCTCCTTCCATTTTTGATACAAATCTCTTCTTGTGGAAGGGCCTCCTTCTTTGCATAAACTTCTTGAATTTCCTTGCAAGGAGGGCTGTCTCATCATCATCATCCTCTTCATCATCGCTGCTGCTTACTTCCTTTTGCAGCTTTGAGGGCGATGGTCTTCTTCTTTCTTGACTCATCCTCATTGACATGTTGTTTAACTTGAAGCTCATGAGTCATTAGCGAACCAAGAAGCTCTTCCAATGGTAGGATGTTCAGATCTTTGGCTTCTTGTATGGCTGTCACCTTGGCTTCCCAAGTCCTTGGAAGTGACCTAAGAATTTTGCGAACAAGCTCAGAGTTAGTATAAACTTTTCCAAGACTTTTCAAACCATTCACAATATCAGTGAATCTAGTGAACATGCATGTGATGGTTTCATTTTGTTCCATGGTAAATAATTCATATTTATGAACCAAAATATTTATCTTTGATTCTTTTACTTGGTTTGTTCCTTCATGTGTTATTTCCAACCTATCCCAAATTTCTTTTGCGGAATTACATGTTGAGATTCGGTTGAATTCATTAGAGTCTAAGGAACAATACAAAATGTTAATGGCTTTAGCATTTAATTGTGCCATTCTCCTATCATTATCATTCCAATCCCTTTCGGGCTTAGGAACAATAGTGCCATCACTACGTGTGTGGGTGTACTAGGTCCATTTATTATTACTCCCCACAATTCATAGTCAGAAGCTTGAATGAATATTCTCATTCTAGCTTTCCAATATGAATAGTTGGTTCCATTAAATAAAGGAGGTCTATTCGTAGAATGACCTTCAGCAAAACATGAACCACTTTGTGTTGCCATAAGGATCTTTAGCCCTTGATCGTGAGATCAAATTCTAAATGAGCACTTGCTCTGATACCAATTGTTGGCCCAGATGGCAACCCAAGAGGGGGGGGGTGAATTGGGTTCTTAAAAATTTAAGACTTTTTGAAATGTTTTAAACAAATTAACTCAAGATGTGCAAGTGAGAGAAATTAACTTAAGCAATGCACAAACAGAAATATAAGAGAGATAGAGTGAGAGACAAATGAGCACGGCAAACACAAGGTTTTATAGTGGTTCGGTGCAACCAGCACCTACGTCCACTCCCAAGATTCACTTGGGTCCACACTATAATCTCCCTAGATTACAGCCGAGTTGTTTTACAAGCTCACAACTCAAACTTGTTGTTTTTCCGGGATCACAACGAACCCAGCCGGTTTTACACGGGCTTACCAGCACAAAACCCAACTCGTTGTTTTAACGGGATCACAACGAACCCAAAACGTAAGCTATCCCAAGCTTACAACGAGGTACAACTACCTCCACTGATTCAATCCACTGATTGAATCAGTACACAAGAAAATAATTTCGAGTTTAAATACAAACAGCTCCTCTAGAGCAGAATAATCAAAATAAAGCTTAGGTTTAGAAAAGCCTGATTAAATAAGCTTGAATGCAGGCTTGGCTTCTTTGCTTCTCTCTCCAACTCCTTTGAAGTGTGGAATCAGGCCTCAGCACAGATTCTCCTAGCTTTGGGGCTTTTGGATGTTGGTTGCTTTTCTTCTTTTTCTTCTAGGTTGGAAGATCTTGATTTGCTCTTGGTTGCTTTGGGATCTCCTCTTGAACTTTTTGTAGATTGTAGCTCAGGAGCACACGAATCTCTCTCTTTGATTTCACTCCTTTTGAATCTCTTTTCTTGACTCAAATGATTTTTCCAATGAAGCTCTGTTTTTCCCTCTTTTTGAAAGATTTTCTTTTCTCTCTTTTCACCACTCTATTGATTTTTTTGATTTGAAAAGAGCTCCTCTATTTATAGATTCTGCAAAAATATATCCGTTAGAAACACAGAAATATAGCCGTTATTTGAAAATCTTACCGTTGGGGCTGATGTGTCATCGTGAAAAATCGCGCCCAGATTTCGCGGAGTCGACTCGAGCTTTGTGGGAGTCGGCTCGAAGTCGATTACTAAAAATAGAAACATTTTAAACGTTAGAGGGTCGACTCGCGAAAAACCAAAGTGTCGGCTCCCGACAGTCGGGGGTCGACTCGAAGAAAATGGGGAGTCGACTCGAGAAGTGCTCAAAAATCATGGTTTCTGTTTGAGCGGAGTCGGCTCGCACAGACAGGAGTCGGCTCGCACAGAGTCAGGGGTCGACTCTTGAAATCCAAGGGTCGACTCGAGAAAATCAGAAATCTCAGTTACTTACAGGAGTCGACTCTGAAACTCTAGAGTCGGCTCCGGAACGTATCAAAAATCAGATATTTTTCTGATTGACTTTGAAATTCATCCCAGAATAATTTTAAATGATATTTTGACTTGAATACAATAAATATGACATTAAGCATGAATTCAAGACATGTTCCAAGAAATCATTGATTGAAATATATCGTGTAAAAATTTCTTTTGAAATAAATATAAAGCTTGAAACTTCTTTTTCAAATTGATTCAAACTTGAATTTAAACATTGGGAGTCCATTGCTTTCATTTTGAATAAGCTCAAGGTTTTGATTAATAAACTCATTATTTCCTTTAAAATACTCATGGCTTTTGGAAATCATCAAAATCAATAAAGTTTGGGTAAATACAATTTCCCAAATTTCTCAACATTGATCAAACATCACCTTCATGTGCTTCATATCATACCCAATCGACACCATATTTGCCACCCGTGGCTAGAGCGACGTTTGCATGTCGTCAAAGCATGATATTCCACACATAAGATGCAATGAAGATCTCAAGTCAAAGGATCACTCGCACCACCGTCATCAAAGATCAACCATCGACACTATATAGAATATCCATATGGGATCTCTGTGCGGGTCATCCAATGTATCGTTACAATAACGAACATCCACACACCATATCCAAGTATCTTCATACTTCAGCTTGCAAGATCAACTGCACACCTCAAGGGTGAAGATATGCAATGTGTGCTAGTCTCAACGGCGTTCGACAGTGTCCAATCATGTCTACGCATCGACTAGGAAAGTTTAAAGAATCGAACAATAATGTGCAATTTTGGATCTCACAATTTGTAATCTCTATTACAAATTCCATATGCACAGTTCGCATTCTTTTGGACTTTATCTCATAGGAAAAATATATCTAATATATATGAAAAATACCTGGATAGATAAAGAAACCAATAAATTTGATTTGCATTCATAAAGAAATGTGTACAAACTAGCATCTAATCCGATTGGATCTAGGGCACTTACTAACATGGAGATCCCATGAAGAAGGTCAATGTGGTAGAAACGAAGCTAATTGAGTAATCGTGTGAGAGCATAATTTTTTTAAAAAATTTTCTCTTTCCATCCCTATAATGAGTGCTCTTATAAAGTGACAAAGTAAATCTGCGTAAGGTTGGGTTATACTCTTAATTGATCCGAGATAGGTTATCTGTAAGGTATTAGTCACAAACATCCTTGGAGGATTCACCTATATAGGAATCGTCATATTAGGCCGTGACTAAAGGTTTAAGATAACTTTAAGGAATTCTCATGAATAATTAAGGTACTAATCGTAAGGCCTTTAATATGCGTTGGCCGCATAAATCCAATTAATCGATACTGTGTGTGATTAGTAGAAGTCTGAGTTAAGGATCTAGTTCAAGGTTTAATCCGCTATGGTTCCTTCAGATGTATACAATCAACACCAAGTGAGGTTCAAGTCCATAGGACACCTCACCTATTGCGCAGTACAAGGTACCCTAAAATTTATGTTATATTGATTTTTTTTTAAATTTAAAACTTTTATGAGGGATTATTGAAAAAAAGTTTCAAATAAAAAAATATGGGACCCACGCGAGCATGAACGCCTGCGTGGGGCATGGGCTGAACGCTCGGGGGAGCGTTCCACAAATGGCGAGCGCGAGTGTTCTGTGAACGCTTACGGAACGGTTGCAGCCAAAATATTTTAAAAGTGTATATATATATATAAAAAGTAAAAAACTTCAAGATGGGTAGATGCTTAATCAAGCTTGAATTTTATTTTCTACTTTTTTTTTGTTATAGTTGATATTTTTTTATGGGCATCTGAGGGAGTCATTGGGTTGTACTTTCACACGATTGTGCTCATGGTGAAAGGTTTGGATCCAGCCAGATCGTTGTACCTTGGAGACAGATCGCCAACAATATGCATGAAAGGGTAAAAACTGATTCTTAAGGCATTGTCTAACATGCCTCGATCCAGGTACGATTCATAACTTTTTTTTATTTTTTAATTTATTTATGTATTTAAATTTTAAAACAAAAATTCTAGCAATTATTAGAAAGAAGTTTTTGCAAATATTAAAAATATTTTTCAAAAACGTTTATAATGAATCAGACGATGATCTGGCCGGTGTTGCCTAGCTTCTCTCTCTCCATGAAAGAGATGGGATGATATTAATAATTCCTTAATTGGCTCTGATTGGTTTAGCATAGTTTTATAAAAAGAATTCTATGGCTCGAGGTAGAGGGGATTCTTGAGGAGTAAATGGTAACTGAGTCCAGGAAGCAATCTGGAAGACAAGTTCAGATCATGATGTTGAAACTTGACTACTATTATAATAATAATAATAATAATAATAATAATAATAATAATAATAATAATAATAATAATAATAATAATAATCTTAAATTAGAATCAATTGTATGAACTTTTTTTTCTCCATTCTATTACATTAAGAATCATATTTGTAAGATGCACTAATTTTAAATATTTTATTATTTTTATGTAATTTATTCAAACTCGAGTGAATTGTAAATTTATTTTAAAAGAATCAGTTCACGATGCCTGTAGGTCCAGGAGATGAAAGTTCATTAGGAAATTTATAAAATCATTTCTTTTGAACATTTTTATATTTCTTCGCATAAAGATATTGTAAGCTGAGGATCAATTTTGGTTTTAAATTATATAAATCTATAAAAGTAGGTTATTTCGTGTTATCTCACGTTACTCGAAGAGTAGATTAATATTTATGATGCTAAATCGGAACTTAATGTTTAGAATGGGCATGATCAATATCTTAGTTTTAAACTACAAATAAAGAATAAATTATGAATTACAATAATTTAGCTTTTTAAACCTTTATTTTAAATAATGATAACAATAAATCTTTAATCTTAAACTAATTACGAATGGCTATATAAATCTTTCTCTCTATTTTATTTGGTTTATAGCAATATTTTTGGTAAACACAAAATTTTTTTTTTTTTTTTCTATCACATTTTATTCTATATTTTTGAATTATTTATATATATTTTATTTTATATGAATCACACCACTTTGTTGCACTGATATATTCTTACATTTATGTTGTAAATGTTTAAAACTTATTATTCTTCATTGGTGGTATCTTTGAATTAGATTGAAAAAATGAGTTTGTAAGCCGGACCTATGAAGCGGACGCACTGGATTTCTGCTTTAATATAATCTTACACCGATTTGAGTTGGAATTAGTTTAGATTTAACTCGACCTAATTTGGTTTTCCACATCAGGGATTGGTCGCATCCGTCCCATCGCTATTGATGGATTTCGACGCTGGGATGTTTGTCAAAATGCCATAAATTAGGGGCCACTGTAGCCCGGAAACCTGACCGCCGAAACCTTAGATTATGGTGGGCGAGGCACCGTCAATGTCATCGCCATCACCACTATTATGATTGTCCTGATTTCGGAAAAATGATCAGAATCTCGAGCAATTTCAAGATACAAGTCATCTGGTGGTGACCTTCTGAGGAGGGCAGCTTGGAGGGGTCGGCCATAGCGGACTTGTGGTTGGAGGTGGAATATCGCAGCAATTCGACCCACAAGCCATCACTCCCATCATCTTCTTCCAAATCTTTCATCATCCCCAGATTCGGAGGTGCCACCGATCGGTTGGTCATTGACGTACAACGGCCTGGAGAAGCTCTGCAAGGTGCTCGACGTGGATGAGGCCCGGCTGTTCAAACCGAGTGCTTGGCCGGGGACTTGTTCAGCTTTGCAGATCTCAGTCACATACTTTTGATGCATTACTTTATGGCCATCTATGGTGTCCCTTTAAATAGTCGCATATCGAAAAATTAAAAGTTGATGGTATGATTTATAAGAAAGATGGACAAGTATCGATTAGATTTTTTTTGGATTATGATGATCTAAGTTGGTTTGATCTTGTTCGTCTTATTTTTTTATCACATAGAATAAAGTGCTACATCGATAAAAATCATCTTTTTTGAATATATGGAAACGGGGACTTTTTGAATTTGTGGGACTATCACTGGAATGCCCAAGTCTTATGGGTGCCGTGGGTCCGGGCCGAATCGTTATACCACCCCTCAAGCATCTACATTCCATTCGCGGCCCCATGTTGAGGCACGGTGGGAGGATGCGTCGTCGAGGCATGCATACGCCTGCATGAAAAGAGTTGGTGGCCGAAGAAATGAATAAAGAGCCTGCTCGAGTCCGGGAAACACTTCGTTGTCTTTAATTACGCGTTGGATTGATAATAGACACGGATGATGTATCTATCTTTTCTTATTATTATCACATCGGTTTTATATAAATTTTGATCGGTTGACAAGCACCTGCAAAAATAGGGGTTGCAAAATCTTAACTCAACCCATGAATCCGATTCCAACTATCTTTTTTTTTTTAAAAAAATACAAGGTTAATTTTAGACCTAATGAGTGATTGGAGTCTATTTGGATCTAATCCAAAATATTAAGGTACGAATAAGATTAAATTAAAAAATATATAAATTTTAATCAGATATCTAATTATTATTTCAAGTTAAAATCTAATAATTAATAATTAAATATAAATTTATTAAAAATTTAAATGAGATTAAAAAGAATTAGCTTTAACTTAACCATCTAGCAAGGTTCGATAAAAGGAATGGGTTTGCAGATAAAACACTTTCAGAAAGTTTTTTTTAATGATAGTATTTCTTTTTATAAATGTAGAAAGAATTTTATGAAAATTTTATCTTCAGGATACAATATTTATCTTAAGAATAGTTAAGGCTGCACTCTTTAAATATTATTTTGAATGTGAAGCAGCCTAAAAGAAGAGAAGGAATCAATTTGGACAAGAAAGAAAGAAAAGAAAAAGTTTTAATTATTAATATTATCCAAAGCCTCACGTAAAAAGAGAGTTAAAAAGATTTTTACACATTCAATTAGAGAAAGGCATTGAGTGGTCCATCGCCCTTTGAGTACCGAATGTCAATCACTCAGCCTCTTATTTTCTCTTTTATATATATATATATATATATATATATATATATATATAGAAAGATAGGTTTAGTTACATTTGAATGTAATCAACTTTAAAATTTAATCATCTTTCTCGATCTTAAATTTGTATGAATTTCAAAGTTATTTTTTTTTAATTTTTAAATTTTTTAAAATTTATGAATCATATGGATTAAAGAGTGGTAGAGATGAATAATTTCTCTTAGTGCCTCTTTAAAAGAAAAAGATTCAAAGAGAATAATGAGGTTAAGAAGGATGGTCTTCATTTATTTATAAACGAAGAAAAGCAAAAATTTTAACCCATCATCCATGTGACTAAAGTAAATTTTTTTTCAATAAAATATTAAAAAAATAAAGGGACGAAAGAAAATTTCATACTTCCTTTAAAATAACTATTACATAAAATTTTACTTGTAATTGATAGAAAATAGTATATATATAACAATTCACATGGGTGGCATGGGCATGAAAAAGGTCCATCCCTTGTTATGGAAGCGCATTCATCAATTCTGATGCAACAAAGGAGGCATATCAATCTAAGGGCTGTATCATAGAAGCGAGGAAGAGGTGCAACACTATGCTTAATTATCTTCCATGTAGAAAGTGATATTAATATTGTTGGGTCATTTTCTTTTGAGATCCTATCATGGTTATGGAGGCTAACTTCATTCTCAAATATTTTAAATAAAAAAAATATGCAGTATCGTTTTTGGTATCTTGACTTTCCACTTTACAGATAAGAAAGCTTTCTCTCTCTCTCTCTCTTTAAATCCTCTCTCATGTGGTAGCTCTTATAGAATTTTTCTTTATAAAGTTATATAATGATATTTATGGATTACATTTCTGAAGGGCCATCCAAACCCCTTCTAAAATTTTCTAAGAGAGCTAGATTTTTTTTTTTGTTCCTTATAGAAAGATAAATTTAAGCTTAATTAACTGAACCAAATCCAAGGAAAGCTTAATAATTCAAGCCCTAAGTTCTCAAAATCGCCGTGATCACATCTTTGAAGGCAGAAATTTTCCAACTTCTATTAAATTATTACTCAAACGGTGAACTCTTCCTAGGGTTCAGCTTTTTATCTGAAAGCTTCTTTGGGACTACCTATCGACGAGTGCTATGCTCTCCCGTTGGGGTCTCCCTATCCAGTCGACCTATCCCTTGTGCGGTATGGAGGACGAGACTACCGATCATGCTATATTCAAATGCCCTAGAGCTAGATGGATTTGGCATTTGATGGGCTATGAGTATAGAGTGAATGTCTACGGTTCTCCTCGTCCTATCTTTCTCCAAGATCTTCGGATGGCTCCTCAGCACATACGTGGTCTTTGGGCGATCACGACATACCATATTTGGCTATCAAGGAACCAGATTATCTTTTCGGAGGATTGTATTTCTTCACATCAGCTTATGAGGAAAATTAGATCATTGTCCGCAGATTGTGCTCGTGCTCTTCATTCTGTTGGTTTTGACACCTCTGGCCTCTAGGGTTCCCCTGCTGCTTCGGCAGTGAACCGTCGTACGGTATTTATTTCCTGGGAGCCCCCTTCTCTAGGGTTTGTCAAAATCAACTTTGATGGAAGTGTTCGCGGCAGACTAGCTGGTTCGGCCTTTATCATCCGCGGTCCACAGGGTAATATGATTGCGGCGGATGGATTTGGCTCTCTGGACTTCTCTATTTCCATGTCTGAGCTTTGCGCTGCATGGGCTGGTATTTCTTATGCGTTGCAGACTCTTCGAGCTCAGAGGCTTGTTATTGAGGGAGACTCTATGACTATCATACAGTGGATGCGGAAAGAGAGTGCTCCTGATGTATCAACCAATCCGATCTTAAGAGATATTTGGACCATGCTTCAGGAGGTGGCTACTGCCCAGATTCGTCATGTTTTCCATGAAGCCAACACGGCTGCTGACTAGGCAGCGACGGCCGTGGCTCAGCATGTAGGATATAGGATATGGACGATGGGTGAACCATGTCCCTCTGTGTTGTTACAAATTTTGCAATCTGATATATCTGGGTTGACTCATACTAGACTAGTGTGATCGCCCGTTTTTATCAAAAAAAAAAAATGATGTGAAAACGATCAAATGTTGGGTTAGAACGGTCATAAGTTAAACTATACGCTAATAACATTCATAGAATCATATATAGTTTCAAATTGATCTAATTATTGGTGTATATTTTTGTTCAGATCTAGTATAATTTTAAAGAAACAATTTTTTATAATCCTACCAGTAGATCCAAATTTTCTTCTCTCCTCTCATTTAATATTTATTTATTTATTTTTTTATGCTCAAATCTAAAAATTTCGACAGTGTTGATACAGCTCAGGTCAGCTGTATTGTCATATGCTTTACTTTATATATACATATATTTTTTTAAAAAATGAAGCACTTAAATATTTTATAATTAAGATGTGTCGTCTAGGAATCCAATTATTCACAACCGACAAACAATCGTGATCGGTATGAATTGATCATTAAATAATTAATTTACTAGTCCTGAGGAGAGGCAATTTTTTTTTTTTTTTTGAAACAGTTAGGTGACCATACCACTCGGGTATGAGTTAAAAACCAATGATATTAAAAAGTAAAATCAAACGTAAAACAGAAGGATAGGAATCTTCATTGGTCTAAAATCAGATTCTCGTATGATGGACAACGAAGGAAGCCACCTAATAAGCAGCAGTGTTAGCTTCTCTATAAACATGACGATAGTAAACCTCATCAACCAGCTGAAGGGCTGATCTGATGTCGTAGATAAGAGGACTGACTGGAGATCGGTCTTTAGCATTCGGTCTGATCCAATTAATGACTGCAGCAGAATTGCCCTCAATATATAGTCGTTGGGTTCCAAGTCTGCCAATAGCATAAGTGATGCCCATCCAAGCCGCATAAAGCTCTGTCCATGGGACAGAGGTATCAATAAGGCTCCGCCCACCAGCAGCTAGCATCAAGCCATCAGATCTTGGATAACAAATCTCGCACCAGCCATCCTCCCTCTGACACTCCCATCACAAAACCCGAAGATGGGGACTCCCAAGAGATAAAAACCGTAGAACGGTTCGCTACCGTGGTAGCAGAGGAGCCCCAGATGCCGGGTCTGTCAGAACGGTGGGAAGAGTCATACCACCAATACTCAGCAGCCAATCCCGTCGCTCGCCTAAGAACTCTGTCAATGGGTGGGAGCTCATTCTCGAAGACGAGAAGATTCTTAGATAACTATATCTGATAAGCTGTGTACGCCCAAGAAGCTCCTCTCCTCCTCGACGTACTCCTGAGGGCTACCTGATGGAGTAAGTGCAAAAAGAAAACTCTCGAAAGTCCCTCCCATAGGATGTCTCCCAGAGCCTACCAGATCAATTGAGCATGAGGACATAGAAGGATGGCATGGTCTGTCGTCTTATCATGAAGACCACAGACCGGGCATAAGGAAGAAATTCGCATACCCCTGCTGCGGAGAGTCATACAAATTGGAAGGCGATCCTAGGCAAGCTTCCATAAAAAGATTTGAACCCTAGGATGGACATGAAGCCGCCAAATTCAGGTTGCATCAATCGTTTGCTCAGAATCAAACCTGAATATTTGAACAAGATCATGGATCGGAGCATAGAGTAAGCATGAAGTCCTTCAGATCCTGGTATGAGGGGTATAGTCACTCATGATAGGAATAAAAAAAATCCTACAGGCAAGGTCAAACCCAAAAAGACGGGTGACATTGGAAGCATGCCACGTTGAGGAGCTATGATCAATAAGATCATTGACAGTCCTCAAACTATCAAGATCAATACTGAAAAAAAAAGGCCATTTAAATAAAGATAGATCAGAGATCCATGCATCATGAAAAATATCGAGGAGCCACCCTCAATCATTCAATAAAAGTTAGCCATAATAGCTTGAGCACGTTGATAAATCTTCCTCCACATAGCAAAACACTCCCGAATCGGTTGGAGATCTCTCGCTGACTTTCAACAATCCCATTCGCTGACTTCTGATGGATTTTTAAGAGTAAATTATATAAAAAATCTGTAAAGACCCCACATTGAGGTAGCTGGTACGTGTTTTCTAAAATATATGCGCTGTGCTTTACGTTGAATCATTATATTATTCTCTAACATCTTACATGAATTTTATTTGGCATGTAACCTAGATAAAAGGCTTGTGGAGCTCAAAGAACAAACTCAAAATTTAGATGAAGGTGAAACAAGATTCACTGTCATTTTGTTACGTTAATGGAGAGGTGAGAGTCATATGATGAGGTTTATTTTTTCGTTTAAATAAGGGATGTATTTTCTTTCATTTAGATGAAGTGCGATTCTGCTATATTTCTTCACTAAATATTACTAAAAAAATAATAAAATAGTAAAATAGTAATAATAAAATAACAAAAGGCCAAAGTAATAATCCTAAAGAATAAGCATGAAGAAAGCCAATAAAGCAAAGTAAATTTCATCTTTCATACTATTGCTTTCTATGGTTCTACTTTCATTATAAAGAATATTATAGACTGTTTTTGTATTATAGGTACAAGGCATCACTAGCAATACTAAATAAATTGAAAGCAATCAAGTATCCATGAA
The DNA here is from genome assembly GCA_900491605.1 of Calamus simplicifolius. Taxonomy (NCBI): domain Eukaryota; kingdom Viridiplantae; phylum Streptophyta; class Magnoliopsida; order Arecales; family Arecaceae; genus Calamus; species Calamus simplicifolius. The sequence goes on from UESW01004406.1 coordinate 500,669, forward strand.
CCCATATTTTTATTATGATTAATGTTAATGTGCAATTTTTATGATCTTCTCCATGCATCTTTCTAACAATCTTTTTATATTATTCTTGTATAATTTTTTAAAGTATTTTTTTATATATTTTTGTTAACACAAGCTTTATAAATAGAACCATCTCTATGTAATTGAATAAAAGAATAGAATATTCACTACAAAAAAAATGATTTATTATGATGAATTAATTCGTCGCAATAGGTACAAATGTCGTCGTAATAATTATTACGATGATAAAAACTTCGTCGTAATACAAAACAAATCGTCGTAGTAATATATTGTCGTAATAACCTATTACGACGAAAATAAGTCGCCGTAATATGTTGATATTACGACGAAAATAAGTCGCCGTAATAGGTTTTTATTTAAATTTAAAAAATATTAAAAAGTTATTACGGCGACTTATTTTCGCCGTAATATCAACATATTACGGCGAAAATAAGTCGTCGTAATATGTTTTTATTTAAATTTTAAAAATATTAAAAATTTATTACGGCGACTTATTTTCGCCGTAATATCAACCTATTACGGCGAAAATAAGTCGTCGTAATAGGTTTTTATTTAAATTTAAAAATTAATTAAATACCTATTACGACGACTTATTTTCGCCGTAATATGTTGATATTACGGCGAAAATAAGTCGCCGTAATAACGTTTTAATATTTTTAAAAAATATTTGGTTTTTAATTAAATTTAAAAATTAATTAAATACCTATTACGGCGACTTATTTTCGCCGTAATAGCTTGATATTACGGCGAAAATAAGTCGTCGTAATAAATATTTAATAAATTTTAAAAAATATTAAAATTTTATTTTAATATTTTTTTTGTATTGCACCTGTTACAATAATTAAAGCAACGATACTATAAATAATTTTCTAATATAAAAGTTTCACAAAATAATTTAATAAAAGTTTTCATTCATTTCAATAAAATCATCATATACAATGTTTCAAAAAATACATAATTTGAAATAAAAAGTACATGTACTATGGAGGTGAAGTCTGATGGGATCCACTAGGATGATATCCAGGCACAAACTGTCGCATGAAAGCAGCGAGCTCAGCAGTCGTCGCCTGTAGTTCCTGGATAGTCTTCTCTTGCTGAGCGATGAGCTCTCGGCACTCTTGTAATTCACCCTTTAATTGTGAGCTTTCAGAAGATGAAGAACTACCTCTAATTCTCGATGTACCCTTCGGTAATGGACCCCATCCTCTTTTATAACCAGATCTAGAGCCTAAAACCTCCTCCAAAATGACATCCTCATTGATTGGTTCTTCTGTAGAGTCCTGTGAGGAAAGTCGCTCTATTAACACTGCCTGCAATGAAAAGAAAACAAATTCAATATGTTTAGTATAAAACATTACATTCAATAATATTGTATTTTTAATTGATAAAACTTACATGGGTTTCTTCAGCTTTTTCATTTATCCATTGATTCTTCTTTTTATCAAAATGAAGAGTATTCCACAGATGAAGTCTTGATGGCTCCTCTCCAGTAACAGGATCTCTCTGAAAAAAAACAATAATAATTTAAAACAATAATTTAAGACAATAATCTAATACAATTATCAATGTATCAATGGAATAATCTAATATAATTATAATATTTTTGATAAAATTAAATCAAGTATGATAGGATTTTGGAGTCTCTGGCAACAAATCAGCCAGCTCCAATGAGTTCTGGCATGGTCCAATTGATCATTACTATTGCAGCTGTATTTAGCACTACATCACTCTCTCTTTCTCTATCTGAATGCTAGGACAATTTAGGTAGCATGTTAGAGTCCTTGTAGATTACAGCTTAACATTTTCATTGAACACAACTAATTGAAACCGTACTGCACGTTCTGTTGTCCAATGCTTCGATACAGCAGATATATAAGATAAAATCAAGAGTGGATTTTAGCCACACAAAAAAAGACTCAGACAGAATGAAAAAACAGGAATTCAATGATCAGAATCTGGTTATACAAGGACAATTGAAACTTGAAGCTGGCATCCCATAGCAGTTGAGCTCCTCCAGTGAAATTTAAATTGAGCCGTGATCTCTGACAAAACAAACTCAAGTAAGCAGGAAAGAGAGGAAGTTTTCCTTTTTCTTAGAGTTCTTTGGAGCATATTTTCAGTGATTCATTCGAACATTAAAAAGCCACAGAGGAGTATTTTTTTTCCCTTTTTGTTATGAAATTATTATTTAATGGCTTCTTTCTCTTGAGAGCTTTTTGTTGAGATTTTTAAATGATGGTCCTTGAATTGTCTATGATTGTCAAAATGGCCATTTAGGCTTTGCAGGGTAACCTAACCGAGGTTCAAAGGCATGCTATCATATATGCATGATTACTGATAGGAGACACATATGATGCTAAAGAATTAGTTTAGTTTACAAGGTAATTATCTGCTGCCATGATTCTAGTGTTATCATCTATCTTCTTAAAAATTTTGAGTGAAGTTTGCTCAAAACTCACACACAAGCAGATCCAAGAATATCAGTGAGAAACAAAAATAAAATTTCCACGTAATCTAAACCAATTCATGGCATATTCAAACATAAAGAAACAAACCTACAACCAACATAAAACAACCATTCTCAATCAATAAGATACGCAGGCATTACAACACGATGACAAATTCAGACCAACTAGACCCATGCATCGAATACCTAGGTTCATGCTTAGAATATAAAAGCACTAGATTCACAGTATTCCTTACCATATCATAAGAGTGAGCCGGTATAGACTTCGATCCAGTGAGAGCAGCATATGGCTGCAATTCCCGATTAGATTTATTTGTTTCAGATTTTTTCTACATCAAAGAATTAATGAAAATGGTTATATGAGTTTATAAAAAATATAAACCATTAAAATATTTGTATGGATGTATTTACCTTATAATCATCTGAATAAAAGTAATCACATAGAAACTCCCAGTCACTCTGCGAGACACGAGATGGCTTATTTTGTTTTGCTAAGCTCACACTTCTGTCCCCACCGTGACTAATGAAGTGCATATGAAGCCGATATCTAAATTCTCGATAAACTTTATTCATTTGAAACTCAATACCTTTTTTAATATGATCTAAATTCATATCAAGATCGAACTTCTCCTGCAAGTATATATATATATATATATAATTATAAAAGTTATAAGGTATATTAAGTACATTAAACATAATCTAAAGTAATCTAATACAATTATACTGACCTGAAGTCGATCGATCATAGGTGCTTTCTGTGCATCAGTGATCTCACTCCACTTTCTGACCGCAAGTGGTGCCATGTCACGTACAACCACTCCTATCTCGGTCAGAAACTCAGAGCGAAACTCACCCAATGGCCGTCCAACCTCAGGTGGCAGAAGAATAGGCAACTTCTGTCCATGACGCGTATCAATCAGATGTGCGGACTTGTATCCGCGAGCAGGACCTCGTCCCTTCTTCTTTGATGATGTAGCTGCAAAACATAATGAACTAAATTAGTGCAAAATAACATAAAGAAACATAGCCAAATAATATAAGTTTAAAATAGAGTTATTACCTGATGCGCCGACAGATGACCCCTCTGTCAGAGCTGGAATGTTAGGAGAATCATCTCGCCTCGATGTAGCAGGAGTATCTCTCCAAGACATCTGCAAACAAACATACAAACTAGAATTAACAAATAAGAAAGTATAAGAACATATAGTTATAATAAGTAAAAAAAAATGAATGCTACCAAATTAATCACTGTCATCACTAATATGCTCATTTTCTTCATCATCCTCCATATCAGAACTATGTATAGATCCCTCACTGTCATAATCAGCTAGTGTGTCGTCCTCCTCAACATCTTCGCATATAAAGTCTTCTTGACCGACATCACTATGACCTCTAATGTTTTCTTGAGTTGCAACTATTTCAGCATCAGTGTCCGTACGCCGAGATGTTATTAAGTCCATGTTAGGTTGCTCACATGTGAATCGAAGGGCTGCTGAATCATCTTCTTGATATACTTCTTCCTGAACATCATCATCTTTTTTTGGAATATCCCACAAATGACGATGACTAATCTTGTATACCACTTTCCAATTAGAATTGTTCTTCAAATCATCCAAGTAGAAAACCTTTTCAGCTTGTGATGCTAAAATGAATGGCTCATGTTTGTACCATTCCGAACTTATATTTATACTTGTAATATTATAATGTTGTTGCATTCTCCTGTGCTTTGGTTCAGTTTCAAACCATTTGCACTTGAACATTATCGCCTTACAACCTTTAACAAATTGAAATTCAAGGACCTCTAATAATATACCATAAAAGGTAATTTCTTCTCCTAGATGAGTAGAGGGAACACAAATGCCACTATTCTGTGTTTTATGGCCGACATCCCGAGTAACAGTGATAAATTTAACGCCGTTCACCACACAGCCAGTATACGAGAACACACGACTGTCGGGACCAATAGCCAATGAATAAAGCTCATCAGTAGCTTCAGATGCCCCAGCAAAATGCTTATTTAACATCTGGATAAACCAAACATCAACGTCATTTGAAATAAAGACATGATATATTAATTGACAATATAAATGAATTTACGGGCTTACTTCATTTTTAAACCACTCCAAAAATCTTTCCTTTTGTAATTGGTCCAGTTGTTCCGGTCCAGTTGGATTTAGCTGATCAATGTGTTGGCTATAGAGAACATTACGCTAATGAGCACTATAGAAAATTGCATGATATGAAGAATTAATTTTACAAGTATACTTACTTGAGAAATGGTTGCACCTCTGGACAATTATTGATGAGGTACCAATGTACTTGTTTTAAAGTTTTATCATCTAAATGCACCATTCTTCCTTTTCCAAGAGGCCGCCAACGAGTTGCAAATATATTTAATTGCTTGTCCAAATGGCTATCCAAATCAAAATTTCGTTCCGGACGATTGAATTTTGTTTCTATGCCTCGAAGATACATTGAACAAAATGTTAGAGACTCGTTGACAACATAAGCTTCTGCAATTGAACCTTCCGGACGAGCCTTATTACGTACGTATTGTTTATACGTACCAAGTGCCCTTTCAAAAGGATACATCCATCTACTTTGAACAGGTCCGGCAAGTAAGGCCTCGTAAGGCAAATGAATTGATAAGTGCACCATAACGTCAAAAAATGCTGGTGGGAAAATTCGTTCAAGCTTACATAAGATCACCACAATCTGCTCTTGTAACAACTCCAAATCCCTAACATACAATGTCCTTGAACAAAGTTGTTGGAAGAAATTAGAAAGCTCAATTAAAGTACTACTCTCATGTTTCTGCAAGAATGGTTGAATGCCAATAGGTAACAATCTTTGAAGTAGTACATGACAATCATGTGTCTTCAAGCCGGATATCTTTCCATCACCTTCATTTACGCACCTTGAAATATTGGAAGAATATCCATCGGGCACCTTCACAGATTTTAGCCACTTACAAAATTGTCTTCTTTCATCTAATGTTAAGGTGTAAGATGCAGGAGGCTTATAAACTCTATTACCTTGAGTTTGTAACCACAACTCTTTTCGGATCCCCATTGAAGCCAAGTCCTCTCTTGCTTTATATGTGTCTTTTGTCTTACCTTCGATGCTTAATAAAGTTCCCACAACATTGTCACATATATTCTTCTCAATATGCATTACATCTAAGTTATGTCTCAATTTTAATGATGACCAATACTCCAACTCGAAGAAAATGCTCTTCTTATACCAATTCAATTCATTTGGTGCACGCTTTCGCTTTCGATGTTTATTGTTTGGATGCTTTCCGGACTGTTCAGCAGCTATATGTTGTAATTGCATTAAAATTTCTTCTCCGGTCAACATTTTTGGTTTGACTCCATGCTCTCTACTTCCATCATGGAGTCTACTATTTCGCCACTTATGATAAATAGGCAAGTAACGGCGATGTCCCATATAGCAAATCTTGTCTTTCAGCTTTTTGGATGAGGTTTGCTCATTACAAACTGGACATGCCTTATAACCCTTTGTGCTCCAACCAGATAATAACGAGTATGCTGGAAAATCATTTATAGTCCATAAAACAGCTACGTGCATCCGAAAACTCTCTTTGGTAGATGCATCATATACATCAACACCTTCGGTCCATAAATGTTTAAGTTCATCCACTATTGGCCTTAAAAATATATCCATATCCCTTCCTGGAGATTTAGGACCGGGGATAAGCAACGACATCATAAAGAATGTCTCTTTCATATATTTCCATGGAGGCAAGTTATAAGGTACTAAAATGACGGGCCACATACTGTATGCATTACTCATGTTCCCAAATGGATTGAATCCGTCTGTAGCAAGACCTAACCTTACATTTCTTGGTTCACTGGCAAAATTAGGATACTTTTGATCAAAATCTTTCCATGCTTCTCCATCTGCTGGATGCCGTAACACCCCATCTGTGATCGGTCGCTTATCATAGTGCCACCTCATATCTTCAGCTGTATATCTTGAGGCATATAGACGTTTCAAACGAGGTGTGAGTGGAAAATACCGCATAACTTTATAAGGTATCTTCTTACCTTTGTCTTTAACCACTTGGTACCTAGGCTCATTGCATACCGGACATTTTTCTAAATAGGCATTCTCCTTCCAAAAGATAGCACAATCATGCTTGCATACATGTATGTTCTCGTAGCCTAAACCCAACTCATTCATCTTCTTTTTGGCCTGATAGTGCGAAGATGGTATTCTAGTACCATTCGGAAATGCCTCTTTTAATAGTTCAAGCAACATATTGAAAGACTTATTTGTCCATCGATTGAGGACCTTAATGTGCATTAACTTCACTAAGAATGTCAAAGAAGAAAACTTTTCACATCCAGGATAAAGCTCGGATTCCACCTCATTGAAAAGATCATCCAATTTCTTACTGTGATCGGTCCTTTCATGGTCAGACATGATCGGATTGTCATCATCATTGCCAACCTCAGTGTGAGCACCACTTGGGCCAGCGATGTCCTGCAATGCTTCGACCATCTCATCTTGTTCCCTTTCTGGGTCATCATCTTCATTCTCATTTTCATCTGAAACATTGCTTCCAAACTGTTCTCCATGAAAATACCACGTCTGATACGTCTTCGAGAAACCCTTTAACATACAGTGTAATTTAACTAAATCAGGCTTATGCCATTTGCCATTATAACACCGCACACAAGGACAACGTATCTTCCCTTCTTCATTAACATGAAGCCTTGCCTTTTCTATGAACTTCTTAATACCGGCATCATATTCTGGACAATTTCGTTTCTTATGTATCCAACTCTTATCAATCGGCATCGTTGGTGACGTACAACAGCTGTTTGTTGCAAGATTATGTTAGTGAATTGTCCTACTATAACATCATGAATCCAAACAGTAAGTATGCTAAATTTTCTTAAAATCAAAGGCATAAAAAACATAGCAATTTAACAAATCCCCTCTCTCCTACATTTATTCCCTTCTTACTCTCATTGAAAAGCCCTACAATGTGAGGGCAATTCACTAAGCTGATTGTCAGTTTTCATTGCTCCATTTGATTCTTTGGAATCCAATCCCCTCCCCTGCACAACAAACAAAAGGGGGCACCCAGATTTTTCCTAGACCTTTCTACACTCCATCTAGCAATATATACCATCAAAGCATCGATCCATCTAGAAGAACATTGACATATATACTCAAATTACGAATGAAACTTACATTGAACCGAGGGATGATATAGCTGCTGTCCTTTAATGGAATGGACCCCCACCGACCTCCGGATAATAGCCACTGAAAATAATTTGCTACCAGCTGTTGTACGTCAAAAAAGAAAAAGTTAGCTACCAGCTGAAAGTAATTTGCAGTTGCTAATACCAAAAAACAACAATAGCAAATTGACTATTAAATCTGAGTAGCAAAGAAATAGGCAAATGAAGTGATCCAAGCAGCCAAAGAAAGAAGGTTGAGTTACTATTAAGTAATATGCTTTTCGATTCTGCTTGTACAGAATAACTTTTACAAAATTATCTTGCTAACATAAATGGCAAACTTTGTTCCATCTATTAAGTAATTCAAGTGCAGCCCTGTGCACTATCAGTGCAGTTCAGGTTCAACAGAGTAACTGAACTACGAGACTCAAATGACAGAACAATCATTAAGTTCATCTATATGTTTGATTACCTATTCTAACACATTATCCGTAGTATATTAAAAAGAGTTAATCCCTGTCAAAAGTGGTATTCCAAACAATCATTAAGTAAAGTTCAGTTAATCCCATAAAATGACAGAACTAAGTATGAGGAAGCATTCCCTGTTTGAGCTTTCCCTCAGCCTTTATTTTTCTCCCTTACACCTTCCCATCAAGGGAACCATCCTCCCCTTCACTGACCTATCACCACCTGACTTCTTTTCGAAGTCTCTATGAGAATTGTCCTAAACAAAGTCACCTGATTTCTCAGCATTTTTTAACTGTCTTTCCTAAACATACTCTCCTATTTGCTATGGATCAAGAAAGTGCTTTTGACTTACCATTTTGTTCCATTTCAATTAGTTTTCCATAATCCGGACTAACATAACTGTCATCATCTCCACCTAGTTTATAACCCAGCTTATTTCTTGTCTCTCAAATAGGCATGAAAAGTTATGTAATCCAAATCCATATGCCATCCTGCCATTATATCTATTATGTTTCTTCTTCCTTTCCATTGTCTTTATTTTGTTTGGCCCGTAAGATTTACCATGCTAAGAAGGAAGATAGAAGAAGCAATTGATCAGAACCATATTCCAGTATGCTAATTTTAACCTTTTAGGTATTCAAGTTTCATATTTTCAAGCAAGTAATCCACCTTTTCGCTTATTCTTGTAGCCAATAATCAACACACTGCCATTAGAGATAACAAACTTGAAAGCCAAGAGTGTTGTAACTGAAAGTCCCTGGGATGTAGTCATCTTAAACAATCCATCATTAGTCAACATTAAATGAAATACACATGGGTTCCATCAAAGGATGGCTAGCTCAAACATAAAGCTCGACAACATAACTATACATCTAGCAGGACTTCATAATTATGGAAGCAGAATACTCAAATAAATTCAATATTAAGCAGAATCCTCCACTCTGAAACAGGGAGAGAAGCCGAAGCACACGAAACAGACAGAGCTCAAGGTAATGAAAACGGATACATTAAGTAGACTTTTGAAATAAAACAAGATGTGAAATGCTACAACAAGAGGAGGAGGAGGAGGAGGAGGAGGACAAAGTTATATGATAAATGGTGTTAAAAAATGCATGAAACCAGTCCAAAAACATGATAGCCGAATTGGAGCAAAACAAATGCGATCTGAAACATATTGACAAGTAGAGAAGATTGCATGCGCCTGCCAGACAAAAGAGCAATCATTGACGAAAGGCACTCGAGAAATTTGGTGAGAACAAAGGAAATTTGAGTAACAAAAAGCAGAGGAAAGTTGGAATATGCGACGCTATCGTTCAAGGGAGAAAAAGTGGAAGTAAATCGATCGGTAGAAACAACAACTGAAGCCACCGGATGTAATCGAGATAATATAGAGAAGGGAGACACAAAACAAAAAGGCAGAGGACAATCTGATCGAACTGGGCAAAAAAATAAAATGCAGCGAAACTTCTAAAAGAGAAAATGCACGAAAGAAAAATAACAATCAGAAGAAATATCGAGACAAAAGAGGTAGCGCATCACCAATACAAGAAGATTGGATCATGTAATGCAAAACAGAGAGAGATAACGGACACCAAAGAAGAAGGAAAGAAGACAGTTGAAAGCAATATAAACAGAAGGAAGCAGGCATTGGAACTCCGACTACCAGAGAAGTTATCAAGCACATCTCCAGTACATACTCTTCAGTAATTTGTAAAATGCATTGGCCATTCAGAAATGAGTTCATACTGGCTACTGAAGCAAAGAAGGATAGCACGTACATTTATGAAATTCCTCTGGTTCCTGCGTCTGGGGTGTGGCAGCGGAGAGGAGCTCACGGGGTCGGCGACTTCTCCCTTGGTTCCGGCGTCCGGGGTGTGGCGGTGGAGAGGAGCTCGCGGGGGTCGACACCTTTTCCCCTAGTTCCGGCGTCCGGGGTGTGGCGGAGGAGAGGAACTCGCTGGGGGGTCGGCGAGGGTTAGGGTTTCGCGAATGGGTAGGCGCTCTTAGGAGAGAGCGGGCATCAGCGGAAAAGGGGGAAAAGTAATGACTTATTACGACGAAATGTTAATTTCGTCGTAATAAGTATTTTTATTACGGCGAAAAATAATTTTCGCCGTAATAAAAAGATAAAAAAATTAAAAAAAAAACTCGTAAAATGAAATGTTGTCGTATTACGACGAAATTTTAATTACGTCGTAATACGTCTTTTTATTACGGCGAAAATTATTTTTCGCCGTAATAAAAAGATAAAAAAATTTTAAAAAAAAACTCGTAAAATGAAATGTTGTCTTATTACGACGAAATTTTAATTTCGTCGTAATACGTCTTTTTATTACGGCGAAAAATAATTTCGCCGTAATAAAAAGATAGAAAAATTAAAAAAAATTAACTCGTAAAATGAAATGTTGTCTTATTACGGCGACATTTTGCTTTCGTCGTAATAAGTATTTTTATTACGGCGAAAAAATACGTCGCCGTAATAAAAAAATAGAAAAATTAAAAAAAAACTCGTAAAATGAAATGGTGTCTTATTACGACGAAATTAAAATGTCGTCGTAATAAGTCTTTTTATTATGGCGAACAATAATTTCGTCGTAATAAAAAAATAGAAAAATTAAAAAAATTAACTCGTAAAATAAAATGTCATCTTATTACGACGAAATTTTAATTTCGTCTTAATACGTCTTTTTATACGGCGAAATTTATTTTTCGCCGTAATAACAAGATAAAAAAATTTTAAAAAAAAACTCGTAAAATGAAATGTTGACCTATTACGACGAATTTATAATTTCGTCGTAATACGTCTTTATATTACGGCGAAATAATTTTTCGCCGTAATATAAAGATAGAAAAAATTTAAAAAAAAAACTCGTAAAATGAAATGTTGACCTATTACGACGAATATATAATTTCGTCGTAATACGTCTTTATATTACGGCGAAATAATTTTTCGCCGTAATATAAAGATAGAAAAAATTTAAAAAAAAACTCGTAAAATGAAATGTTGACCTATTACGACGAATTTATAATTTCGTCGTAATAAGTCTTTATATTACGGCGAAATAATTTTTCGCCGTAATATAAAGATAGAAAAAATTAAAAAAAAAAACTCGTAAAATGAAATGTTGACCTATTACGACGAATATATAATTTCGTCGTAATACGTCTTTATATTACGGCGAAATAATTTTTCGCCGTAATATAAAGATAGAAAAAATTTAAAAAGAAAATTCGTAAAATAAAATATTGACTTATGACGACGAATTTCTAATTTCGTCGTAATAAGTCTTTATATTACGGCGAAATAATTTTTCGCCGTAATATAAAGATAGAAAAAATTTAAAAAGAAAATTCGTAAAATAAAATATTGACTTATTACGACGAATTTCTAATTTCGTCGTAATAAGTCTTTATATTACGGCGAAAATTTATTTCGCCGTAATAAATAATTGTTATGACGAATTTAATTTTTATTTCGTCGTTATAAGGTATCCTATAACGACGAAAATATTTCGCCATAATAGGTTCGCCACAAATACCACATTTTCTTGTAGTGATTTAATTCATGGCACCATCGTTTTAGTTTTTTCTTTTTATACTTTATTGCGATCTTTCTTATTTTAATATCTAATTCATCCCTAAAGCAAGCACCAACGCTTCTAAGTTTATAGAACTTAAAAATTTTACTCATTGGAGATTCAAGGCAGGTGCAAGGATGGGCGATGGCTGCACTAACTTAAGGAAAGAAGAGTGCATGGTTCGTTAAACTAAGCTATTTGCATTTCTAATTAAGTCTAATTTAACACTATTAGCTTTATTAAGTTGTCACTTTATTTTTGCTTTTCAAAAGTTAATAGATTACATTTGATTTCCCATGCATAATGAAGGGTTCCATCGCCTTACAAACTTTGACGGAAACTTCAAACCATTTATATAACCCATGAAATATCAAAAAAGTATAATTTTTTAAAACAAATATAGCTAAAAAATTAGTTAAAATAAAAAATTAATTTACATGCCACAATTATGGAGAAATGTTTGGCTACTTAGGATTTTATTTTCATTATAAAAAATTTTAATGAAAAAAAATTGATGCTGGATAATTAGTTGTGCTTAATTTAAAGTTTCCGCTCCATAATTGCAATAACATGTAAAAAAAATCACAAGTTTGAAGCTAAATTATTTGTGTTTATATTCGTACCTAATTAAATTCTCCTAGCTATCAATTTACTTGTAAGTATTATAAAATTAATATTTTATATTTAAGTCCTCATGTATAATTTGGACTTTACTTAAAAATTATTTTATATAATTGCATTTATTTGGTACAAGTTTATGTATGGCCAGAAATTAAATATAAAATGAATAGTAAAATAAAGGAAATTAAATTTAAAGAAAAACTAAGAAAAATTCTTAAACTTTGACTAATTTATATAAAAATAAAGATTCGAAAACTTTTATTTAATAAACAAAGACCTTTCCTATCCATTCGTATGATAATGCACTATCATGTAAAGCTCACATCATAAATTTTTTAAATAATATCAAAAATATTCTTTAAATTTAACATACAATAAAATTATCATAATTTTGTAAAAATAAATTTAGTTTTTTACTTAGTAGCTTAATGGTATTAAACGATAGATAAATAAAATATGTCTTAATAAAAGAATAAATTTCTATTAAAGTTAACGGGCAAATTAATCAAACTTGAAAAGTGGGTTATCGAAACTTCATTAAATTTAAATTAGGAGTGAGGGATAGTTTTTATTTTTATTTTTATTTTGGGTGAATGTGAATAGACCTCGAGGTGTCGGTGCGGTTGGTGGCTAGTGGGCGGCTTGCGGTGAAGTTGTTGAGAATTCTTTTTCCCACCAGAAGTTGACCGCTTTTGGTTATGAATCGAGACGGTTTAGTCTGCCATCCGCTGCTCGGTTACAGCAGTCAGCAGTATCGAAACATCAATATTAATTTTTTTTTCCTTTTTAGTCCTTCATCTGTCCCATTGCTGAGGGGGTAAGTCCACCTCTCTGACATCGCTGTCACGCGTGCTTGCTCTATTTTTTAACCCTTGATTTCTGATTATTAATATAGGAGAAATAATCATAGTCGTTGAAGCTTGTAATCCCCTAGATTTTTTAATTACTCATTAGAATTATCACGAGGTCAGATGATAGACTTCAGATATTTAAATTTCAGGTATATCTTAATTGCTCGTGAGAGTTATCACGTGATCAGATGATAGACTCCAGATATTTAAATTCTAGGTATATCTTAATTGCTCGTGAGAGTTATCACGTGATCAGATGATATGATAGACTCTAGATATTTAAATTTCAAGTATATCTAATTACAGAGTCCCTTGATTTGGGGACTCTGCAATGCCTATAAAAGATGGTGTAGAACCCTCCTTCCCACCATACGTGGGCGCCCCCTTCTCATCATCTCCTCGTGCGGACTTCTTCCCCAGCGTGCCTGTCTCTGGTAAGTCCCTTGTCCATGCATGAGAGAGAGAAGAATTGAGAGAGAGAGAAAGTTAAAAAAAAAAAATAACGAAGAGGAGGAAGGAGCCGGGTTACAGAACCCAGCTCTCTCCCCTTCCCTTCTCCGTGACAGTGGTTCAGGCCCGGCGGCGTGCCCGCCGCCTCGCCGGGCCTGAGCCCCGGCCGACGACCCCACCGGCACCGGGGGCGGCGTCCGGTGGGGTGCCGGAGAACAAAGAGATAGAGAGGAGAGCGGAGGAGGAGGAGACGTGACGGTGAAAGAATCGACCGCCGGTCCGATCCTTGGTTCGGGCCCGGCGGTGTGCTCGCCGCCTCGCCGGGCCTGGGCCTTGGTCGGAGACCTCCACCGGCGCCGGCGTGCGTCCGGTGGAGGTCCGGCCGGCCATGGTGGCCGGCCGTGCCGCCGGCGTAATCCGTAAGCCGCGGATGATAAAGAGAGAAAAGAGAGAAATTAAGGGGGAAAGGAGAGAGGGGAGGCCGGCCACGGCGGTGGCCGGCTCTGGCCCGGCCACCGGAGGCGGACCACCCCGAATTGGCCGGCAAAGTCGCCGGCGTGAGTTCGAGCCGCCGCGATGAGATAGAGAGAAGGTGAGTTAAAGTCCAAATTGATGAGAGAGAGAGCATGGGGGAGGATGGCCGCGGCGGCGGCCGGCCATGGTCCGGCCAACGGCGGCCGGACCACCTTCAATTTGGCCGGCGGCGGCCCTGGCCGCCGGCGCGATTCTCAGCTCCTCTGTTTCTTTTGAAACAGAGGAGCTGGGTTATAAAAATTAATGGGCCGATTGGGCCGTTGAGTTTTGGGCTTTGTTGGGCCGTTCTGAGCCCAGTTTGAGCAGCATTTTGGGCCCTGTATCGGGCCGAGAATGGCAAAGTAAATATATGGCCCGAATCAGGATTGATTCTAGTTTCTGGGAATAATTTTATTTCCCTATTTGGGTGTATACATTGAGAGATATTCAAGCCCAAAGTTGGGCCCGTGAAGTGGTTTGGGTAGAGTTTAAGAATTATTTTATAATTCAGATTTTAGAAATTTAATAATGAAAATGATTCTGTAGGTTCCCAGGAGTCCAATTAGCTGGGTTATCAAGTGAAATTCGTGTACTGTGGTAAGTAAGTCAAGTATTATAATTTTATTAATTATTTAATTTGTGAACTGTGAAATTACAGTTAAATATAATTATGTAATTTGGCAAAATCATGTTATTACTATGATAATATGTAATCATGATAATGACAGTAAAACTTTATGTGTCACGCGGTTCTCACATGACAGATTATCACATGATAGATTATCACATGACAGATGACAGATGACAGACACTGGTACCAGGACCCTTCCTCTTAGGGGATGTTTAAGAGGGCTACACATTATCACATGACAGATTATCACATGACAGATGACAGATGACAGACACTGGTACCAGGACCCTTCCTCTTAGGGGATGTTTAAGAGGGCTACACATGATGTGTATTGTAGGGCCGTGGGACACATAAAGAAAAATAATGACAGTATAAACAATGTAATTGTTATTGAATTAAGCTAATTGATCTGATGACATGAACCTAATGATAGCCTGATAAATGAAATTTTGAAATTATATTAGGCTTACTTATTGAGTGTGAGCTCATAAAATTCTCATAATGTTTTTCAGAGCCTCAGGAATGAAGATGGATAATTGAGATAGAAGGAGTTTCTATTAAGAAGACTTAGTTTTATTATTTTGATTTAGTTCAGATTTATTTGTAGGGCAGATAGCCCAAGACTGATAATTCTGGTTTGTAACAAATCATGGATATGGAATTTGCTTTATATTGATTTATGTGATAAGTTCAAGACGCCTTGCATGCCTGGCATGCGGCGGGTTGTCACCCTAGCTCAAATTTTTGGGTCTGGGGCGTGACAGCTTTAGTGGTATCAGAGCCAGGTTATGACATTAGGGACATATACATGATGACACTTTAGGCAAAACACTAGAGTGACATAGAGACAAATTATAAATTTAAAGGAATCTCAGAAATTATGCTTTGAAAGCCTAACAATTAATGTTTACAGTGATATTAATTACAACTAATTTATCAGGAGATAAGAATGGCACGTCGCACTAGAAGTCGACAAATGATGAGAGTTCCCAGGTTGGTAATGCTGGCCAACCAGGAGGTCTGGAAGCCACCGAAGCTGCTGCCCCTGCCAATTCAGTTGGGACTGATCAGCAGCAACTCCAGACCGAGATGCTTCAGGTTCTCTCGGGTATGGTGCAGTCGATGCGGGACTTGCAGCACCAGATTCTGCAGGCTTAGTCCGCTCAGCCTGAGTTCAGTTTTATTGGTGGTCAAAAACACCTAGCCTCAGATGTTCATATCAGTAATGCAGCTGAAAGTATTTGATGAGTGGTGGTCAAGGATTTCTTGCTGTAGTCAAGGACCTTCAGCAAGAAGAGACCAAGTTGGAGGATATTCCCATAGCTCGAGAATTCCCAGATGTCTTCCCTCAGGATTTGACTAATTTACCTCCTGATCGGGAAGTCGAGTTCTCTATTGATCTAGTTCCTGGAACTGGGCCTATATCAAAGGCCCCTTACGTATGGCCCCGGCTGAGCTAAAAGAACTGAAGGATCAACTACAAGAGCTCCTAGACCGAGGATTTATTAGACCCAGTGCTTCTCCTTGGGGTGCTCCAGTCCTATTTGTTAAGAAGAAGGATGACAGTCTCCGACTCTGCATTGATTATCGGGGAATCAATAAAGTAACAGTGCGAAATAAGTATCCTCTGCCAAGGATTGACGACTTGTTTGATCAACTTCAAGGAGCCCGGATATTCTCAAAGATTGATCTTAGGTCCGGGTACCATCAGCTTAAAGTCAAAGAAGGGGATGTACCAAAGACAGCATTTAGAACCAGATATGGCCACTATGAGTTCTTGGTGATGCCGTTTGGGTTAACTAATGCCCCAGCAGCATTCATGGACTTAATGAACAGAATTTTTAAACCATATCTGGATCAGTTTGTGGTGGTTTTCATTGATGATATTCTGATATATTCCAAGAGCCATAAGGAGCATGAGGACCACCTGAGAATTGTGCTACAGATTCTGCAAGAGAAGAAGCTTTATGCCAAGCTGAAGAAGTGTGAATTTTGGTTGGATCAAGTAGCTTTCTTGGGTCATATAATCTCTAAAGATGGTGTATCTGTGGACCCGAAAAAGATTGAAGCTATCACTAACTGGAGCCGACCTACCAATGTGGCAGAAGTCAGAAGCTTCTTGGGATTAGCCGGGTATTACCGAAAATTTGTGGAGAATTTTTCTCGCATTGCTCTACCCCTAACTCGCTTAACCCAAAAGCGAGTGAAGTTTGACTGGACAGTGGAGTGTGAGGAAAGTTTCCAGGAGTTAAAGCAGCGCCTGGTGTCAGCTCCCATTCTTGTTCTTCCAACGGGATCTGAAGGTTTCACTATATACACTGATGCCTCTCGAAAAGGATTGGGATGTGTTTTGATGCAGAATGAAAGAGTGATAGCTTATGCCTCCAGACAACTGAAACCTTATGAGCAAAATTATCCTACTCATGACTGGAATTGGCTGCTGTGGTTTTTGCTCTGAAGATTTGGCGGCATTATCTATATGGAGTGTCGTGTGATGTGTATACAGATCATAAGAGTTTAAAATACATTTTCACACAGAAGGAGCTGAATTTAAGGCAGAGGAGGTGGTTGGAACTATTGAAGGATTATGACCTGAATCTACAGTATCATCCTGGGAAGGCCAATGTAGTAGCTGATGCCTTGAGCAGAAAATCCTCTTCTGAGTTAGCTGCTATGATTACCTCCCAGCCTCACGTATTGAGAGATCTGGAGAAGTGGGAGGTTGGTCTGAGAGTACAGCAGTCTGATGGACTTATTGCAGCACTTGTACTCCAGCCGACCTTAGTTGACAGAATCAAGTCCTCCCAGATGGAAGATCCAGAGCTACAAAGGATTAAAGAAGTGGTACAATCAGGAGTTCAGAATGAATTTTATATAATGGATGATGGATCCCTGAAATTTGAAGGAAGACTTTGTGTGCCAAACAGTGAAGAGCTAAAGGCTGAAATTTTGAAAGAGGCTCACTACTCTCCCTATACTGTGCATCCAGGTGGCACTAAGATGTACAGAGACTTAAAGGAAAATTTTTGGTGGAAAGGCATGAAGAGGGAGATTGCTCAGTATGTGGCCAAGTGCTTGGTGTGTCAGCAAGTGAAAGCCGAGCATCAAAGGCCTGCAGGACCTCTTCAGTCTCTGATGATTCCACAGTGGAAATGGGAAAAGATTACAATGGACTTTGTGACTGGTCTGCCCAAAACTCCTAAGAGCAACGATGCAGTTTGGGTCATTGTGGACAGACTAACAAAATCAGCTCATTTCCTACCTTTCAGAGTTGGGGTCTCTAGTGAAAGATTGGCTAATTTGTATATTGAACAGATCGTGAGACTCCATGGTGTTCCGGTATCTATTGTATCAGATAGAGATACCAGGTTTGTGTCCCAGTTTTGGAAGAGCCTTCATAAGGCCATGGGAACCAAACTAAACTTCAGTACAGCCTATCATCCCCAGTCAGATGGACAATCAGAGAGGACCATACAGATTCTGGAGGACATGTTGCGAGCCTGTGTGATGGACTTGGGTGGAGCTTGGGATAACCACTTACCTTTGGTGGAGTTTGCATATAATAATAGTTACCAAGCCAGCATCCAGATGGCTCCATTTGAAGCTCTGTATGGTAGGAGGTGCAGATCTCCTATATGTTGGGATGACGTGGGGGAAAGGAAGTTGCTAGGCCCTGAGCTGATTCAGCAAACAGTAGATAAGGTGCATTTGATCAGGGAGCGTCTTCGTACAGCTCAGAGCAGGCAAAAGAGTTATGCTGATGTCAGAAGAAGGGAATTGGAATTCCAGGTTGGGGATCATGTCTTCTTAAGGTATCACCAACCAAAGATGTGATGAGATTTGGGATTAAAGGAAAGCTGAGTCCACGTTATATTGGACCTTTTGAGATCTTGAGCAGAGTTGGAGAGGTTGCTTACAGCCTGGCACTGCCTCCGATTCTATCTGGGGTACACAATGTTTTTCATGTATCTATGCTGAGGAAGTATATCTCTGACCCCAGCCATGTCATAGCATATGAGCCTATACAGTTGAAGAAAGATTTATCATATGAAGAGCATCCTTTGCGTATCGTAGACCGCAAAGATCAAGTTCTAAGACGGCGTACCATTCCCTATGTCAAGGTGCAATGGAATAATCATTCTGAAAGAGAGGCTACTTGGGAACTGGAAGAAGAAATGAAAGAAAAGTATCCACGACTATTTGTATCTTAAAATAGTTAATGATTGAAAACTGTTAACTTTAGTTGATTGTTAGTCCTTGGGACAGAAATTTGGACCTTTAATTTTCTCTAATAAAAGTTATCAATTTCGAGGCCGAAATTTTTATAAGGAGGGGAGAATGTAATCCCCTAGATTTCTCAACTGCTCGTGAGAGTTATCACGAGGTCAGATGATAGACTCCAGATATTTGAATTCCAGGTATATCTTAATTGCTCGTGAGAGTTATCACGTGATCAGATGATAGACTCCAGATATTTGAATTCCAGGTATATCTTAATTGCTCGTGAGAGTTATCACGTGATCAGATGATACTCTAGATATTTAAATTTCAAGTATATCTAATTACAGAGTCCCTTGATTTGGGGACTCTGCAATGCCTATAAAAGATGGTGTAGAACCCTCCTTCCCACCATACGTGGGCGCCCCCTTCTCATCATCTCCTCGTGCGGACTTCTTCCCCAGCGTGCCTGTCTCTGGTAAGTCCCTGTCCATGCATGAGAGAGAGAAGAATTGAGAGAGAGAAAGTTAAAAAAAAAAAAAAACGAAGAGGAGGGAGGAGCCGGGTTACAGAACCCAGCTCTCCCCTTCCCTTCTCCGTGACATGGTTCAGGCCCGGCGGCGTGCCCGCCGCCTCGCCGGGCCTGAGCCCCGGCCGACGACCCCACCGGCACCGGGGGCGGCGTCCGGTGGGGTGCCGGAGAACAAAGAGAGAGAGAGGAGAGCGGAGGAGGAGGGAGACGTGACGGTGAAGACCGCCGGTCCGATCCTTGGTTCGGGCCCGGCGGTGTGCTCGCCGCCTCGCCGGGCCTGGGCCTTGGTCGGAGACCTCCACCGGCGCCGGGCGTGCGTCCGGTGGAGGTCCGGCCGGCCATGGTGGCCGGCCGTGCCGCCGGCGTAATCCTAAGCCGCGGATGAAAAGAGAGAAAAGAGAGAAATTAAGGGGAGAGGAGAGGGGAGGCCGGCCACGGCGGTGGCCGGCTTGGCCGGCCACCGGAGGCCGGACCGACCCCGGATTGGCCGGCAATTGGCGCCGGCACCGTGAGCCGCGATGAGAAGAGAGAAGATTAAATAAATTGATGAGAGAGAGATGGGGGAGGTGGCCGCGGCGGCGGCCGGCCACGGTCCGGCCAACGGCGGCCGGACCGCCTCAATTTGGCCGGCGGCGGCCCTGGCCGCCGGCGCGATCTCGCTCCTCTGTTTCTTTTGAAACAGAGGAGCTGGGTTATAAAAATTAATGGGCCGATTGGGCCGTTGAGTTTTGGGCCTTGTTGGGCCGTTCTGAGCCCAGTTTGAGCAGCGTTTTGGGCCCTGTATCGGGCCGAGAATGGTAAAGTAAATATATGGCCCGAATCAGGATTGATTCTAGTTTCTGGGAATAATTTTATTTCCCTATTTGGGTGTATACATTGAGAGATATTCAAGCCCAAAGTTGGGCCCGTGAAGTGGTTTGGGTAGAGTTTAAGAATTATTTTATAATTCAGATTTTAGAAATTTAATAATGAAAAATGATTCTGTAGGTTCCCAGGAGTCCAATTAGCTGGGTTATCAAGTGAAATTCGTGTACTGTGGTAAGTAAGTCAAGTATTATAATTTTATTAATTATTTAATTTGAACTGTGAAATTACAGTTAAATATAATTATGCTAATTTGGCAAAATCATGTTATTACTATGATAATATGTAATCATGATAATGACAGTAAAACTTTATGTGTCACGCGGTTCTCACATGACAGATTATCACATTATCACATGACAGATTATCACATGACAGATGACAGATGACACACTGGTACCAGGACCCTTCCTCTTAGGGGATGTTTAAGAGGGCTACACATTATCACATGACAGATGACAGATTATCACATGACAGATGACAGATGACAGACACTGGTACCAGGACCCTTCCTCTTAGGGGATGTTTAAGAGGGCTACACATGATGTGTATTGTAGGGCCGTGGGACACATAAAGAAAAATAATGACAGTATAAACAATGTAATTGTTATTGAATTAAGCTAATTGATCTGATGACATGAACCTAATGATAGCCTGATAAATGAAATTTTGAAATTATATTAGGCTTACTTATTGAGTGTGAGCTCATAAAATTCTCATAATGTTTTTCAGAGCCTCAGGAATGAAGATGGATAATTGAGATAGAAGGAGTTTTTATTAAGAAGACTTAGTTTTATTATTTTGATTTAGTTCAGATTTATTTGTAGGGCAGATAGCCCAAGACTGATAATTCTAGTTTGTAACAAATCATGAATATAGAATTTGCTTTATATCACACCTTACATATTTGACATGTAACAAATTATCATTCTAACTTAAATTTTTAGGTCTGAGCGTGACAGAGCTCCAAAGCATCTCTTTACCTCCAGTAACGTAACGTCGCGTTACTTTTTTTTCTTTTCGCCCCATGCGGGTTCTCGGCGAGAATCCCTCCACCAAAGAAGGAACAGACAAATAGGAAGACCGACAAGTGGTGTAAAAACAAAGAGAGAGAGAGAGAGACACAGAGAAAAGAAAACAATAGTGAAGAGAGGTTTCTAGAAGAGGTGAGCATTAACCGATTAGCCATCTCCACTGCTCTTTAAATCCCCATTCCATGCTTATCCTCCGGCGCTCAGATCCACTCCAGAACACACAGTGGGAGAGACTAGAGCGAGAGGGGGGAAGGAGATGGGGGTGAAGGTCTATGGGTCTGTCATGTCCACGGCCACAGCACGTGTTCTCCTGTGCTTGGAGGAGATGGGGCGGGGTACGAGCTGGTGCCCGTCAACATGGCCGTCGGTGAACATAAGCAGCCCCCTCACCTCGCCCGGAACGTATGCACTCTCTGTTCTCTTTCTCCTTTCCTTCTTTTTATTTCTCCGTTGGTGATCGCCTTCTTACTGCTACTGCCGGTTTCTCTATGCAGCCCTTTGGTCAGGTCCCTGCGCTTGAGGACGGTGCTCTGATGCTCTACGGTGAGATCCCTCGCATGGTTTCTTTGTTCATAAATCTTTTTGGTGCTGCTGCTTCTCTACCTTCAGATCGCTTGATCATGTCCCCGTTTATCGTGAATCAGACGGTGTTCTGGCGGGTATTTCTTAGCTTCTTCCTTTCCGTGCAAGAGATGGGATGAAATTAATAACCTTATTTGGCTTTTAATTCAGCATAGTTTTATTTTTTTTTAAAAAAAAAAATCTATGTCACGAGGTAGAGGGTATTCATGTGGTTTCTGAGCGGAATCATGACCGCTTGGAAGTAATTTGAAGACAAGTTCAGAATTTCATATCATGGAGGCCTAATTTGTTTCTTTCAAACGAAGAACAAGTTCACAGTATTTGTTGGTCTAAAAGATGAAAATATAACCGGATTAGGAGGTTCATTTGGAAATTTATTAAAGCTATTCTTGTTAAATCTCTCTCTTTCTCTCTCTTCGCGCAAGGTTATAGTAAACCGAAGATAAATTTTGGTTTTAAATTACATAAATCTATAGCAATTTACCGGGGGCGAGTAAATTGTGTGGATGGTATGCCTTGACCCTGACATGTTTGTCGAAATGACATAAAGAAAAAGCCACTATAGCCAGGAACATCGACCACCCAAACCTTGACTAAGGTGGGCCAAGGCATATCACCAAAGTCAACAAGAAGGCTACCATCTTTTACGGTTGTCCTGATTTCTTGAAGTCATGAAATGATCAGAATCTCGAGCAATCTCAAGATACATTCTGCGCAAATACAAGCCATCTGGTGGTGACCTGCTGAAGGAGGGCAGCCTGGAGGAGTCGGCCATGGTGGACTTGTGGTTGGAGGTGGAATCCCAGCAATTCAACCCAGCTATCAGTCCCATCTTCTTCCAAATCTTCGTCGTCCCCATGCTCGGAGGTGTCACCGATCAGTCGGTCATCAACGCCAACTTGGAGAAGCTCTGCACGGTGCTCGACGTGTACGAGGCCCGGCTGTCCAAGGCCAAGTACTTGGCCGGAGACTTCTTCAGCTTTGCTGATCTGAGTCACGTACCTTTGATGCATTACTTCATGTCCACCCCTCACGCATCTGTCGTCAATTCGCGCCCCCATGTGAAGGCATGGTGGGAGGCTGTGTCGTCGAGGCCTGCGTGCAAGAAGGTTACCTCTGCTATGCCTGGATCCGCATGAAGGGAGTTGGTGGCCATGGAGGAGTTCAGGGGAAATGAATAAAAAGTCTGCTTTGGTTTTGGTTTTAGTTGTGTTTCTGTTGAGGGGCGTGGTTACGAGGGTTGTTCAAGTCTCTCGAGTCCCAAGTCTCTCGAGTCCGAGTGAGTCTCTTTGAAACACTTCGTTGTGTTTGGGTTTGCATGTTGGATAATAAAATTTATAATTGGTCTATCTTTTCCTGTTGTTGCAGCGGTGTGGTTGGCTAAGTCCATTCCTTGCATTGCAAGCAAGTGGAATGGATGTGGACTTGGCCAACAGACTCATGCACTGTATATGCATCCATGAATTTCATCTCTCTCTCTCTCTCTCTTCACTTCACATCTTTTTCAGCGCCATCTAAGCATTGGTAGCAAAGAAAAGATGAAGAAAAATAAAAACGGAATCAATAGACATGCACAGCATATCGTATTTATGTTCGATCTGTTTTATATTTATTTACGAAATATAAAATAATTCTTGAATAAACCTGATTTACTATGTGAGATGTAGATTCACAGCTAAATTAACTTCTAGTCTATTTATGGTTGAAGTTAAACCATCCTCCTGTCATATAATATTTTAATTCAAAAGGTTGATATGGTGCTTTCAGGTTAGTGTGGTCCATGGGTGACTAGGTCTATCCAATAACTTCTCTGCAATGAAATTGTGTGCAGAAATGAGGGTTATTTTTGCCTAACATAATTATTATGTCCCTGTCTGTCCTTGCATGTATTGCACATGCCTAGCTTGAATACTTGGTAGGTAAATGAAAGGGTCCAACTCAAATGATGGAAACACATACATCAGCTCTGATGCTATATGAAGGGAAATCAATCTTAGGGCTTTATTGGAAAAGCAAGGAATAGATGGAACATTTTGCTCATCTTCTTAATAGAAGAGTAATATTAATATTATTGGGACATTTTCATATGTGATTGATTCTATTATAGTTAGAGAGGTTAACTTTATTTTTAATATTTTTGAATAAAACCTTATGTAATATAGTTTTTGGCTATCTTCACTTTCTACTTTACAAATAAGGAAGCTTTTTTTTTTCTTTTCCTCCCCCTTCCTTGCAATGGTTCTTATACAAAATTTCTTATAAATGTATATAATGATATTTATAAATTACATTTCTAAACACTTTTAAAAATTATCAAGAGAGTATATAATTTTTTTAAAAATATAAATTTAATTAGCTGAACTAGGTTTGAAGAAAGCTTTATATCAACGAGGTCCAAGCAAATGATGTCTTTTAAAGGAGTGGTGTTTCAACACCCAACCATCTAAATTTATGGCTCCAATGATGATTTAGAATGCGCTACAAGACGAATATAATATGATGCTGAATAAATATTCGATTAGATTGGTCTTGAGTCAGATTATACATTTGATAACTAAGCCTAAGCTTATGCATAGGAATAAAGGATAGAACTTAGGAGCAGTGTGCATAGTACGAGCACTGTGATTCTATCATACATTGGTTGAAAAAAGAGTAAAAGATAGATAAAGAGAATTGTGTTGCACTCACATCAGGTGCACTGCCTAAGATTCAAAAATTAGTCTGGGGATCTATCTTTCTACCAAGTCTAGCTCAATTTTAAAGAGCTAGTTCCTAATTGATCAACTAGGTTCAATTTTTTTTTTCCCTAATTCATTATTTATTTATTTAACCGCAGAGCCTACAAATTTTTGATCATATTGAGTAGGCTGGCCGAGCTGCCTGATATACGATTAGTTATACAATCTGATGTGCCTCGCCATTTTTTTTTATTATTTCCAGAAACCAAACGCTTAAACATTTTATGATCAAAATATGTTGTGGCATGACGAATCTAATTATTTTTAGAAGGCATCTTTGTGCATCGCCTTGCATAAAGGCATCTATCGGATGTGGTCATTGATCGCATGCTGCAGACGCATATGCTATATTTTATTGAACCATGGTTCATTTCGCACATATGATCGACTCCGCAATTCAAAGCCCATCTATCCTGCTTAGCTTGAATGGATGATTAAAAATTAAATTAAAAAAATAGGCGCCTCTTATCGTGACTAAGTTGGGCATCATCCGCACCCAGCATCACTTTTTCTTCTGACCATTGTTTATTAAAATTTATATACACACCAGTAATTTATCTAATACATAATATATTAGTTACTTTATTAATTTTAATTGATATTATGTAACAAGGTTTAAAAGATATAATATGAGGATCAAAATAAGTTTTAGATGAAACTTTGGTGTTCAAAAGTATGTTTTATTTTTTTTCTTATTTTTGTAAGACTTCATGCACATGGGGATGGTCCGATGGACCCATCTTTTTTAATCGTCAGAAGTTAGGCTCTCTTTGTCAGCCATGCCAAAGACTTTTGCTGCCGTCCACAAGTATAGTCTTCGAATAACTTTAAAATATTATACTTACTATCAAAGAATTGATTTTCATGTCCATAAGTTTAGTCTTCGAATAACTTTAAAATATTAGACTTACCATAAGTCTAGCCTTCTTCGCTTGCATTAATATAAAAGTTGTTAAAGTACACGAATTAACCCGGCAAGCACTCCTTAAAAAAAAAAAAAAAGCCACAATGTCACCACGAAAAATCTTAGGCTGCACCATGCTCGATGATTGATGTGCATCGTATGCATGCACACATATCAAAATAAAAAATAATAATTTTATTTCTAACATACGCGAGCACGTAGCAAGTACCCATCATCAAACCGATGCGTGCTTGCTTTCATGGTGCAACAAGATTTTTTCAAATGCGACATGTAAAATCTTTTTAAATACTTTTAAAGTATATCCTCAGTTAGGATATCTTTTTAAAGTATATCGTTTTAGGGTCATGAAATGGAAAGGGAGGGAGAAATGAGCTATTTAGATGAGGTAGGTAAAATTTGACCCTGATTTGTAGTTGTTGCTATGTTCACATTTGAAATTTAAATCTATCGCTATCTTTGACCCCTAGGCATGACATTTGATGAATGAAAGCTGAGTGCTCCACAGTGGCAGCATTGCCTCTGCTTTCAAATATTCATGCAAGGGAGTAGGTGGCGCATGCCATAAGCCGGGTGGTTCTCACTTGTGTTTAAGGCAGATATTATTTTTCAAGTAGTCAAACACCTAAATTTAACTTTACATAGTAATCTCAACTTCTTTTTTGGACGACTGTATTCTTCTGGGCCAAACGTCTCTTCGCAATGCTGTTAGTTATGCTTCTCTCATATAGTACTACTGTCGTGCTTCGGGGCAGAAGATCAATTTAGAAAAGTCCCTGATTTGCTTCAGCCCCAAGACTTCCAGGGCTACTAGGGAAGCTATTCACCAAGCTTTGGGTATTTTTACTAAGGCTGATGGGCTATCTTATCTGGAAATCCCTGTGCTGGGGAGGCGCCCTTGCATTAGTGACTTTGCTACTCTTGAGCGACGCATTCGGGACCGGATTGATGGTTGGCAGGCCACTGGTTTATCCATGATGGCTAGGATCACTCTTATCCGTTCTGTCCTTTCGTCCCTTCCTATGCATCTTCTCTCTAATGCTGCAGTCCCTATCACTTGCTTGCAAAGGATAGAGCGTTTATTCAGGGACTTTCTGTATGCTTCTATGCAAGATGGTCATGGCCTTCACCTTTAGGCTTGGATTTGAATTGTATGCCATTGCACGAAGGGGGTCTTGGTATTCAGCCCCTGCTCGTGAGGAGAGATGCTTTGTTGGCTAGACATGCTTCGAGGTTTATCCTTGATCCTCACTATCTCTGGAGTTTCTTTATGCGAGCTAGGTATGGTGATTGGTATTCTATTATGATTCCTCAGCCTACTCGTCGGCATTCTTTCTTTTGGAAGGAGGTGTGTCATCATGCTCCGCCTATTCTGAGTAATATCTCGTGGATGATTAGTGATGGCTTCTCGGTTGACGTCATCCATGATAGATGGATCATTGATCTTCTCCTTTCCCGATGGCCCTCTTTTATTAGTATGGATATTCCGCATCATTTGAGGGTGCAGGATCTCATCATTCAGGACATCTCTTTGTGGGATAGCCCTGTTGTGATCAGCTTATTTGGTGAGGAGCTTGCTCGATGGATTCTTTCTATCCCTCTCACTTTGGGACATATTCATGATATGAGGTTATGGAGGAGATCTTGCCTTTTCAGGGCCCCCACTAGGGACCTTCTCGAACTATTCAGACCTCAGCCCAAGGATGTGCAGGTTGCAGATTGGATATAGAAGCTTTCTATTCATCCTAGGGTCTAATTATTTATATGGAAGATATTATGGGATTGCCTTCCTTCTTGCTCTATGCTGTCGAGACGGGGTTTTCATATTGAGGCGACGTGTTCACTATGTGGGCGGGAGGAGGAGACATTGATCATGCCATTTTTACCTGCCCCATTTTGTGTGGGATTTGGATAAGGATGAGTTACAATTGCAGAGTGGATGATTATGGTTCCTCGTGTTCTCCTTTCCTTGATGCTCTCCGAAGGTCCACTAGACAGCGCAGTGTTCTTTGGGCTATCACTGCCTATCAGATCTGGCTGTCGCAGAACCTGCTTATCTTTACTGATGAGACTATTTTCCTGCACAGATTGGAGCGAAAGATCAGATCTATGGTTGCGAAAAGTGCACTTCTTCTCACTGGTTATGATTCTTACAACCTTGGCCTCTAGGGCTCCCTTGCTGCTTCGGCAGCGAACCGTCGTACGGTTTATATTTCTTGGGAGCCCCCCTCTAGGGTTTGTAAAAATCAACTTTGATGGAAGTGTTTGTGGTAGACTTGCTGGGTCTGCTTTCATTATCCAGGGAACTGATGGTGCCTTGCTGGCGGCGGGTGGTTTAGGTTCCCTTGATTCTTCTGTCCCCATGACCGAGCTTTATGCAGCGTGGGCTGGTATTTCCTATGCTATTCGACAGCTTCACTGCCATGCCTGTTCATTGAGGGGGATTCCTTCTCGGTTATTCAGTGGCTCCGTACAGGATTCTGCGACCATGTCCCTATCAACCCTATTCTCAGTGACATTCAGGCTGCTCTATTGGGTGCTCACAGTGTCCACATCCGGCACATCTACTGAGAAGCTAATTCTGCGGCATATTGGGTTGCGGCTGCTGTGGCCCATCATGAGGGCTTTTGGATATGGAAGCAGGGTGATCTATGTCCCTTGCTCTTAAGCAGATTTTGTATTCTGACATTTTAGTGCTGACTCGCACGAGGCTTGTGTGATCGTCCGTCTGTACCAAAATAAAATAAAATAAAATAAAATAACAAATACATGTACGGAGCCTCTATTTTTGATAAGGTAATATAGATGATTTGGATTCATACAAAATTTCATAGTAAAATTCTTCACCACTATAATTGTTATTAATCACAATCTAAAATAGATTAAGTAGGAAACTTCTCACATTCTAACTTGAGCTAAAGAGATCTATAACCTTATAGGAGCTCGTTTATATATATAAGTATGTATATATATTAAATTTAATTATATTCGAATATAGCTAAGTTTCAATTCGATCATTTTTTTTGATTTTTAAATTTTTATAAATTTTAAAAATAAAAAATAAAAAAGATGAAATGATTCCAAAATTTATATGGATTTAAGGATGAAGAAGATGATCGAATCTTGGGTTTGATTATATTAAAAAGTAGCCAAGTCTCAGTCCGATTATTTTCCTAATCTTTAAATTTATACATTAATGTAGCTATCAAAATTGGATCAAACATTGATCTTGTCAAAGAAATAGATCAATGGTTTAATGGTCCAACATTAAAAATCAATTAATAATAGTTAAATTATAATTAAAATTTAAAAACATAATCCATAATTATAAGTAAAGTTTTTGTTGTTGTAAAATTTAACTATTCATAGCTTTAAAGTTTAAATTCCTAAATTAAATTATTTAAACCATAATAAAAATAATACTCAAAATTCTGTATATAAGTTAGAGAAAGAAATAGGCCAGAGAAAGAGAGCAAGCTCAGTTAATTAGAGGAAAGGAAAAGAAGATTTAAGTCCAAAAGCTAAAATAATTTATAAAAATATATTAATATTTACATTTATTGGTTAAAAAGTAATTTTAAAAGATATAAAAAATGATTCAATCTTATGGTTCACATCGAGCCATGGGTCAATCAATCAATACATCCGATTTTGTGGTCCAATTAAAGAATTGGATTGGTCTAAGATTCAATTTGTAGACGGCTGTGTTTTAACGCAGCCTTGTGTTGAAATATTGATGGATTTGACATAGCTGATTAAATTCTACACTTTTGCAAATAGATTATTTATTTTTAATTTTTATTTACATAAAATCTATTCAAATTGGTAAAATAATTAATATATTATTCTTACATAAATATTTAATTTTTCATTTATCTTATCTAGAAAGAGCTTAAGTGGACCATCTATACGTTAGGGTAACACAAGTCAGAAATATGATATTCTTTAAATAAGAGGGATTGGAAAGTAAAAGCCAAAGGAGCAAAATGCGTTTTGAGTGAAAAAGATTTAAGGACCGAAAGTACATTTTAGCTTATAATTTGTTATATCATTACATACCAAATGAAACGTTTGTCGTTATATCGTTGCCGTGAAATCCCCGCAACAAGCCTTGGTTGACCGGAAGAGTGAAGGGGTTTTTAAGATCTCACCAACCAACCGACCGCCCCACCGTTGCGGATGAAAGCCGTGAGAAATAAGGCGAGTTGAAAGAAGATGGGAATTTCTATATACGCCACAAAAATTACGCTCTACGCCCACACTTAAAAAAAAAAAAAAAAAAAAACCAATTTATCCTATTATATAATAACCTTTATATTCTTTAAAATTTTAATCTCTTATTCTTTCAATGCATATTTGGTAATCAGAACATATATATATATATATATATATATATATATATATATATATATATATGTTGTTCGGCCTATCATGACTATTTCCGATTATCATATTCAATTCAGAAAGCATTTGATTCCTAACGACCTTCCTTTTTTTTTTTAAAATTTTATTTCTATAATTTTTATAAAATTTATGGATTCACTCAAGGCAATGCCTTTTTTTTAACATCACATTTTTTTATCTAATTTTTTTTATTTAAAATTAAATTAAATATAAATTTAATTTAACTTAACTTATAATTTGATTTTAATTTTTATTAAATAAAAAATAAAAATTTAATTTTATTCATTGAAGGTAATGTCTTTTTTCTCATAGGAAAAAAGAAAAGGAAGTCTCTAGGTTAGAAAGGGGATGAATATGGAGAGAAGGGTGCGGAAAGAAAAAAGGTTTACGATGGGATAATTTTAAATTTTTTAAAATATAAGAGGTTGTGAAAGAAAATTTTATTACTGTAGGAAGTAATTTAAAAAATTGTAAAATTTTAGAATGTAAGGAGTATTTTTGTGGTGTATACAAATACAAGATCTTTCCGAAGAAGATATTTAATTAAGGGGGCGGAAATTTCAAGAGAAATGACCGGGGGAACGCGATCCGCAATCCGCGACCCGGGACCACTTCTATTTAGAAAGCAGCGGTTCCATTCTCACAGTCCGGTGTTCAGAACTCTTCCCCTCCGAGAGAGAGAAAGAGAAAAGAGGGATCATGGCGGTGAAGGTGTACGGGCCGCCGATGTCCACGTGCACGGCACGTGTCATCTCGACGCTGGAAGAGATGGGGGCCGACTACGAGGTGGTGCCGATCAACTTCGCCGTCGGCGAACATAAGCAGCCCGCTCACATCGCCCGAAACGTACGTATTTTCGCTTTAATTTGGATCCCTCTTACTCTCTCCTTCTTCTTCTTATTCTTCGATCTGGTTTTTAATATGATCATGGTACGGTGATCTGCTCTTTAATCTCGCCGCCGATTATTCTTTGCAGCCCTTCGGCCAGGTCCCGGCGTTCGAGGACGGCGATCTCATGCTCTTTGGTGAGCTCTCCTCCTTATCTAATTAACAATATGTAAATAAATTTTGTTCAGTATAACCTACACACACTTATTTTCTTTTATTTCATAAGGTTTTTATTGATATATGGTAAAGCTTGAGGAGGACTGCGTTATCGGCAAATAAGTTCTCTGCAAAATTTTATTAAAATGTTTTCTTATCAATTATCTTGCACATCTTTATAATCCAAGACTTTTCATCAAATAATTGGCTTAGATTTTTTTTAAATATTTTCTTGTTTCTGATTGATGAAAGGAATGCCTTTTCTTACCTGAACTTAGTCAAATTTACTTCATTACAAAGCAGCAGAGTTAAAAATTAACATTCTTCTTATATATATATATTTTTAAGAGAAACTGAAAGGAAGCTTGACCCAAAATTGGGACAAGGGTGGGATCGGATCTAAATTTCTTTGCACCAACATAAAAGATTATACCTGTTTGTACCCTCCAATTAGGCTTTCTAGGATATTTTGGTAGCTTTGGTGGGGCAACCGTCCATCATATCTCTCTCGGAAAAAAATTGCTGCATCATATATATATATATATATATATATATATATATATATATTGCAGTCAGTATGCATCCAACACACAAATTAATCGCATGCTTATATCATCGTACGGGTTAAAGCTCAATGAGTTTTGATAGGCATCACATGTAAGATGATATGAACATATGATTAATCGGTGCGTTTGATATGCAACAAAACATTTTCATCTCTCTTTCGTACAGGGTTTATCAGCCATGCCATTAATTGCTGGGCTGACGTTTCCTATGTGGCACAAGAAAATTGTTCCAAAAAGTACAAACCCATCCCTGAGCTTGTACTTTTTTATTTATTTATTGGGCTAAACTATGTTTGATATTTTAGGACCGTCCAAATTTTAAATCAAATTTAAAATTAAAAAATAAATCAAATCAATTTAATATATATATATATATATATATATAAATATAAAATTGATGTCCAATTAAAAATCAAAGCATAATTAACCATCCTAGTTGGCTCACGTTCAACATCATTATATACATAACTTGTAGTGTTTGTATTTTATACAGACTGGGCTAGATCTAGGTCCTGATAGATTTTTTTACTGAGCTAGGTTTAAACCATACTTAGCCTAACTTGAAGCCTGATCTAGCCTAATACTTTAGTCATATATATATATATATATGAGAGAGAGAGAGAGAGAGAGAGAGAGAGAGAGAGAGAGAGAGAGAGAGAGAGAGAGAGAGAGACCTATTTTTCTCTAAATATGAGCTTAGTCTTAAATTTGAATCAGTATCTAAAACTCAAGCTCGGCTTTAGGGGCCATAAGAAACTTAGCCTTGGTCTTGAAATTTTTGGACGCACACAGAAAAATTTTTTCCAATAAAATTGTGATAGCTTTGCTATAATATTACTTTCGGTCGATTGTGGATGATGTTAAATAAATCAAAGTTTAAAAATATAAGACAAGGGTATAATTAGGGATAAACGTATCGTGTCGAGCTTTTTGAACTGTAGGATTGAAGGCTGATTTTTTTTATTTTTTATAAAAAAAAAACTCTAGCTGAACCCAATTTGTGGCCACTATTATCAAATATCATTGTCGGTATTATATATATATCAACAATAATTATTTTGAAAATTTTTGAAACCTACCAGAATCGAGGGCGATTGCAAGGTACGTGGCACACAAGTATAAGTCCTCTGGTCCAGTCGACCTTTTGAGGGAGAGTAGTTTACAGGAGTCGGCAATGGTGGATCTGTGGATGGAAGTGGAGTCCCAGCAGTACAACCCAGCCATCTCCCCAGTTGTCTACCAGTGCCTTTTCGTCCCCATGCGTGGAGGCGTCCCTGACCAGAAGCTCATCGATGCTAGCGTGGAGAAGCTGGAGAAGGTGCTCGACATCTACGAGGCTCGCCTCTCCAAGACCAAATACTTGGCTGGAGACTTCTTCAGCCTCGCTGATCTCAGCCACATCCCTTACACTTACTACTTCATGGACACCCCTTACAAGTCGGTCTTCGAATCACGCCCACATGTGAAGGCCTGGTGGGAGCACTTGTCGTCAAGACCTGCTATTAAGAAGGCGACCGCTGCGATGCCGACGTCGTCTAAGTGAACAAGTTTAGTGGTCGTGGAGAGGAAAGGAGTGCTATGATAAAACTCTTTATATCTGTGTTCTTGATTTTGTTTCTTTCGTGCTTGTTCGGTTCTATCGTTGCTTCTCAGTTCATGTTATGAGTCCTGCTGCAGGTGCTGCTGTACAAAGACTCAGCTGTTTTCCAAATACTAAGTTGGACATGAAATAAGTTATTCCTCTCCCAACACGCTATTAAAGTTATTGATCTATTGCTAATTTTATCTATAAATTTGTGCTTGTACGAAGGGAAATCTCTTTCAAGTGCCCCGGCTGAATTAGATAGAGGAGTTAAAAAAGGAACAATTGCAAGTGTTGTTAGACAAGGCTTTACCTACCAGGTATAGTGTCTCTTTAAGGTGCTCTAGCTTCCTTTGTGAATAAAAATAATGGAAGTTTTTGACTCAGAATGGAAGTTTCCGTCTGTGCTTAATTTGGTGTGGTTGAAAAATTAAGGAGGTGATGAAACAAACGTTCTCTGTTTGAGGATCAATAATTTATTTGATCAATTACGAAAAGCACAAGTATTTTCAAAGATAAATATTCATTTTGAGTACTACCTTTGGCTCAAGATAATATTTAGATCAAGAATAAGTCTGAGGATATACTCAAAATTATTAGAAATTATTTGATCAATTCTACTATGTTTGACTTGAATTGAAATGGAATAAATTTGAGTTCAAAACTTTGAATTTAATTGAATGTTATTTAGAAAAAGCACTGTATATGCATCCATGATTTCATCTCTATTTACCATCGAATGATAATATAAAGAGAAAAAATAAAAGAAAATAGAACAGAACCAATAGACACGTACACAACGCGCTGTACCTAAGTTCTGTCTTATATTTATTTACTAAATTAGATTGATTTGGTCTGAAAAGTTTGGAGGAAATTTTATATATTTTATATAAATCAAATTCATATATCATGTAGCGAAAGATAAAAATAAATACAAATTTAATTTTCAAAGCCCAAGATCCCCAGAGAACAAATTCAGTTAACAAGAAATAACATATGATTTAATAATAGATCATATCTATGTTCTTTATTGGGCATAAAGTGTGATGAAGTCGGTAAATGATTTACCACTAGCCGTCCACGTGTCCGGCCTCTAATGGTGATCCACGCGAAGATCTTTGGATGATGTCTTCTGATGATAAAGCGCCTCTTTTTTTTCAATTGATTTTTCAAATCAAGAGAGAGAACAATTTATTGATCAAGATCAAATCTTAATCAATCAAGAGAAAAGATTTGATCAAATCTTGATCTATTAAAGAAAATAATTTCTTTATCAAGATCTTAATCAACCAAGAAAGAAAAAATTTCTTGATCAAGATCAAATCTTGATCAATCAAGAAGAGAGAGAAAGCCTTTCTTCAACAACCTAGGAAGAAAGACGTGAGAGAGAAAGGAACTTTCAACTTTCAAGAGAGAGATGTCTTAGAGAGAGAAAGGATATTTTAGAGAGATAAAATGGGTGTTAAGCATCTAAGAGAGAGAAAAGGAGGAGTCAGGCGTAATTTCGAAGGAGTTGTCTCTCTAGTTATTATACATGAAAAGGAGGTTATGTGGTTCATAAAAAGGGGATTTTGTTTCAACCACCTAACCATTCAACCATATCAAGTTGATAACAAATTATTCTAATAAATTTAGGATATTTGTTATAACAAATTATCCTAACAAATTTAAGATATTTGTTATCATGATAATGTTAGGATTACAACCACCAAACCACATCCCTAAAAAAATTGGTTATCTCATGAAACTAACGTCGCAACCTTGGATTTGGCTTCATGATGATGCCCAAATTATAGGTGTTCCCTCCTTCATAAGATATATCAAGTCCATTACATGGGCATGGATCCATCCTCCATGTGGCTCAATCTCAGTCCTCGGTTCAATTGGATTTTCACGAATCAAATTATGCCATTATAGACCAAATTAAATACCATATTATTAATCTCAATTAATCTAAGCCATCCATCACATGGATCAAGCATAATTAATGGATTTCATATGTACATCATATGTACAAAAAGTCTTTCCCTTGAACACAAAAATTCTTTTCCTCTATGATGAATCCTATCCATCAATTTCATATTCTCTCATTAAGATTGAGTTAAACCCAATCCTAATTAATTGGTCATCTAATTTGAATTAAGTTCAACTTAATTTCCATTTTAACTTCATCCGAAATCTTCTTAATGCGTGTGACCCATTAGGTCCCTTGACATGTTGGTAATAATCATGTCCCTAATATTGACCCTAAGGATGACCTGGTCAACACTTTGTCCAAGTCAATTCTTTGATCAAATCAACTCTTTGATTAAGTCAAAGAATCCATGATTATAGATCATGAGCGGCCTCTAGCAAAGCATCATGACCACCCAAGTGTTAAAGGTTTTGTTGACGTGGTCATCAATACCTGTTTATGAATGGTTAACGTACGATTCAATCCCTTCATCAAATATCCCATATCAATCAGTGGTATGAAATGTGTCAACCATGTAATTGATCTTTATTTACTTAATCTCAGAAAAATTAACTCATATGAATTAGAACTTCGAAACCATTTCGAATTCCAACTCAACCTTATAAGGATTTAACAATCAATTTAATCCATCAAGTGGCCATGGGATATAACCCATTTTATCAAGGGAGATGAATCCTATCTTGATCAAACACCACCTTCATATGCTTCATGTCATATACCCAATCGCCGTGGCTAGAGCGATGTTTGCATGTCATCAAAGCATGACATTCCACATATGAGGTACAATAAAGATCTCAAGTCAAAGGATCACTCGCACTATCATCATCAGAGATCAACCATCGACACTATATAGAATATCCATATGGAATCTCTGTGCGGGTCATCCAATGCATCGTTACAATAACGAATATCCATACACCTATCCAAGTATATATCTTCATACTTCAACTTATGAGATCAGCTGCTCACCATAAGGATAAAGATATGCATTGTTTGCCAGTCTCATCGATATTTGATAGTGTCCAATCCTGTCTATGTATCGACTAGGGAAGTTTAAAGAATCGAACTATAATGTGCAATTTTGGATCTCACAATTTATAATATCTATTACAAATTCCATATGCATAGTTCACATTCTTTTGGACTTTATCTCACAGGTAAAATATATCTTTTATATATATATATATAAGAAAAAAATATCTGGATAGATAAAGAAATCAATATTATTTGATTTGCATTCATAAAGAAATGTGTATAAACTAGTGATGTGGCAAATGATGTAGCTAATAAAGCCACATGGGTAATCATAGCAAAATCAATCACATGGCGCAAACATATCCCATCGGCCTCGGTGTCTCCAAGGTAGCCGAGGCGGCCCTGACCTTTTCAGGTCGGCCTTGTCCGCCCTGACGTCTCCAAGGTAGCCGAGGCGGCC
The DNA here is from genome assembly GCA_900491605.1 of Calamus simplicifolius. Classification (NCBI taxonomy): domain Eukaryota; kingdom Viridiplantae; phylum Streptophyta; class Magnoliopsida; order Arecales; family Arecaceae; genus Calamus; species Calamus simplicifolius. The sequence continues at coordinate 537,399 of UESW01004406.1, forward strand.
CCGACCTCTTCAGGTTGGCCCCGTCCGCCCCCGCATCTCTAAGATAGCCGAGGTAGCCCCAACCTCTTCAGGTTGGCCCCGTCCGCCCCGGCGTCTCCAAGGTAGCCGAGGCGGCCCCGACCTCTTCAGGTCGGCCCCATCTGCCCCGGCGTCTCCGAATCAGCCGAGGTGGCCCCAACCTCTTCAGATAAGCCCTATCAGCCCCGGCGTCTCCAAGGTAGCCGAGGTGGCCCCGACCTCTTTAGGTCGGCCCTATCCGTCCCAGCATCTCCAAGGTAGCCGAGGTGGCCCCGACCTCTTCAGGTTGGCCTCATCCGCCCCGACGTCTTCGAATCAGCCGAGGTGACCCCGACCTCTTTAAGTTGGTCCCGTCCGCCCCGACATCTCTAAGGTAGTCGAGAGGGCCCCGACCTCTCCAGGTTGGCCCCGTTCACCCCGACATCTCTAAGGTAGCCGAGACGGCCCCGATCTCTCCAGGTCGGCCCCGTCCGCTCCGACGTCTCCGAATCAGCCGAGGCAGCCCCGACCTCCTCAGGTCAGCCCCATATCTGTCAGAATCATCAACTTTCTGACCAGCGCAGTCTAACGCAATCAGGTCCGCCTACCGCAGGACCACGCTGTCGATGGAACCAGGCCCACCTACCGGCTGACTTTGCCGTGTGATGGGACTTGGCCCACCAACCATCGGCTCCCCTTTTCGATGGGACAGGACCTACCAATTAGCCCTAAATTCATGTAACCCCCACGTGTCCCGCGGTCATCTCCCCCTCACGGAATGTCACGCGGCTAATCCCTATGCAGGTCCCAACTGCCTATAAAAGGGTAAGTCTATGAGAGATTCAGGTATGCGAACATAAGCCTCCTCTTGTTCCATTATCCCAGAGAAACTCCATCTCCAGAGCTTTCTCTGCCTTAAGGAGCTCTCTCGAGCTCCTCTTCAGCTGTGACCTCGATCGCTGACTTGGGCATCATAGGGTTTCCATCAGAGAACCCCTTCGGTCTTGGGACTTCTTGTAGGTCGTCCGGCTGGGCAAAAATCTCTTCGATGACCAGATCAATCTTCCCGGCGTTCAACACTGGTGATCGGACGTCATCAGATTGGCGCGCTAGGAAGGGGGTGTATAAATTAGGAAGACACGAACCCAGCAACAGTCTTCATTCTGCATCTATCAGCAATGGTGATGATGCGGGCTCAGGATGCTTCTATCAGTTGCCCTGGGAGGCATACCCCACCAGCTAGGCAGCAGAAGGCCAACCTCCCGACTGCCGATCCCCCTGTCGCCTGTCCGCCACTAGACGTAGCTGCCCCAGCTGAGCAGCTGGTGGCCCTTACCTAACAGGTCCAAACTCTCATCGCTATGGTCCACGGACTCCAGCAGCAGCATTCCTTGGCCACCCAGCATCAGACCGCTCTCCCTGCAAGTTAACAGTCTGCAAGGGGAGGCTCTCCTTAGAGAGAGGCTGGTCGTCGCCGGGCTTCTCCTAGGAAGCCCCGTCATGAGTCCCTCAAACGGCCAAGATCCTCCGATTGTGGCCCAAGCAAGCTTCCACCAGAGCCGCAGTGCCAGGAGGAGCCGAAACGGAAGTCTCATCCTCCGCATCCTTCCCCATCTTCTTCTTCTTCTTCATCCTCCGAGTCACTCAGGAGGACCCCAACAATCAATCGCCAGGCGAAGGTTTGCCTGGATGAATACCATTGGCGACTGGACGAGCTTACTAGGAGAATCAACCACCAACCAAAGGAAGAGTATGACACTCGTCCTCCCTATACCTGCCGGATACTGGAGGAGTCTGTACACTCCAGATTCCGTTTCCCTCAAATAGATCCGTATGATGGTACGATGGATCCTCTCGATCATCTCGAGAGCTACAAGGCTATAATGCATGTCTAAGGTTCCACGGACGCCCTTCTATGTAAGGCTTTCACTGCCACTCTGCCGAAAGCTACCTGTGCCTGGCACTCGCGCCTATCCCCTCACAGCATCGATTCCTTTCGAGAGCTGGGAAGGGCCGTTTTGGCATATTTTGACACTTACCGACGGATCCCGAGGGTCGCCGACAACCTCTTCTCCGTACGTCAGAAGGAGGGGGAGTCATTGTGGGATTTCATGGCCTGGTTCAAGACCGCCGCCCTCGAAGTTTATCACCTGGACGATGCGGTGGCAACGTTAGCCCTGAAGCGGGGGCTCCTCTTGTTGGTCCAGATAGCAACCCAAGAGGGGGGGTGAATTGGGTTTTTAAAAAATTAAACTCCTTTGAAAGATAACCCCCAGCGGAAATAAAAACTTAGATTCACAGATTTAAAACTAAGCAACTATAAATAGAGAGTTGAAGATAAAGAGACAATCACGGCAAACACAATAGATTTTATAGTGGTTCGGTGTACCTACACCTACGTCCACTCCCAAGTACCTCTTGGGTCCACACTATAATCAAACTGATTACAGCAGAGTTGTTTTGCAAGCTCACAACTCGAACTTGTTGTTTTCACGGGTGCACAACGAACCCAGCTGGTTTTAAGGCTCACCAGCACAAAACCTAAAACCACAAGCTAATGCTTGCACAAGGCTAACAGCCTCAACTGAATCAATCACCAGATTGATCCAGCAAACAGTATTTGTTTTTACAAAAGCAAACTGCTCCTTCAATGAGCAAATATACAATAATGAAACAATAAATAGAGATTAGGAACCAAAGCCTGATTCGAAGATCTTGGTGGCTTCTTCCTTCTCTTCTTTGAATGGATCTTCCTTTGAATATGCTCTTGAGACTCAGAAGATCAGAAAAACTAGGGCTCCTTCCTTCTCTTGAGATTTCTTCTAAATAGAACAGCAAAGGCTTGGAATCTCTTTCTCTTCTTTTGGGGAATGAGTATGATCTTTCCTTACAAGTTTTCCCTCTTTTCTTTTCTGATGGATCTCAAGGATTTGCCTCTTTCTTTTCTTTTTCTCTCTTTTTGATTTTTCTTCTCTCTTGATTTGGGATGCAATCAACCCTCTTCTTATAGATTCGATTAATCTACAAATAGTGTGAAACTATCCATTAGAAGCAAGTAAAAAGGATTAGATCCATAAATAACAATAGCCGTTGGGATTAAAATAGATAAAGATAAAGTTTAGAGTCGTTCTGACAGTTCTGGAGCCGTGTCTGACATTCTGGAGTCGGCTCTGGCTTTTCTGGAGTCGGCTCTAACTCAAAATAATTTAATCCGCTCGATCTGGAGTCGTCTCTGACTTTTCTGGGGTCGACACAAAATTCTTCTGGAGTCGACTCTAGAAGTTTGGGAGTCGACTCTAGGTCGTGGCCTAAAAATCCATCGTTCTGTTATTTCTGATAGAGTCGGCTCTCACAGTCCCGGAGTCGACTCTAAGTCTGTGCCATTTTTCGGAGTCGGCTCTGTGATTCCATGTGTCGACTCTAATGTCTGCAGTCTTACCTTGACATTAGATTCAAACAGAACTTGATTTTCCTTCTTGATTTTGATCATCAAATAGACTTATAATCTGAAAAACTTAATCAAAATCATTAGTAACATCAAATGTTATACTCAAATAGTTTTGTTAATCATCAAAATCCTCAATTGGGTCAACAATCTCCCCCTTTTTGATGATGACAAAAACTTTGAGTATATGCATTAGAAATTTATTTGAATTAAGAATTATAGACATTGTTAAAGCTTAGAGACTTTCTAATAGAGAATTTGATGCCAATATTCAATAAAAATAAATAAAACTTGACATCAATCAAAATGATTTAACTTTTATATGGAGAAATTATTAAGCTCCCCCTGCATTGAATAGCTCCCCCTATGTAGATAATCTGAATTCTTCCTAAAAATTCTCAGAATTGTTCTTCATTTTCTTTCTCTTTCTCTTTATATATGTCTTTCTTATATGCATATACATTTATCTCTCCCCTTTTTTGTTATCAACAATAAGGTGAGTTTAAAAACAATAGAGAATGTATTAGAGCGAGAATGTTGATTCGAATAAACATAAGGATAGAAACTTATTCATTGACATTCAATCAAGGATAAATTTGTAATAAAAGTGTAACATTCATTCAAACATTTGTATTCCAAAGCAAGATCCATTACATGTATTCTAAAATGACAGATTTAAGTATGTAAATCCTAGATACATGCTAAGAAAGAAGCAAGAAATCCTAAGATACAACCTAGGATTGAAATCAAAATCAAATATGCTTATACACAATTTTCTTTAAATGTCCAATCATTTCCATAACATCATCTTTTTGGGTCTTCTTAAAACTTTCAAGACATGCTTCAATTTGAGAGACGGCAAGGTCGATATCTTTCTTCAGTTGACTTGTAGCATGAAGATACTTTCCAGAACCGTCTGCAATGCCTTCCATCCTTTCAAAAATTTTATGAAGATCAGTGCTAAAGGATTCGACGGAATTGCTAATTGAAAAAGAAATCATGTCAAGTCTTGAATTAATCTCATCCTTTAATTGATTGAACTCCTCTCTTAATTTACACATATCATTTGTTCTTACACTGTCATACTCAGCCAGTAAAGCCCTGAGCTGACCAATTTGCTCCTCAGAAAATCTTTCTGATGCCATTGCTGACTGATGTGGAAGTTGAGAGCTAGGTCCAGCTTCTGAGGGTCCAGCAGATGGTCCAGCAGAAGGTCCAGCAGAGAAGGTCCAGCAGATGGTTCAGGAATGTCTTCTCCTCTGACTTCCTCAACTCTAACTTCTTCAGCTCTGGCCTCATGTCCTCTTTTAATCCAGTTTCCATTTTCTTTTCTAAAGCCCATTCGGTGAATAGTAGAGACACTATAATAATCTGTATGTCTTAACTTTCTTAGTGGCTCATTGTCCATTATAAGTACACCTTGGCTTCTGAAAACTAATGTTAAAACCATACCATATGGCAATGTAGATCTTTTCTTAGTAGCTGCCTCTGCCATATAGCCTATCATCATTTCAGCAAGATTTAAAGGTCTACCAGTGAGTATGCAGTCCATCAATAAACGTCTCGCTCCGAGACATATTCAAACTTCCGATTTTAGGAAAAAGAATCCTTCCACAGATATTGTGAAGTAATCTGAGTTCCAAATTAAGTTGATTTGCCAAGATTTCCTCAAACTCAGAAACTTCTCTTCCTAACATCCTTGATAGTGCTCCTCCTCTATCTTCATGATGATATTCAACAAGTCCAACAGTAGGCATTTCCAATAAATTACCAAGGGATTCGGCTGTGATGATTACCTTTGTTCCTCTTACAACACTTACTAAGCCTCCCTCTCCTCTACTTAAATCATTATAAACTCTCTTACTAGGGCAGGGTAGGTAGGGATATCCAAAGAGCAGACCTTCTCCCATCCCATTTCTTTCAACAATCGCCCAATAGCAAAGCCTTCCGAAATAAAGAAGTTGAAATCAACTTTTCTTCCGGTTGTAATGGCCTTACCAGCTAATTGGTCGACTTTGGAGAAGATGGTGAGGGTGGAGAGTCATCTTGAGTGGCAGATGAAGAAGATGACGAAGGTTGCCTCCGATTTGAACGGCGCTTCGTCGGAACAGTCGAACCACCAATGATAGCACGCCTTTTGGGAGCCATTGGATTCGATTGGAATGAGTAATCAAGGGTTTTGAGGGATTTGGAGGGTTTGGAATCAGTTTGGAACGGCTTGAAAATGGTTTAGGAGACGATAGAAATCGTTTGGGGTCGACTCCGCCCTTTTTATTTTGACCTAGTTCCACTTAGAGTCGACTCCCGAAAATGAGGTGTCGGCTCCGAACCAGAGAATCTGTCAGCGCCCGAATTAGAGTCGGCTCTACAGAAGCCAGAGTCGGCTCTAATTGCCCAGACAGAACATCAAAATAAGAAGGTGTCGACTCCACAAACTGAGGTGTCGACTCCACAATAGTTTCAGTGAAAAATTCGAATTTCAAGGATCTGAAACTGATCAAATTAATCATCAAACTCTAGATAAGTGTTCCTTAACAATTGGGGAAACAATAAATCAACTTTCTAGATAAATTTCCTTATTGGACATAGAGGATTTTCAAGAAATTATTGAAGTCTAGATAGTTGTTGTCCTTAAGAGTTTCAGAAAATTATTCTAAAGGATCACAAACTCCTAATTCTCCTCTAAGATAGCAAAATCTCTCCTCACTCAAAGGTTTGGTAAAATATCAGCTAATTGATCATTAGTATTAACATATTCAAGACAAACATCTTTGTTAGTTACATGTTCTCTAATAAAGTGATGTCTAATTTCAATGTGTTTAGTTCTTGAATGTTGAATTGGATTTTTAGTTAGATTGATAGCACTAGTATTATCACATTTAATAGGTATTTTATCAAGTGTGATACCATAATCTTCAAGTTGTCGCTTAATCCAAAGGATTTGAGCACAGCAACTTCCAGCTGCAACATACTCTGCCTCAGCAGTGGATAATGCAACCGAATTTTGCTTCTTGCTAAACCAAGAGATTAAGTTACTTCCTAAAAGTTGGCATACCCCACTTGTACTCTTTCTATCTAATTTACAACCAGCATAGTCAGAATCAGAATAAGCAATCAATTTTAAGGTTGAGTCTCTAGAATACCATAATCCTACATTTTTAGTTCCATTTAAGTATCTAAAGATTCTTTTAACAGCAAGTAAATGTGATTCCTTAGGATTAGATTGATATCTTGCACATAAGCAGACAGAAAACATGATATCTGGCCTACTTGCAGTTAGATAAAGAAGTGATCCAATCATACCTCTGTAATGCTTCTGATCTACTTTCTTACCTACTTCATCCTTGTCCAGCTTGCATGAGGGACTCATTGGCGTACCAAGAGGTTTAGCAGATTCCATACCAAATTTCTTGAGTATTTCCTTTGTATACTTTGTTTGGTTAATGAAAATTCCCGCTTTCTCTTGTTTGATTTGAAGTCCAAGGAAGAAGTTTAGTTCTCCCATCATGCTCATCTCGAATTCTCCCTGCATTAGCTTAGCAAATTCTTGACAAAGGAGATTGTTAGTAGCACCAAATATAATGTCATCAACATAAATTTGAACGATTAATAAATCCTTTCCTTTTCTTTTTAAAAACAAGGTTTTATCAACATTTCCTCTAGAAAAGTCATTTTCAATTAAAAATTTACTTAATCTATCATACCAAGCTCTAGGTGCTTGCTTTAAACCATAAAGTGCTTTGTGTAGTTTGAAGACGTGGTTTGGAAATTCATGATCTTCAAAACCAGGAGGTTGTTCAACATAAACTTCCTCATTTATAAAACCATTTAGAAATGCACTTTTAACATCCATTTGAAATAAGTTGAAATTCATATGACATGCAAATGCAAGTAGTAGCCTAATGGCTTCTAATCTAGCAACAGGTGCAAAAGTTTCATCAAAATCTATACCTTCTTCTTGATTATATCCTTTTGCAACTAGTCTAGCTTTGTTTCTAATTACTATGCCATTTTCATCTAATTTATTTCTAAATACCCATTTAGATCCTATTATAGGGTGATTTTTAGGTCTTTCAACTAGGGTCCAGACTTGATTTCTAGTGAATTGGTTTAACTCTTCCTGCATTGCTAACATCCAATAACTATCTTTCTCGGCTTCCTCTATAGTCTTAGGTTCTATATGAGATACAAATGCAAGATGATTATTGATATCTCTCATTGATGATCTAGTCCTTACACCTTGAGATGGATCACCTATGATTAGGTCCTTAGGATGACCATAAGCATATCTCCAATCTCTAGGTAGATCTTGATCATTTTGAACAGTATCAATACCATCATCCTTAGGTGAGTCATCATCCTTAACTTCAGGTTCTTGATCTGAAGATACATTTAATTTTTCAATATCTCTTTCAATCAAAGATGTATCTTCCTCATCATCAATTTTATCTGAACTTGATGCTAAAGACTCATCAAACACTATATGAATGGATTCTTCTACAACTAAGCTTTTCTTATTAAATACTCTATATGCTTTGCTAGATGTAGAATATCCTAGGAAGATACCTTCATCAGACTTTGCGTCAAACTTCCCAAGATTATCCTTACCATTGTTATGAATAAAACATCTACAACCAAATGCATGAAAATAACTTAAATTTGGTTTCCTATTGATCCAAAGTTCATAGGGAGTTTTCTTAAGGATAGGTCTAATTAGGGCTCTATTTAGAATGTAACAAGCTGTGTTTATAGCTTCCGCCCAAAAATATTTTGGAAGTTGGCTTTCACATAGCATGGTACGGGCCATGTCTTCTAAAGTCCTATTCTTCCTTTCTACAACTCCATTTTGTTGTGGTGTTCTAGGTGCAGAGAAGTTATGATGTATGCCTTTTTCAAAACAGAATTTTTCAAATAAGTGATTTTCAAATTCAGTTCCATGATCACTTCTAATAGACACTATGGTAGTGTTTTTCTCATTAGTGACTTTCTTAACAAATTTCATGAATATTGAGAAAGTCTCATCTTTGTGAGCCAAAAATATTACCCAAGTGAATCTAGAGTAATCATCTACTATCACTAGACCATATTTCTTTCCTCCTAGACTTGTGGTTCTAGTAGGTCCAAAAAGGTCCATGTGTAGTAGCTCTAGTGGCCTAGTAGTTGAAACAACATTCTTAGATTTGAAAGAAGTTCTTGTTGTTTTCCAAATTGACATGCATCACATATTCGATTATTTTCAAAATTTAGACTAGGAATACCTTTAACTAAATCCATTTTTAATAATTTGAAAATTAGGTGTGTGCTTGCATGACCTAATCTACGATGCCATAGCCAACCAATCTCATTCATTTTAGCATTATCAGCAACTAAGCAATGATTACTTGGAGATAAATTACTCAAATCAATTAAGTACACATTGCCATAGCGTTTACCAACAAGAATAATGCTATTATCAATGGGATTAGTAACAGTGCAAACAGAAGCTTCAAAGGAAACCTTGAAACCTTTGTCACACAGTTGGCTAATACTTATTAGATTATGTTTAAGTCCATCAACATATAAAACATTATCAATATGAGTAGATGGAGTAATTTGAATCTTACCAATGCCCATGATATGGCCTTGACCATTATCACCAAAAGTAACTACTCCACCTCTTTTTGATTCAAGGGTGATGAATTGATCTTTGTCACCCGTCATGTGTCTTGAGCAACCACTGTCCAGGTACCATTTTCTTTTCAGTCTGATGGCTGCAAGACACTCCTGCAAAATATTTATGTCTTAATTTTAGGTACCCAAGCCTTCTTGGGTCCTTCATGGTTAGAAGCATTAAACATTGTTCCTTTGGGAACCCAAATCATCTTTTTCTTTTTATGTGAAGATTTACACATATATGATTTATGTCCTTTGTTCCCACATTTAAAACAAGTAATGTTTAATGATTTTTCAGCATGTACAAAAATGTTTTCAAAGATTTTTGCTTTTTAAGTGGATTATATCCTAATCCAGCTTTATCAAAAATAGCCTTTTGATTTTTTAAAATCATATTAAGTTTGATAGAGCTTAGAGTAAATTTATCAACTATAGGCTTAAGTCTATCAACTTCATTTTTCAAACTTTCTTTTTCTTTTATTAAAAGTTCTTTATCAATAACATGCTTTTCATTTTCTAATGATAGTTTTTGCATTTGAGTTTTCAAATCTTTGTTCTTTGAACTTAGGTTTGCAAAATCATCCATTAATTCATAAAAAGCACTATGTAATTCATCAAAAGTGAAGTCATCAAGAAAACTCGGACTTACCTCATCATTGTCCGCCATGAAGCATAGATTGGCCATTTCACTCTTTTCTTCTTCTTCGGAACTTGTGCTTTCCGAATCGCTCCATGTGGCCATCATTGCCTTCTTTTTGAACCTCCGGGTGCCTTTCTTTAGTTGAGGGCATTCAGATTTAAAGTGACCCGGCTTCTTGCATTCAAAGCAAATAACTTCCTTTTCTTTGCCCTTGTCCTCATCTTTTCTTGCAAAGGGCTTTTTCTTTTCAAACTTCTTCTTCTTCATGAATCTTTTAAATTTTCTTGTGATGAGTGCCATGTCCTCATCATCACTTTCATCCTCGGATTCATGAGGCTCTTCCATATATTCAGAAATCTTAAGAGCCATATTCTCTTCTTCTTTGACTCATCATCATCAACATGTTGCTTGATTTGAAGCTCATGAGTCATTAAGGATCCCAACAGTTCTTCTAGGGGTAGTGTACTTAGATCCTTTGCTCTTGTATTGCTGTCACCTTAGCTTCCCAAGTCCTAGGCAAGGAACGCAAGACCTTTCTCACAAGATCAGAATTATCATAAGATTTACCAAGACTTTTTAAACCATTAACTATGTCAGTAAATCTTGTAAACATATCAGCAATAGATTCACATGCATCCATTTTAAACAATTCATATTTATGAACTAGCATGTTAATCTTGGATTCCTTGACTTGATTTGTTCCCTCATGGGTAACTTCAAGTCTATCCCAGATTTTCTTAGCAGAAATGCAAATAGATATGCGATTGAATTCATTTGCATCTAATGAGCAGTATAAGACATTCATTGCTTTGGCATTGAGTTGTGCCAATTTTCTATCATGTTCATCCCATTCCGTTTCCGGTTTAGGAATCTCCATGCCATTAACTCTAGCAGTGGGTGTGTGTGGTCCATTGACTATAATACTCCATAGATCATAGTCAAGTGCTTGAATGAATATTTTCATTCTAGCCTTCCAATAACCATAGTTAGAACCATTAAATAAGGGTGGTCTATTAGTAGATTGACCTTCGGAAAAAGATGAACCAGCTTGAGTTGCCATGTGGATCTTTGACTCTTGATCGTTAGATCAAATCAAATGAGCACTAGCTCTGATACCAATTGTTGGTCCAGATAGCAACCCAAGAGGGGGGGTGAATTGGGTTTTTCAAAAAATTAAACTCTTTTGAAAGATAACCCCCAGCGGAAATAAAAACTTAGATTCACAGATTTAAAACTAAGCAACTATAAATAGAGAGTTGAAGATAAAGAGACAATCACGGCAAACACAATAGATTTTATAGTGGTTCGGTGTACCTACACCTACGTCCACTCCAAGTACCTCTTGGGTCCACACTATAATCAAACTGATTACAGCAGAGTTGTTTTGCAAGCTCACAACTCGAACTTGTTGTTTTCCGGGTGCACAACGAACCCAGCTGGTTTTCAAGGCTCACCAGCACAAAACCTAAAACCACAAGCTAATGCTTGCACAAGGCTAACAGCCTCAACTGAATCAATCACCAGATTGACCCAGCAAACAGTATTTGTTTTTACAAAAGCAAACTGCTCCTTCAATGAGCAAATATACAATAATGAAACAATAAATAGAGATTAGGAACCAAAGCCTGATTCGAAGATCTTGGTGGCTTCTTCCTTCTCTTCCTTTGAATGGATCTTCCTTTGAATATGCTCTTGAGACTCAGAAGATTGAAAAACTAGGGCTTCTTCCTTCTCTTGAGATTTCTTCTAAATAGAACAGCAAAGGCTTGGAATCTCTTTCTCTTCTTTTGGGGAATGAGTATGATCTTTCTTACAGGTTTTCCCTCTTTTCTTTTCTGATGGATCTCAAGGATTTGCCTCTTTCTTTTCTTTTTCTCTCATTTTTTGATTTTTCTTCTCTCTTGATTTGGGATGCAATCAACCCTCTTCTTATAGATCCGATTAATCTACAAATAGTGTGAAACTATCCGTTAGAAGCAAGTGAAAAAGGATTAGATCCATAAATAACAATAGCCATTGGGATTAAAATAGATAAAGATAAAGTTTAGAGTCGTTCTGACAGTTCTGGAGCCGTGTCTGACATTCTGGAGTCGGCTCTGGCTTTTCTGGAGTCGGCTCTAACTTGAAATAATTTAATCCGCTCGATCTGGAGTCGTCTCTGACTTTTCTGGGGTTGACACAAAATTCTTCTGGAGTCGACTCTAGAAGTCTGGGAGTCGACTCTAGGTCGTGGCTTGAAAATTCATCGTTCTGTTGTTTCTGATAGAGTCGGCTCTCACAGTCCCGGAGTCGACTCTAAGTCTGTGCCGTTTTCCAGAGTCGGCTCTGTGATTCCATGTGTCGACTCTAATGTCTGCAGTCTTACCTTGACATTAGATTCAAAAAGAACTTGATTTTCCTTCTTGATTTTGATCATCAAATAGACTTATAATCTGAAAAACTTAATCAAAATCATTAGTAACATCAAATGTTATACTCAAATAGTTTTGTTAATCATCAAAATCCTCAATTGGGTCAACACCTCCCATCCCGCTTCACCTTCTCTTTGGATAAAAAGCTCCCGGGTTCCTACTCCGACCTCCTCCTCCAAGCCCATAAGTACATTCATGCGGATGAGGCCGACCTCACCCACCGTGAGTCCTCGAGGGGATCCAGCCACAAGCCTGCCCGTCCGGAGCCGAGCAGACCGTCTCGCCCCCGGCGGCCTGAGCCGTCTCACCTGCTGGATCGCGAACGTCAAAGCCTCGCCCCTCAGGAGGACGAGCTTACGCCTCTTCTTGCCTCTCACTCTCATATCCTTATGGAGATTAAAGGCGGGCCTTACCTCTAGCGACCTTCTCCCATGAGGAAGGGCACCCCCCGGACAAAAGCCGCTACTGTCGCTTCCACCGGGACTACGGCCATGACACCGACAGTTGCTACAATTTGAAGCGTGCTATCGAGGAGCTCATACAGCAAGGCTACCTTGAAAAGTATGTCCAGAAGGCACCGTCGCCACTGTTGGCCCTCATGGGGCTCCCGCCCGCTCAGACTGCTATCGACAATGCCCCCACGGAGCAGATGATCGGGATGGTATCTTAGGGGGCAGCTCCTTCATCCAAGCGGTCGAGAGGGAAGGATGCGCCAGACAATGTTATTCCTGGGCGAGGGTCAGCGGTTGTTGACAATATAAATAATGAAGGCATCGTCGTCTCCATGACGATCGCCAAGCACCCTGTAAAAAGGATATTAGTTGATAGTGGCATCTTAGCTGACATCCTTACCTACGACGCATTTGTTCAGATAGGATTATCTCTTGATTCTCTTCAGCCTGTGGTAGCCCCTCTAGTCAGGTTTACCAGGGATTTAGTAAGGGTCGAGGGCGAAATACCCTTGCCAGTGATGGCCAGAACACTGCCGTGCCAAAGCACGGTCATCATGAAGTTTTTGGTCGGACAGGTTCCTCTGGCGTACAATGCCATCCTCGAACAACCTGGCCTAAATTTGTTGGATGCAGTCATCTCCACCCGATGTTTGCTCGTGCAGTTCCCCACTAGTGGAGGCGTCGAAGAGATGCGGGGCAAAGTCAGCTCGGTCTTGCCTTGCTATCATGTAGTGTCAAGTCCCCAGGAGGCCGCGTCGGCCTTGAAAGCGCCTGACCCTAGAGAGTCCAGCAAAGGAGGAGAGCCGGCCGAGCGGCTCCTAACCTTCCCCCTCGGAGATGACCCAACGAAGACTGTGCGTGTCGGTGGGCTCCTTCCTTCAGAAAATCGCGACCGTCTCCTTACCTTCCTACAGGCTAACTCGGATATATTCGCCTAGTCGGCATCTGACATGCCCGGCATCCCTCCAGAGGTGATCACCCACAAGCTCAATATTGACCCAAAGTGTCGTCCGATCCGTCAAAGGAAGAGAAGCTTCACTCCTGAACGATAAAAGGCCTTTGACGAATAAGTCAACAAGCTACTCAGTGCCGGTCATATCCGGGAGGCACATTACCCCAGCTGGCTGGCCAATTTGTTCATGGTGCGAAAGGTGAACGGGAGCTGGAGGATCTGCATCGACTTCACCGACTTGAACAAGGCATGCCCAAAGGATAGTTTTCCTCTGCCCCGAATCGACCAGCTGGTGGATTCAACCTCCGGCCATGAGCTCCTCAGCTTCATGGATGCCTTCTCTGGATATAATCAAATAAAGATGGACCTTGGCGATGAGGAGCACACGTCTTTCGTGACAGAGAAAGGCATTTACTGCTATAAGGTGATGCCCTTCGGCCTTAAGAATGCAGGGGCGACTTACCAAAGGTTGATGAACAAAGTCTTCCAAGATTAACTAGGCTGGAACATAAAGGTTTACGTGGATGATATGTTGACCAAAAGCATCCGCGCTTCCGACCACGTCTTCGACCTAGAGGAAACTTTCAACAACCTCCGCTGTTTCCAAGTTAAGCTGAATCCTAAAAAAATGTGCCTTCGACGTTACGATGGGCAAGTTCTTAGGCTTCATGATAACCCAGTGAGGGATTGAGGCGAACCCCGAGAAGATAATCGCCATCCTCGATATGAGGCCGCCATCTAGCAAGAAGGAGGTACAATGGCTTACGGGGAGGATGGCGGCCCTAAGACATTTCCTCCCCAAGTCGGCCGAGCGATGCTTGCCCTTCTTCAAAGCCCTGTGGAAGGTGAATAGCTTTGAATGGATGGATAGTTATCAAAAGGCCTTCGACGGCTTGAAGGCGTTCCTGTCCTTCCCGCCACTCTTGTCGAAGCCAGAAGATGGAGAGAACCTTTTTCTCTACCTTGCCGCCTCCCTGGAGGTTGTTAGCTCTGTTTTGGTGTGTCTTGATGGCGACGGGACCCAGAGACCTGTGTACTATGTGAGCAAGGTGCTTCACAATGCGGAAGTCAGGTACTCCAAGATAGAAAATATCATCTTTGCCTTGATCATCTCTGCTCGGCGCCTCCGCCCATATTTCCAGGCCCATCCTATCGTGGTGCTCACGGACCAACCTCTCCAAGCCATCCTAGCTCGACCAGACACCTCAGGCCAACTAGCTAAGTGGGCCATCAAGCAGGGAGAGTTCGATCTCTCCTTTCAAGCTTGGCCCGTCCTGAAGTCCCAGGTGCTGGCCAACTTTCTAGTTGAATGCACTTGGACAGAGGAGCCGACTGAAGAGGCTCCCATGGAGCAGCATGTTGCTGAGCCAGACAGCGATGGGGAGTCCTGGATCCTTCATGTGGACGGCGCCTCAAACTCCCAAGGAAGCAGGGCCGGCCTCATTCTTGCGGGCCCAGATGGTGAAATAGTAGAGTGTGCCCTTTGGATCCTATTCAAAGCCACTAATAATCAGGCTGAGTACGAGGCCCTACTAGCAGGGCTAAGGCTCGCTCAGGAGTTTGGAATACAATGCCTCAGAGCTTTTACTGACTTGCAACTCATCTCCAGGCAAATCAATGGAGAGTACGAAGCGCGTGATCCTATCATGGCCCAGTACTTGGGTAAGGTCCGGCTCTTAGTCTCTCCACTCTCTTATTTTAGCATTAGCTACATCCCTCGGAGTGAGAATGCCAAGGCTGACACCCTCTCCCGGTTGGCCACCTCTGTCGACGGCTTTACGAGGGATGCCTACATCGAACACTTGGAAAGGCCCAGTATAGAAGACAAAGAAGAAGTCCTCCCACTGACCTAGGAGCCAACCTGGATGGATCCTTACATTCGGTACCTCATGGACGGCACTCTCCTTGATGATCATGACGAAGCTAAGCTACTCAAATGGAGAGCCTCCAAATTCACCCTCTTGGACGGACACCTGTATCGGAGATCTTTTTCTTACCCCCTGCTCAGGTGTGTAGGACCTATCGACGCCGATTACATCCTCAGAGACATTCATGAAGGCGTCTGCGGGAATCACCTAGGGGGCAGGTCCTTGGTCCAGAAGGCCCTTTGTTAAGGGTATTTATGGCTTACCATGAGGGATAATGCATCCAAATTAGTCCTGAAGTGTGACGGCTGCCAGTGCCATGCGAATATCTAGCATCAACCTTCTGTCCCTTTAAATTTGCTTTCGGCCCCATGGCCCTTTGCCCAGTAGGAGATGGACATCCTGGGACCATTCCCCCCAGCTTCGGGACAACGAAGGTTCATGATTGTTGCCATAGATTACTTTACCAAATGGGTTGAGGTTGAGACGCTGGCCAAAATCACTGAGAACAAAGTCAAAGCCTTATTCTGGAAGTCAATAATATGTCGTTTCGGCCTACCTTACACTCTCATTACCGACAATGGCTGCCAGTTCGACAATGCAACATTCAAGACTTTCTGCAACGAACTGGGCATCCACCATCGATTCACTTTCGTCAGCCACCCACAAACCAATGGGGAGGCCGAGGTCATGAACCGTACCATCCTCAGGGGGCTCAGAACTTGGCTGGACGGATCCAAAGGCCGGTGGGTAGAAGAGCTTCCTAGCGTATTATGGGCCTACCACACAACCCCGAGGGCTCTGACAGGCGAAACCCCTTTTAGTCTAGCCTTCGGGTCTGAGGCGGTCATTCCTGTGGAGATCAGATTGCCGAGCCCGCGAGTGGAGTCCTACAGCGAGGAAGACAACTCCGTCTAGCTGAGAGCTAATCTCGACTTCATCGATGAAGCATACGATCGGGCACGGTTACATATGGCAGCTTTTTGCCAGCGAGCCACCAAGTATTATAATGCCCGGGTCCGTCCCAAAGTGTTTCGTCCTGAAGAGCTAGTTTTGAGAAAGGCCTCAGTGTCCAAACCAACAAAGGGAGGCAAACTGTTCGCCATTTGGGAAGGTCCTTACCGTATTGCTGAGGTGCTCCACCAAGGAGCTTACCAAATTGAAGAGCTCCACGGTCGGCCCCTCCCGCGTACCTGGAATGCGGATAACCTTTGTCGATATTATCAATGATGTATCTCTCTACGTTGTGAGCAATAAAGGACCTCCTTCAACACCATAGCTATTCCTTCTGTAGACCAGATCTTAGAAAATGACCTCACCGGCATCGCGGCCCATGGAACACCACTCGACCCCAGCACGGCGGTGCCTCCGAGTAGGTTCAAGACCCTAAGGCTCCATAACTGGACGAGTCGCCCCTCGCAGCGGTTCCTAAACCCCTGAGACGGTTCAAAAGGACCTCGCCGGCATCGCGGCCCATAGGACACCACTCGGCCCCAGCACGGCGGTGCCCCCAAGTAGGTTCAAGACCCTAAGGCTCCGTAATCGGATGAGTCGCTCCTCGCAGCAGTTCCTAAACCCTCAAGGCGGTTCAAAAGGACCTCACCGGCATTGCGGCCCATGGGACACCACTCGACCCCGGCACGACGGTGCCCCCGAGTAGGTTCAATACCCTAAGGCTCCGTAACCGGATGAGTCGCCCCTTGCAGCGGTTCCTAAACCCCCGAGGCGGTTCAAAAGGACCTCGCCGGCATCGCGGCCCATGGGACACCACTCGGCCCCGGCACGACAGTACCCCCGAGTAGGTTCAAGACCCTAAGGCTCTGTAACCGGACGAGTCACCCCTCGTAGCGGTTCCTAAACCCTCAAGACGGTTCAAAAGGACCTCGCCGGCATCGCGGCCCATGGGACACCACTAGGCCCCGGCACGGTAGTGCCCCCGAGTAGGTTCAAGACCCTAAGGCTCCGTAATCGGATGAGTCGCCCCTCGCAGCGGTTCCTAAACCCCCGAGGTGATTCAAAAGGACCTTGCCGGCATCGCGGCCCATGGGACACCACTCAGCCCCGGCACGACAGTACCCTCGAGTAGGTTCAAGACCTTAAGGCTCCGTAACCAGACTAGTCATCCTTCGCAGCGGTTCCTAAACCCCCGAAGTGGTTCAAAAGGAACCTGATGACTCTCAACTCTCAGGTCACCCTTCGGGATTCAAAAGGAACCTGATGATTCTCAGCTCTCAGGTCACCCTTCAGGGTTTAGAAGGCTTCTGATGACCATAATTTTTCCCTAACAACTCTAAGTCCACCCCAGCGGACAAGGGCTAATTGGTCGGTAGGCACCCGCTTCCGCCCCGGCGCCGGCCTCGGGCTTTCGCTCCAACCTCATCTTGGTCGGCCTCGCTCCGGCTCTTCCTCTCAGCCTTGGCCTTAGCACATGAGTCCCCAAGACAGCTCAAGGACAGAACTCGTTGGTGCCGTGACTAAAAGGGCGTCGCTTGGTTCCGCGCCGTCCCCAATGGACTTTGCCTGCCAGAGTAGCTTTCGAAGCCGGCCTCCAAAGACCCCTCCTTGAATCTTATAGCCTAGCGCTCGTTCAAGCTCACAAAAGCCGTTCAGAACCACCCGGGTTCTCCCTCACGACCAGCGGTTGATTTACCTAGCTGGTCGGGGACCAGATGATTCGAAGGCTTAGTCGGCAGCTCAGATTTTTACCGACTCATTCAAGTTATTGTCAAAAAGATGGACAAGGTGCGGAAGGTAGTCTAAAGGAAAGATCTTCCTAACTGTGAGTGGATCGCTTCAGTCAGAACTCTCTGAATTCATAGGAGAACTCTAAAGGCATTCCTAAATAGTCGTCGCCGGCGCCATGTTACCCCAAGTTAATTATGAGCCTATCCAGAAGCGCGAGTTTCTACAAACCTGTTCGGTTACCCTCATGCCTAAGTCTGGGGACCAGCCGCAGCGCCTCCGACATACATAATGATCACAAATAGAGAAACAAGGCATTTGTAGAATAACTCCTTTTCGTTAATTACTTTAGAGTGATTACAAAATTTGACCCGGGGTCAGTTGCAAAAGGAAAGGAAAAAGAATACAAGGTGCAGAAAACAAAAATGCAAGGCTGTTTAAAGGTTTGCCCGGCCTCGGCTCCTTTCCGTCCTCTTCCTCCTCCGCTGATTATTCACCAAGACCCCCGGGCTGGATCTTTTCAAGGTTGGAGCTGCTGATGTTGAGGGCCACGGACACCTTCACCTTACAAAGTTCGAAACCCTTTACATAGGCGTCGAAACTGGCCTCGGTGACATCCTGCTTGAACTCCGCCGAAACCTTAAAATTGGCAATGGCATTGGTCACTTTGGTCTCAGCCTCCCAGACTTGTGCCTCCGCCCTGGCCTTGGCCTCACGGATTTGTGCTTCGGCTCCAGCCTCGGCCTCCCTGACATGTGCCTCAGCTTCCCAGGCCCTGTTTTCTACCTCCTTGGTGCGAGCGCTGGCCTCGTGAGCATGGGCCACTGCCCCGGCCCGCTCATGGCTCGCATCGATCGCCACTCTCTCTGCCGCGGCAGCCCTTTCCATCGTGGCCCGGACCTCATCCATGGCCATGTCGGTGCGGCCCTCCGATAGTTGGAGCTGGCGGGTCAGCTCCTTGATCCTTTTGCTGGCCAACTCTAGCCTGGCTGACGTCAACACCAGCTTAGCCTCGGCTGCGGAGGCTCGGTTGCTCTCGAATCCAGCCCGGCTCTCCGCTTCCCTCGTTCAGCCACTCAGGTCCTCCTCGCGAGCCATGGCCTCCTCCTACTGCTGAGCAAGCCTCTCGGACAGCGCCCAACTCTGCTCCTTATACTTGTCGGCCCGCCCGAGGGTGCGTGCGAGCGCCTCTCCTGTGTGGGTCACTGCCGCGTGAAGGGCAAAGGCCCCATTGGCCAACTGTACCAAAGAAATTCGTCAGCCTCAAGTCGACCGAGATATGTCAAAAAGAGATTATGATCGAAGGATTACCTGGAGCACATTTACCATCACCATATCAAGGACGGCGGCATGGGATTGTCGCCCCATCTCTTCGTCGGTCGCCGAAGTCCGTGCCCGTGACAGGAGGGTGGCGGCTCGTGCAGCATCCTCCATAGTAAGGAGCCTGGGCGCCGGCCGCGCCGGCCCTCCAAGTGCATCATCGGCCGGCCACCAATCCAGGTGATGCACGGATCGCCGAGACGAGCTCCCCGGCTCGGCCCTGTGCTCGCAGGGCCTCCTCGCCCCAGCATTGGACCTTTTGATAGAAACTACCCCGTCTCCGGCTGTGGGGGGTGCCTTTTCTGTCTCCGGCTCGGTGGGAGCCGGAGGGCTTCTAGCAATTATAGCCTGCCCCACCTCAGCTAAATCGGCGGCGGCAGGGACTTCCTCCTCTGGATCCAACACCACTATGACGGCCTCGGCGGTGGCTGGAATCTCTCCCTCTTCCGTTTCGGCCCCGGCTAGCCCGAGGACCGCTCCTTCAGCCGGTGCCTCCCTGACCGGCTCTTCCGCAAGCGCCTGGGATGCGGGGGTTATGGGGTCTCGGTCGGTTCGGCATGGGCTCCTCTCTGTGCCCTCTTAGCTGGCCTCACCTGCTCGCCTGCTGCTAGCCTCTTCTGGCATGTGAGGGTCTCAAATTTCTCCGCAGGAATTTTCATTGCTACACAAAAAACACACATCAGTAAAAAAAAAAAGAAAAAGAAAAGAAGAAGAAGAAGAAAAGGAGAGACGGGGGCGAGGTAACGAATGACGAAATGAATAAGGGCAATGCCTGGACAGGGGCAAGAGGAATGGGTTTCTGTTGGCCCAGATGGCAACCCAAGAGGGGGGGGTGAATTGGGTTCTTTAAAAAATTAGCCTTTTTAAAATAGTTTGCTTGTGATTTATGATGGCAAATGCAAGGTAACTATAAAGAGCAGTGAATAAGATAGAGATAGAGAAAGAGACAATGGAACACGGCAAACACAAAAGATTTTATAGTGGTTCGGTGTATCCAACACCTACGTCCACTCCCAAGATCACTTGGGTCCACACTATAATCACCCTAGATTACAGCAGAGTTGTTTTACAAGCTCACAACTCGAACTTGTTGTTTTCCCGGGTGCACAACGAACCCAGCTGGTTTTCAAGGGCTCACCAGCACAAAAACCCTAACCCAAGCTTAACCAAGCTTGAACCGAGGTAAAACTACCTCCTCTAGTTCAATCCCCCAGATTGAACTAGGCACAAACAAAATAAGTATTGTTTTTGAAATACAAAGCTCCTCAATGAGCAAATATACAAATTAAGAATAACAAGGTTTAGAAAAGCCTGATTTGTAGATAGGTTGGCTTTTGAGCTTTTCTTCTTTTCTTCTTTTCTTCTTCTCCTTGCTGGATTGAATCAAGCCTCAGCTCCGATTCTTCACAGTTGAAGCAGTTGAGAAGAGTTGAAAAGCAAGAAATGAATCTCCTTTCTCCAAGTTGGGAAATCCGCCAAGACTTTGATTTTGAACGCTTTGGATTCCTCTTGAGCTTTTGGAGTGGAGTGGATTTGAGCTAGAAGGTTTTCCTCTTAAGATTCAAGCTCTCGGATTTTTGAAATGGGATTTGTCTATCTCAGATTTTCTCTCTTTTTCTTTCTATTTTTTCGTTCTTTTTTTTGAACAATAGACTTCCCTTTTTATAGATTTCTTTCACACCATTTTTGGAAGAAAACTATCCGTTGGAGTGTACCTTGTATCAAAATATATCCGTTAGAAATAAGGTAAAATAGAAATATTACCGTTAGAGCTGATCTGGCAACTTGATTTTTCGTTCCAGGTGGGTTGGAGTCGACTCTAACTTTTCTGGAGTCGGCTCTAGCTCGAGGCATTTCAAAACGGTATTTCTGGAGTCGTCTCTGGCTTTTCTGGGGTCGACAAGAACCTTTTCCGGAGTCGACTCTAACTTACCCGGAGTCGACTCTAGGTCGGGGCCAGAAAAATCGACTTTCTGCTTCTTCTGTGAGAGTCGACTCTAACAGTCTCGGAGTCGACTCTAACGTCCGTGCCAGTTCCGGAGTCGGCTCTGTGATTCTCGGAGTCGACTCTAATGTCTGCAATTCTTACCTAGACATTAGATTCGATCCAGAACACTATGTAACTCCTGATTTTGATCATTCAATAGTCTTATAATCTGAAACACTAAATCAAAATCATCAGAGCCTTCAAGAGTTATACTCAGATAGTTTGTTAATCATCAAAATCATCAATTGGGTCAACAATCTCCCCCTTTTTGATGATAACAAAAACTTTGAGTATATGCATTCAAAAATTCAATCAAACTAAGGATTATAGTCATTTTGAACTTTAAACATTTGAAATTTAGGTTTTGATGCCAATGTTCAACGTAAACTTTAAAATTGTGCATGAGTTCAATATAATCCATCAATTATGAATATTTAATCTTAATGTGCATAAAATTGCAAATGAGCTTTTTGTTAAGCTCCCCCTGCATATAAGCATCAAATTTTAACAGATTAACATTTCAAGTCATTTTGCATAAACAATTAATTCTCCCCCTTTCTTTCTTTCTTTATGCATATATAACCATTTCTCCCTTCATTAAAATTTTCAAGTCTTTGCATATTCAATATTCATATTCAATCTTTCTTTGCATACAACCTTCTTTTATTAAACCTTTGCATATTCAACCATCTCAACCATCTCTCCCCCTTTTTTGTTATCAGAAATAAGGAGAGTATTAGATAAAGAAAGTTATATAAAAATTGTAGACTCAATAAAGCATAGGGATCCAAGCAATCAATATTTGAAAAAGTGAAATTGTATTTCATAAGCAAGAACCATTACATTAGTTGATTCATTTACATTTCAAAATGAAATACATTAGATATTCAAAAACTTCCTAAGTACAAACTATCAAACTCAAAATCAAGGTCAAATGTGTTTGAATACAATTTTCTTCAGATGACCTATTATCCATTACATCATCCTTTTGTGATTTCTTAAAATTTTCAAGGCAAGCTTCGATTTGAGAGACTGCAAGGTCAATATCCTTCTTCAATTGACCCGTTGCATGAACATACGATCCTGATCCATCGGCAATGCCTTCCATCCTTTCGAAGATCTTGTGAAGCTCAGCACCAAAGGATTCAACAGAACTGCCTAAGGTAAAGGATAGCATGTCCAGTCTCGAATTTAGTTCTTCTTTCAACAGATTAAAGTCTTCTTTTAATTTAGAAATTTCTTGAGATCTCTGGCTATCATACTCAGCAAGCAAACCTCTTAACTGATCAAGTTGCTCATCAGAGAATCTTCCAGAATTTATTATAGGCTGATGTGGAGGTGAGGGAATAGAACTGGGTCCGGCCTCTGAAGGTCCAGCTGAAGAAGGTCCCGCAATAGATGGATCAGGGACAGATGGTCCCTCAGTGGATGGTCCCGGGATGTCTTCTACTCTGGTTCCTCTGCACTTTCTCTTCTGCTCTTTCCTCTCTTCCTCCTTTATCCAAACACCATTTACTTTCTTGAAGCCCATTCGATGAATAGTAGAAATGCTATAATAATCAGTGTGTCTCAGTTTTCTTAAAGGTTCATTTTCCATAATGAGCACACCCTGGCTTCTAAAGACTAGTGTCAGAATCATACCGTATGGCAGTGTTGATCTCTTCTTTGTAGCTGCCTCTGCCATGTATCCAATCATCATGCCAGCTAAATTGACTGGCCTTCCAGTTATAATGCAGTCCATCAACAGAACGTCTCGCTCCGAGACATACTCGAATCTCCCTAATTTTTGGAAATAAGATTCTTCCACATATATTATGCAATAATCTGAGTTCTAGGTTCAACTGATTTGCAAAGATTTCTTCAAACTCAGTCACATCTCTCCCTAGCATCCTTGTCAGTGCCCCACTTCTATCCTCATGTTGATATTCCATCAATCCGATAGTGGGCATTTCTAATAGGTTTCCAAGAATCTCCGAGGTAATGGTCACTCTTGTTCCTCTTACAATGCTTATTAAACCACCTTCTCCTCTGCTTAATCCATTGTAAAACTCTCTTACTAAAGCAGGATAAGTGGGTAAATCAAGTGAGCAAAATTTTTCCCATCCCATTTCCTTTAAATTTCTTCCAATAGAGAACCCTTCCGATTCAAATAAATCAAAGTTTACTTTTCTCCCAGTGGTAATGGTCTTACCAGCTAAATGGTCAACCTTTGGTGAAGATGGTGAAGGAGGGAATCCTCTTGAGTGGCCGAAGAGGAAGAAGGCGAGGGTTGCCTCCGAACAGTGCGTCTCTTCGTTGGAACGGATGCTCCACCGACGAATCCGCGCCTCTTAGGAGCCATTGAGAAGATTGGAAGGTTAATCAAGGGTTTTGAGTAGATTTGGGGAAGTTGGAAAGGTTTTGGAGTTCTTTGGATAGGTTTAGGAGACGATTGGAATGATTGGGGGTCGACTCCGCCTTTTTATTTTTGACCTAGCTCGACTTAGAGTCGACTCCCGAAAACTGGGTGTCGGCTCCGAACCAGAAAATCTGTCAGCGCTCGTATTAGAGTCGGCTCCACAAAAGCCAGAGTCGGCTCTAATCACTTAGACAGAACATCAAAAACTCAGGTGTCGACTCCACAAACTGTCAGAGTCGACTCTAACAGTTTCAGAGATAAAAAATTAAGTTTCAAGAATTTGAAACTATTCAAATTAATCATCAAATTATAGATTAATGTTCTTTAGCAATTGGGGAAACAATGAATCAAGATCTAGATAGATTTCCTTATTGAAATATCAAGATTTTTCAAGAAAATGATGAAATCTAGATAGATGTCCTTAAGAGTTTCAGAAAACTATTCCAAAGGATCACAAACTCCTAATTCTCCTCTAAGATAACAAATCTCTCTTCACTTAAGGGTTTTGTTAATATATCTGCAAGTTGTTCTTCAGTATTCACATAATCAAGACAAATTTCATTATTGGCTACATGTTCTCTTATAAAGTGATATCTTATTTCAATATGCTTTGTTCTTGAATGTTGAATTGGATTTTTAGTTAGATTTATTGCACTTGTATTATCACATCTTATAGGTGTCTTATCAAGTGTGATACCATAGTCTTCAAGTTGTCTCTTAATCCATAGGATTTGAGCACAGCAACTTCCAGCTGCAACATATTCTGCTTCCGCAGTAGATAATGCAACCGAATTTTGCTTTTTGCTAAACCATGAGATTAAGTTACTTCCTAAAAATTGGCATGCACCACTTGTGCTTTTTCTATCTAACTTGCATCCGGCATAATCAGAATCTGAGTATGCAATTAGATTTAATGTGGAGTCTCTAGAATACCATAAACCTACATTTTTTGTTCCACTTAAGTATCTTAGTATTCTTTTAACAGCTATTAAGTGTGATTCTTTAGGTTCTGATTGAAATCTAGCACATAAACATACAGAAAACATAATATCTGGTCTACTTGCGGTTAAATAAAGAAGGGATCCGATAATACCTCGATAATACTTTTGATCAACCTTTTTACCTTCTTCATCTTTGTCCAGCTTGCATGAAGGACTCATTGGTGTTCCGAGGGGTTTAATTGATTCCATACCAAATTTCTTTAAAATCTCTCTTGTGTACTTTGTTTGGTTGATAAAGATACCCTCTTTGCTTTGTTTGATTTGGAGTCCAAGGAAGAAGTTGAGTTCTCCCATCATGCTCATCTCGAATTCTCCCTGCATTAACTTGGCAAATTCTTGACATAGAGAATCGTAGTAGCACCAAAAATAATGTCATCAACGTATATTTGTACTACAAGTAAATCTTTACTTTTTCTTTTCAAAAATAATGTTTTATCAACATTTCCTCTTGTGAAATCATTTTCAATTAAAAATTTACTTAGTCTATCATACCAAGCTCTAGGTGCTTGTTTCAAACCATATAATGCCTTGTGTAATTTAAAAACGTGATTTGAAAATTCATGATCTTCAAAACCTGGTGGTTGTTCTACATAAACTTCTTCATTTATAAAACCATTTAAAAATGCGCTTTTAACATCCATTTGAAATAAGTTAAAATTCATATGACATGCAAATGCAAGTAAAAGTCTAATGGCTTCTAATCTAGCTACTGGTGCAAAGGTTTCATCAAAATCAATACCTTCTTCTTGATTATATCCTTTTGCAACAAGTCTAGCTTTGTTTCTAATTACTATGCCATTTTCATCTAGTTTATTTCTAAAAATCCATTTTGATCCTATAACTGAATGATTTTTAGGTCTTTCCACTAAAGTCCATACATTATTTCTTGTAAATTGATTTAATTCTTCTTGCATTGCTAACATCCAATTATTATCTTTTTCAGCTTCTTCTATAGTTTTAGGTTCAATTTGTGATACAAATGCAAGATGATTACTAATATTTCTCATATATGATCTAGTTCTTATTCCTTGAGATGGATCACCTATAATCAATTCCTTGGGATGACTATGAGCATATCTCCAGTCTCTTGGAAGATCTATATCATTATGATCAATATTGACATCATCGTCCTTATGTGAATCATCATCTTTAGCTTCTTGCTCATGATCTGAAGATACTTCAATATTAAGTTTTTCAAGATCTTTTTCAATTATGTTTGTATCTTCCTCATCATCAAGCTTTTCAGAACTAGATGCTAAAGACTCATCGAAAACTATATGAATGGATTCTTCAACTACTAAGGTTTTCTTGTTAAATACTCTATAAGCTTTACTAGTTGTTGAATATCCTAAAAAGATTCCTTCATCAGATTTAGCATCAAATTTTCCTAAATTGTTTTTACCATTATTATGAATGAAACATTTACATCCAAATGCATGAAAGTATTTTATATTGGGTTTTCTTTCATTCCATAATTCATAAGGTGTTTTCTTTAAGATTGGTCTTATTAGGCTCTATTTAAGATGTAACATGCTGTGTTAATAGCTTCCGCCCAAAAGTACTTTGGTAGGTTACTTTCGCATAGCATGGTACGGGCCATGTCTTCTAGAGTCCTATTTTTCTTTCAACTACACCATTTTGTTGTGGAGTCCTAGGGGCTGAAAAATTATGATTAATACCATTTTCAGTGCAAAAACTTTCAAATAAGTGATTTTCAAATTCTGTTCCATGATCACTTCTTAGAGACACTATGGTAGTGTTTTTCTCATTTGTGACTTTCTTGAAGAATTTCAGAATATCGAGAAAGTCTCATCTTTGTGAGCTAAAAACATTACCCAAGTAATCTAGAATAATCATCTACAATCACTAGACCATATTTCTTTCCTCCTAGACTTGTGGTTCTAGTTGGTCCAAAAAGGTCCATGTGAAGTAGCTCTAATGCCCTAGAAGTTGAAACAACATTTTTAGATTTGAAAGAACTTCTAGTTTGTTTTCCAAATTGACATGCATCACATATTTTTTGTTTTCAAAAACTAGTTTAGGTAAGCCTTTAACTAAATCCATTTTAATTAATTTTGAAATAAGGTGTGTGCTTGCATGACCTAATCTACGATGCCACAACCAACTAATTTCATTTATGTTAGCATTGTCAGCAATTAAGCAATGATCACTCAAAGATAATTTTCTAGATCAACCAAGTAAACATTGCCATGTCTATAACCAGTAAATACAATGCTATCATCAATAGAATTAGTTACAGTGCATATTGAAGATTTAAATGAAACATTAAAGTTTTTATCACATAATTGGCTTATACTAATTAGATTATGCTTCAAACCATCAACATAAAGTACATTATCAATAAATATAGATGGAGTTATGCGAACTTTACCAAGGCCCATAATTTGACCTTTACCGTTATCGCCAAACGTCACAACTCCACCTTTCTTTTCTTCCAGGGTGATGAATTCATCTTTGTCACCCGTCATATGTCTTGAGCAGCCACTATCAAGGTACCACTTTTTCTTTGATCTTTTGGCTACAAGACATTCCTGCAACATAATTTAAACTTTATGTTTAGGTACCCAAGCTTTCTTGGGTCCTTCATGGTTAGTAGCAATAAAGATTGTTCCTTTCGGAACCCAAATTTTCTTTCTTTTAGAGTTTAGTTTTTCATTATTACTTATTGTTTTGCACTCAAAAGATTTATGTCCTTTTTGATTACATTTAAAACAAGTAATATTACTTTGGTTAGCTTTTACAAAAATATTTTTCAATGATTTTTTTTCTAGATGTGTTATACCCTAAACCTGCTTTGTTAAAAACTGCTTTTTGACTATTTAAAATCATATTTAGTTTAGTTGAGCTTAGAGTAAATTTCTCAACAATGTCTTTATACTTTTTAACATCTTTCTTTAGAAAATCATTTTCATTAGTGATTGATTCTTTTTCTTTAATTAGATTTTCATTTTCAGATTTAATCAAATCAATCTTATGAACACAATCATTCTTTTCATTAAAAAGTGTTTCCTTTTTATCTTTTAAATCTTTAACTACTAGATTTAATTTATTTTTCTCTTTAATTAAATTTAAGTTTTCAGTTTTTAAAGATTTGTGTTTCTTTTTCAAAGCTTTGAAATCAATCATCAATTCATTGAAAGCTTCAAACATTTCATCAAATGTAAATTCATCATCGGGGGTTTCGGTGCTTACTTCTTCGTTGTCGTCCGCCATGAAGCAAACATTTGCAACTTCTTTTTGTTCTTCTTCTTCAGAAGAAGACTCTTCACTGTCAGTCCAAGTTGCCATGTAGGCCTTTTTCTTTTTCTTATAGGCCTTCTTAAGTAAAGGACAGTCATATCTAAAATGCCCTGGCTTTTTACATTCATAACATACTAAGGGCTCCTTCTCTTTGTCCTTGTCCTTTTTCTTATCCTTTTCTTTTTCTCCTTCCATTTTGATCCAAATCTTTTCTTGTGGAAGGGCCTCCTTCTTTGCATAAACTTCTTGAATTTCCTTGCAAGGAGGGCTGTCTCATCATCATCATCCTCTTCATTACCGCTGCTGCTATCTTCAACTTTTGCAGCCTTGAGGGCGATGGTCTTCTTCTTTCTTGACTCATCCTCATTGACATGTTGTTTAACTTGAAGTTCATGAGTCATTAGCGAACCAAGAAGCTCTTCCAATGGTAGGATGTTTAGATCTTTGGCTTCTTGTATGGCTGTCACCTTGGCTTCCCAAGTCCTTGGAAGTGACCTAAGAATTTTGCGAACAAGCTCAGAGTTAGTATAAACTTTTCCAAGACTTTTTAAACCATTCACAATATCAGTGAATCTAGTGAACATGCATGTGATGGTTTCATTTTGTTCCATGGTAAATAATTCATATTTATGAACCAAAATATTTATCTTTGATTCTTTTACTTGGTTAGTTCCTTCATGTGTTATTTCCAACCTATCCCAAATTTCTTTTGCGGAATTACATGTTGAGATTCGGTTGAATTCATTAGAATCTAAGGAACAATACAAAATGTTAATGTCTTTAGCATTTAATTGTGCCATTCTTCTATCATTATCATTCCAATCCCTTTCGGACTTAGGAACAATAGTGCCATCTACTAAGTGTGTGGGTGTACTAGGTCCATTTATTATTACTCCCCATAATTCATAGTCAGAAGCTTGAATGAATATTCTCATTCTAGCTTTCCAATATGAATAGTTGGTTCCATTAAATAAAGGAGGTCTATTCGTAGAATGACCTTCAGCAAAACATGAACCACTTTGTGTTGCCATAAGCATCTTTAGCCCTTGATCGTGAGATCAAATTCTAAATGAGCACTTGCTCTGATACCAATTGTTGGCCCAGATGGCAACCCAAGAGGGGGGGTAAATTGGGTTCTTTAAAAATTAGCCTTTTTAAAATAGTTTGCTTGTAATTTATGATGGCAAATGCAAGGTAACTATAAAGAGCAGTGAATAAGATAGAGATGAGAAAGAGACAATGGAACACGGCAAACACAAAAGATTTTATAGTGGTTCGGTGTATCCAACACCTACGTCCACTCCCAAGAATCACTTGGGACCACACTATAATCACCCTAGATTACAGCAGAGTTGTTTTACAAGCTCACAACTCGAACTTATTGTTTTTCCGGGCGCACAACGAACTCAGCTAGTTTTCAAGGGCTCACCAGCACAAAAACCCTAACTCAAGCTTAACCAAGCTTGAACCGAGGTAAAACTACCTCCTCTAGTTCAATCCCCCATATTGAACTAGGCACAAACAAAATAAGTATTGTTTTTGAAATACAAAGCTCTCAATGAGCAAATATACAAATTAAGAATAACAAGGTTTAGAAAAGTCTGATTTGTAGATAGGTTGGCTTTTGAGCTTTTCTTCTTTTCTTCTTCTCCTTGCTGGATTGAATCAAGCCTCAGCTCCGATTCTTCACAGTTGAAGCAGTTGAGAAGAGTTGAAAAGCAAGAAATGAATCTCCTTTCTCCAAGTTGGGAAATCCGCCAAGACTTTGATTTTGAACGCTTTGGATTCCTCTTGAGCTATTTGGAGTGGAGTGGATTTGAGCTAGAAGGTTTTTCCTCTTAAGATTCAAGCTCTCGGATTTTTGAAATGGGATTTGTCTATCTCAGATTTTCTCTCTTTTTCTTTCTATTTTTTCGTTCTTTTCTTTTGAACAATAGACTTCCCTTTTTATAGATTTCTTTCACACCATTTTTGGAAGAAAACTATCCGTTGGAGTGTACCTTGCATCAAAATATATCCGTTAGAAATAAGGTAAAATAGAAATATTACCGTTAGAGCTGATCTAGCAACTTGATTTTTCGTTCCAGGTGGGTTGGAGTCGACTCTAACTTTTCTGGAGTCGGCTCTAGCTCGAGGCATTTCAAAACGGTATTTCTGGAGTCGTCTCTGGCTTTTCTGGGGTCGACAAGAACCTTTTCCGGAGTCGACTCTAACTTACCCGGAGTCGACTCTAGGTCGGGGCCAGAAAAATAGACTTTCTGCTTCTTCTGTGAGAGTCGACTCTAACAGTCTCGGAGTCGACTTTAACGTCCGTGCCAGTTCCAGAGTCGGCTCTGTGATTCTCGGAGTCGACTCTAATGTCTGCAATTCTTACCTAGACATTAGATTCGATCCAGAACACTATGTAACTCCTGATTTTGATCATTCAATAGTCTTATAATCTGAAACACTAAATCAAAATCATCAGAGCCTTCAAGAGTTATACTCAGATAGTATTGTTAATCATCAAAATCATCAATTGGGTCAACAGTTTCTGTGCTCTCCGACTGCCGGGGCCAGCTCGGCCTCATACAAGTTCTCCTTGGACAGGAGTTCCTTGTAAGAAGGAATCTAGGAGGACGAGAGAAGGTGGTAGAGTTCCCCGTCCTTATTTCTCACAGCCAAGTTCTCGTTGGAACTGACGTCCGGTTCCCCCCAGTCGGTCCTCACTCCCTCCACATGGGCGAAAAGGAATCGAGATTTCCACCCCCTAATTTTGGATGGAAGACCTAAAGGAAGGGCCCTACCCGGCCTAGCAGTAAAAACCCACCAGGCTCCTTCGCCCTGGCGGCATAGCTTATAGAAAGCTCGGAATAGAGACAGACTGGCCGCGGAACCCTGAAAATGACAAAGGATGACGAAGGTGCAGAAGATCCAAATCGAGTTCGGAGTCAACTGCGCCGACACTAACCTATGTCTATTCAGAAGGTTCAAGAAAAAGGAATGGAAAGGAAGCCGCAGCCCGCACCGAAAGAACTCTTCGTACAGAGCAACCCGACCTAGAAGGATGGAGGTCACTTTGTCTTCAAGTCCCAATGCGGACATATAGATGAAATCAGGAACCCTATACATGACCCTAAGGGCCTTTACCTCTTCGGGGGTCATGGTGGAAGCTATCCCCCCCGGCCCCGCCTGGTCAAGGCTAACTGCCGGAGGAGATGTCGAACGATGGGAAGAAATGGGAACTGCTCTCACCGAGGGTTGGTCGCTTGCCCCCGGCCGGTCGTGGATCGTGACCCCGCCTAACGGCCGGGGCATTTGGCTAATAGTCAAGGTGTGGTCCTCACTGGGGGAAGGAGACGACTCTTCTACTGGCCTCTTACCCTCCCTAATGGCCCTACGGTCCATGGGTCAAGGGTGAAGGATAAAAAATGGAGACTAACCTGAAAGTTGGGAAGAAGACGAAGGTTGAAGGTCTCAGTTTGCAGGGAAGCTTAAAGAGGAAGAAGGCATGAAGCAATTGCAATGTAAAGCTCTCCCCCGAGCATGTGGAGCGCCTTTTATACCCCAATTTCAAATCGCATCGCCTGAGAATGCACCGCATGGCCTTCACCCATTGTGCCGGGTTCTCAGGTGCTGGCCATTTTGCCCACACCCGGGGCGTGCTACCTCGGTTTCGCCGAGGAGTGGGATCTCCGGCCAATAGCGCTACTTGGAAAGCGGGGAGGCATTGATGGCGCCTACCTTTCTCCCATTGAGACAACCGGAGCTGACTTCAGCGCCTACCTACCACATGATTACGGAAGATTTTCGAAGCGACATTGCCTCGGGAAGGCACGTCGATTCACTAGACCATTGAAGGTGCCCGTAACTGGTCATCAATTTTTGAATTCTCGCGCCCCTTTCGCCCAAAGGACGGCTGACGTGTGGCCCTTCGCACTCAGGAGCGGAAGGGCATCTGATGTGGCTAATGATGTAGCTAATAAAGCCACCGGGGTAATCATGGCAAAATCAACCACGTGGCACAAACATATCCCGTTGGCCCCGGCGTCTCCAAGGTAGCCGAGGCGGCCCCGACCTCTTCAAGTCGGCCCCGTCCACCCCGGTGTGTCCAAGGTAGCCGAGGCGGCCCCGACATCTTCAGGTTGGCCCTGTTCGCCCCGACGTCTCCAAGATAGCCGAGGCGGCCCCGACCTCTTCAGGTCAGCCCCATCCGCCCCGGCATCTCCAAGTTAGCCGAGGTGGCCCCGACCTCTTCAGGTCGGCCTCGTCCGCCCCGGCGTCTTCAAGGCAGCCGAGGCGGCCCCGATCTCTCTAGGTCGGCCCCATCCACCCCGACGTCTCCGAATTAGCCGAGGCGGCCCCGACCTCTTCAGGTCAGCCCCATTGGCCTCGGCATCTCCAAGGTAGTCGAGACGGCCCCAACCTCTTCAGGTCGGCCCCGTCCTCCCCGGCATCTTCAAGATAGCCGAGGTGGCCCCAACCTCTTCAGGTCGGCCCCGTTCATCTCAGCGTCTCCAAGATAGTGAGGCGGCCCCGATCTCTCCAGGTCGGCTCCGTCCGCCCTGACATCATCGAATCAGCCATGGCGGCCCCGACCTCTTCAGGTCAGCTCCGTCCGTCCCGACGTCTCCAAGGTAGCCGAGGCGGCCCCGACCTCTCTAGGTCGGCCCCGTCCGCCCCGATCTCTCCAGGTCGGCCCCGTCCGCCCTAACGTCTCCGAATCAGCCGAGATGGCCCCAACCTCCTAAGGTCGGCCCCACATCTGCCAGAATCTTCAACTTTTTGACCAGTGCAGCCTGATGCAATCAAGCCCGCCTACCGCAGGACCACACTGTCAATGGGGCCAGGCCCACCTACCGGCTGACTCCGTCGTCTGATGGGACTTGGCCCACCAACCGCCGGGTCCCCTCTCGGATAGGATAGGATCCACCAATCAGCCCTAAATTCACGTAATCCCTACGTGTCCTGCGGATGTCTCCCCCTCACGGAATGTCACGTGGCTAATCCCGATGCAGGTCCCAACTACCTATAAAAGGGTAAGTCTGCGAGAAATTAAGGTATGCGAACATAAGCCCCATCTTGTTCTATTATCCCAGAGAAACTCCATCTCTAGAGCTTTCTCTGCCTTAAAGAGCTTCCTCGAGCTCCTCTTCAGTTGTGACCTCGATTGCTGATTTGGGCATCGGAGGGTCCCCACCGGAGAATCCCTCCGGTCTTGGGACTTCTTGCAGGTCATCTGGCTGGGCGAAAATCTCTTCGGCGACTAGATCAATCTTTCCGGCATTCAACACTGGTGATCGGGCGTTATCAACTAGCATCTAATCCGATTGGATTTAGAGCACACACTAACAAAGTTTTCTTTAAATAACTTGGTTTTATTTGATTTTGTAGAATACCATTACGAGAGAGATGGGAGTCTGACCATCGAGTCAGGAGAAATTCTTGAGCAGACCTCGTTTATCATGTGAGATGTAGACCAGATCGGTTAAAAAGCCAAATTTTAAAGATTTTCAACAGCCAAATTAACTTCTGTATCTATGATTAGAGTTAAACCAGATTAGGAGGTTTATTTGGAAATTTATTAAAACTATTCCGGTTAAATATATCTCTCTCTCTTCACGCAAGGTTATACTAAACCGCAGATAAATTTTGGTTTTAAATTACATAAATCTATAGCAATTTACCTAGGGCGAGTAAATTGTGTGGATGGTTACGTTATAGCTCAGTTTCAAATTAAACTTCAACGAGTCAGGAAATAGAGAACAAATTGTGGATTAGAATAATTTAGGTCCAACTTTATCTCACATTCTAAGCCCATTTGAGTCGGAATGAATGAGGTTTAGGCTTAGCTCAGCCTAATTTGGCTTCCCACATCAGCGATTGTCTGAAAATTCGTCGCATCACTCCCGTGGACGCATTGACCCTGACATGTTTGTCGAAATGACATAAAGAAAAAGCCACTACAGCCACGAACCTGGACCACCCAAACCTTGATCAAGGCGGGTGTAACCCCCCGTAATTTATTATTGGGAATGTAACTCTTAGTATTTATTTTGGGGACACATGACATCTTGACTTCCTTCTGACGTTTAGGTCCCAATGCTACGTCTGGTTTCTTGGGTCTTCGCGTGTCGGATGGATTTCCATTTTCTATTGATCCGAGGTGTCGCATAGGAGAATAAAAGGAGTTGGAGGATGACTCCCTCCTTCACCCTGGCGCACACCTCCATTAGGTAATCCCCTGGTATCCAGAGAGAGAGAGAGCGAGAGAAAGAGAGAGACAGAGAGAGAGCGTGAGAGGCAGAGAAAGAGAAAGCGGGACAGGGGGACCGGACGAACCTTGGTTCAGGCCTGGCGGCGTGCTCGCCGCCTTGCCGGGCCTGAGCTTTGGTCGGCGACCCCGCCGGCACCGGGGGAGGTGTCCGGCGGGGTGGTGGTGGAGAGAGAGAAGAGAGAGGGCCAATCGGCCCTTCTCTCGCGCAGTGGCGGAAGCCGAATTGATTGGTTCAGGCCCGGTGGCATGCTCGCCGCCTCACCGGGCCTGAGCTCCGGCCTGTCGCCTCCACCGGCGCCGGGCGTGCGTGCCGGCCAAGGTGGCCGGCCGTGCCGCCGGCACAGTATTATGCCGCGCGGGTCGTGAGAGAGAATTAGTGAGATGAGAGAGAATTTGGGTGTGAGGGTGCGGCCGGCTCTGGTCCGGCCAACGGCGGCCAGACCGGCCCCAATTTAGCCGGATTCGATGCCGGCGCGATGAATTCCACGCGGGAGCAGCAGAGAGAAAGAGAGAGAGGGAGAGAAATTGAGATAGATAGAGGGGGAAAGGAGGCCGGCCGCGGCGGCGGCCGGCTCCGGCCCGGCCTCTGGTGGCCGGGCCGGACGGAATTAGGCCGGCGGCGGCCCTGGCCGCCGGCCGAAAGCTGTCCTCTGTTTCAGGCGAAACAGGGGATCGGGATCGAGTGGGTTGTGATGAACTGGGCCGGCTAGGCCGGCCGGTTCAGGGCCTATTGGGCCGTGCAGCGTACTGATTTGGGACTGGTTTTTGGGCCCCGTAACGGGTCGGGATTAGCAAAATAATTATATGGCTAGAATCTGGGTGAATTTTAGTTTCTTGGGGTATTTTTACTTCCTCAATTGGGTGTGTATAGTGGGAGATATTCGAGCCCAAAGTTGGGCCTGTGAACTAGTTTGGGTAGAATTCTAAGGGTCGTTTTAATATTCTTTTCTAATAAATTAATTGTGTAAAATGATCCTGTAGGTGCTCAGACATCTGACTAGCTGATATATATACCTGTTGGATTGCGCACTGAGGTAAGTAAGCCAGTTATTAGTATTTAATAAATTATTCAGTATATAAATATTTTAAATTATAAATTATATTGTGATATGAAGAATTGTTATGACTAAATTGTAAGTAGATGAGTACATTGTTGTTTATGTGCTTTGATTGGAAATGATTTCATATGTGGATGCTATGCATGAGAGATGCAGTTATTATGACATTGATGTGATATATTACATGCAATTGTTAAGTAAGTATAATCCACTGTTTATGCAATATGAAGATGTATTGATATGTTTGTGCATGATGTGAGGTGCTGTCATGTGTCTCCGCGGTTCTCCTTTATCATGTCATACCACACACACATGTCTAGAGGATGTGTTCTGCTTGTTTATGCCACCTACACGTCTAGAGGATGTGTTCTGCTTGTTTATGCCATTCACACGTCTAGAGGATGTGTTCTGCTTGGGTTCGAGATGGCATCACGCATCTAGAGGATGTGTTCTGAGTTACTATGAGGTGACATCACACATCTAGAGGATGTGTTCTGCTTGGTTCGATGTGGCATCACACATATAGAGTATGTGTTCTGGTGGATTATGATATGGCGTGACCCTGGTATCTGGATCCTTTCAGTAGGGGGATGCTTGTTGGTACACTATTGAGATATTGCAGGGCCGTGGGTCACATTTACAGTTACCATTAAGAGTATAAACAGTGGGTTTACTTACATTGCATGTTTAAGTATTTGTGGAATGTTTAAGCATGCAAATCATTTATATACTTATTGATTGTTATGCTATGATTTGACTGTATAACGTGGCTTACTTACTGAGTGTAAGCTCACAAAAATCTTACAATGTTTTTGTCGGAGCCACGAGGTTGAAGATGGATGGTTGGGGTGATGGATCTTCTATTAATTAAATCAAGACCATTATTTTGTTGTAACCCCAGTATTGCTTATGTGTAGGGCTTGATGCCCAAACTTTATTATTGTGGTGTGTAAGGGTTTGTAACCCAAAACTTTTAGTATTCAGTGATGATTTGGCTTGATTATATATATAATTGTGTTATGTGTGAAAAATTTTGTGATGCCTTGCATGTCCGGCACGCGGCGGGTTGTCACCCTAGCCCAATATTTGGGTCTGGGGCGTGACAGCTTTAGTGGTATCAGAGCTCAGGTTATGACCCTAGGGACACGGACATATTGACATGATAATACGTAGAGAACATATGACCCTAGGGACACAAACATATTGACATGATAACACATAGAGAACATATTTTGATGACATTATACTTAGGGAAACCTGACACTTTAGCTTAGGATGATATGGAAACAATTATGACTTTCAAGGAATTTCATGAATTATGCTTTGGAAGCTTGAAATTTAAAGTTTATCAAGATATTAATTGAATTACAAATTTGATAGGGATTAAGAATGAACCATCGCAAGCCAATGATATTGTGAGACTCCCAAGCTGGTGACCTTGACCAATGGGGAGGCCAAGGGGCTTCTAGAGGTTTTAGCTCCATTAAACTTGTTGGAAATGATTTGTAGCACCTTTAAATAATATAGGAGATGAAATTTTAATTGGATATGCAATAAAAGATAGATGAATATACGGAATAAACATAATAGTAAAAAATTGCAATTGATGACTAATATGACTAAGATATCATCATTATGTTCATATTGCAAATGAGTTGATATGTGGATTTGGAGTTAGTAAATTTAAATTTGAATGTGGATGTATATAATGAATTTTATTTGTAGAACTTACATTGTTGATATTGTAAGTTTAAGATTATGAGCTAATCTGCCGGTTATATAGATGATTAATATTGATGATATTTTGAGAATGAAATAGTTAATTACATGTTTTTGATCTATCACAATTGAGTACTTTTGAATTTGAGTCTGGATGGATAAGTATATATAGTGAATTTTACTAAGAGAATTTTTATTATGGATATTGCATGTTCAAAACTGATTGTTAATTTGCTAGATGTGGAGATGGTTGATATTGATGCTAATGAAATAGTTGACTGCATATTATATCTTGATGGACCATTTAGGAAGAATATAAAATTTTAAATTCTGAGATAATTACTGTTTAAGTTTTTGAGAATAGTAGACTCTATTAATCTTTAGAACTAATTTTGACTATAAATGATCAAATATTTTGATGCTAGACAGTGAAAGATTTTAGCAATAATGAGAATAAGATAAACTCCACTGATAAAAAATTTCATGAGGATTTTCATCAGTTAATAGATTTCTAAATCAAGATATATATTATTAATTTATTGTGCATACTTATTGTACCTTTCTTCATAGTTCCTAAGGAGATATCTTTCTCTAGGATGGATAAATTATCAATCAGCCATAAGTGGCATAATTATTGTTAAGAAAATAGGAGGGAGATGATTTTATTTTTGATTATTATCAGTTATGGATTATGGTTAAGGGTACATCTATTATCACTTTCAAGTCATAGAGAGATTACTATAATTTTAAATTATATCTTTCGAATGGTAAGTGCATTTTCAATCTTGATTGACCTTATAAGTCTTGTATCCATCTGAGCTAGATTAGTGAAGTCACTTTGAGATATTTGAAGGGTTTAAATTAGTTGGTCATGTTGTGGCATGAGACATTGCATAATCTATAGGTGATTTTGATAGTCATTGGTAACGAAATAATTGATTCAAGAATTTGAATCATTTAAATTGCATTATTTATTGAGGATATACTGACCTATTCAAGAGAAATTGATTGATTATGATGGTATTATTGAAGAGGTAAAATAATTATACTGATAATTAATGATGGCACTATTATTCAAAGAAATTAAATTTGTTGATTATGATAATTATGAAAGATATCCTAAATTAGTTGATTATGATAATTATGAAAGATATCCTAATCAACTGCATAATGTTCATTGATGTTAGCTTGAAGTATTCAAGAGTGAAACCAAGTATGTTATGATGATTAAAATAAGTGTCGTAATGATTAATGGCACATTCAACTATTTATGAGTGAGAGAGCATTGGAAGAAAACTATCTTATACTTAATTCAAAAGAACTTGGAACTGTCTTATCGAGGAATTAACAGTAATTGATATAGGTTATTAACCTTAAGAATGGATGACATAATACATGTGATGGACTCTATGATATTTATAATGATTGTGTTGTGAGAAGTTAAGGTATTAAAAAAAAAAAAAAGATGACAGGAAAGAAATACTTCTTAAGGAATTCAATTTTATTTGGTAAAAAGATTAAATTAATTGTTGATGTTGGATACGTCATTTGGGTACCTAGGAATGAAATAAAAGTTGCTAGTGAGTATCTATAATGGTACAAAATTTATGGACATTTAATTTCGAGGATGAAATTTTAGTGGGATAAAATGTTAATATTTGTTTTTGGTTTAATGGTAAACTGTGTAAATTGAGTTTGTATACATTTATCTTACTCTTCTAATTTGATGATGTTTTCATAAAGCTTTATGGATTAAGCTGAAATTCTGTCCAGCCTTCCACCCTCAAATAGATGGACAATCTGCATGAACCAATTAGATTTTGATGATGTACTGCGAGCCTGTGTGATGGATTTAGAAAGTGCTTGGTATAGCTTCTTACCCTTAGTAAAATTGCTTACTTTAATGATTACTAGGCCAATATTCAAAAGGATTCATTTTGTTGTAAAGTGTAAAAAAAAAAATTTTATTGAGATGAAGTGTGAGAGAGAAAATTTTGGACTGAGCTGGTGTAGCAACTATGAAAAGTATCGTTAATTAAAGCAGTTTCATGTAACTCAGAGTTAATAGAAAAGTTATGTTGATGTTAAACAGAAAGATTTGAAATTTCAGGTTGAAGATCATTTGGAAGTTTTACTAACTAATGATGTGATGAGATTTGTGTTAGAGGTAATTTGGGTCACAATACATTGGGCCATTTGAGATTTTGATCAAAATAAAGGAAGCGGCTTATAGCTTAGCACTGTCTTCATTACTCTTTGGGGTGTTCAATGTGTTTTGTATCTTTATGATTAAGGAGGAATATTCTAAGCTTCCATTATGAACCAATCTAGCTTAAGAAAGAATTGACCTATGATGATTATCTTTTGCGCATCGTGGACGCAAGGATAGAGTTTTGAGATGGCATAGCATTCCTTATATCAAGGTTCAGTGGAGTAATATTCTGAGAGGGAGACTATTTGGGAGTCTAAAAAAAAAAAAATGAAAAAGAAACATCCACAAATATTTGTATCTTATTACAGATCAATGATGTAACGATGACTGTGACTTTTGAATGAAATTTAGCTGATTATTAGATAGAAAATTTGGATTCTGTATTCTATTGGATGTATATCAAATTTCGAGGCCAAAATTTTTATAAGGGGGGAAGAATGTAACCCCCGGTAATTTAAAAAGAGGATTTAAAAAGATTATATTTTACTTGATGCTGCCAAGGGACGGAGATCGTCACTCGTCTTGGCTAAGGCTTCAAGATTATATTTTACTTAGCGCGGCCAAGGTATGAAGCTCTCTCGGCCTAGCCGAAGTTTGTCAAATATATTTTACTTAGCACGGCCAAGGTATGGAGATCGCTTGGCCTGGTCGAGGATTTAAAAAGATTATATTTTACTTGGCACTGCCAAGGTACGGAGACCGTCACTCGGTTTGGCCGAGGCTTCAAGATTATATTTTACTTGGCGCGGCTAAGGTATGAAGCTCTCTCGGCCCAGCCGAGGTTTGTCAAATATATTTTACTTGGCGTAACCAAGGTACAGAGATCGCTCGGCTCGGCCAAGGATTTAAAAAGATTATATTTTACTTGGAACTGCCAAGGTACGAAGACCATCACTCGGTTTGGCCGAGGCTTCAAGTTTATATTTTACTTGGCACGGCCAAGGTACAAAGCTCTCTCGGCTCAGCCGAGGTTTGTCAAATATATTTTACTTGGCATGGCCAAGGTATGAAGATCGCTCGGCCCGGCCGAGGATTTAATGTATAGTAAGACCTGCTTCTCATTGCAGCTTTCAAGGAGAGTTATAAGAATTTTGCGAGTCTTTGAGAATTAAATTTAATTCAATGAACAGAATGAGTTTAGCAAGAGCATACTTTTACTAGTGACATGCAGAGATTATCCGAGTTCCATATCTAAGGAATAGATTTTCCATCAAAATCTTGGAGTTTGTAGGTGCCGGGTCTGATTACTTTCGTCACTTGGTAGGGACCTTCCCAATTTGGGGATAATTTTTTTTGCTCCAGTGGCTTCGAGACAGATGCCTTTCGAAGCACCATGTTGTCGGAGAGGAAGAATTTTCCTCGGACTCTGGTGGAGTGATAGTGAGCTACTCTTTGCTGGTAGGTTGCCATTCGGATTCTGGCTTTCTCCTTGACTTCTTCTATCAGATCGAGATTGGTTCGGAGCTGTTCATCATTGGATTCCTCCGAATAACCTTCCACGCGAGGGGAGGGGAGTTCAACCTCCACTGGAATGACAGCCTCTATGCCAAAAGCCATCTTAAATGGGGTTTGTCCCATGGGTACCCTCTTGGTAGTCCAGTATGGCCACAACACATGGTGGAGTTCCTCGGCCCATCTGCTTCGTGCTCGGTTGAGCCGAGCTTTAATTCCCTGCAGGAGGGTCCGGTTGGTTATCTCGGCTTCTCTATTAGCTTGAGGATGTCCGACCAATGTTAGGTGATGGAGAATGCCATGATCCTCGCAGAACTCCCGGAACTTTGGATTGTCGAACTATTTCCCGTTGTCGGTTATGATAGTGCGAGGAAGGCCGAAGCGGCAGATGATGGACCTCCACATGAAGTCTTTGGTCCGAGCTTCGGTTATCTGGGTGACTGCTTTAGCTTCGACCCACTTAGTGAAATAATCAATTGCAACAAATAAGAACTTTCTTTGCCCCGTTGCGAGGGGAAAAGGGCCAAGAATATCCATTCCCCACTTAGCGAAGGGCCAGGGGGATGATATGGAAGTCAGGTGCGCTGAGGGGAGCCTCTGGACATTTGAGTGTCTCTGGTATGAATCACAAACTCGAATGAGGTCATCGGCATCTTTCTGCATCATCGGCCAATAATACCCTTCCGCAACACTTTATGGCACAGGGCCCGACCACCGAGATGATTGCCACAGATGCCTTCATGGACCTCCCGAAGAGCATAATCGGCCTTCATTGGTCGAAGGCATTTGAGCAGCGGCATTGAGAACGACCGCTTATATAGCCGGTCATCAATCAGAACATAATGAGATGATTGCATTTTCAGCTTCCTTGCTTCCCTTTTATCAGTAGGTAGCAACCCTTCTTTAAGGTATTTGTGCAGGGGGTCCATCCAGGATGGTCCGGTGTCGACTTGCATCATCTGATTAGCATTGGCGATGCTGGGATTCTCCAGGACCTCCAAATGGAACTTTCACTCGAGATCCATTGACTCCGTAGTCACTAGGCGGGACAGAAAGTTGGCACACGCGTTTTCAGTCCTTGGGATCTGGATAATTTTAAATTCATCAAAATGGGAGGATAAATCACGCACCTTTTGGAGATACCGAATCATACTCGGCTCTCGAGCCTCGAATTCTCCATGCACCTGGCCAGCCACCAACTTGGAGTCGGTGTAGGCAATTAGTTTTTTGACTTTAAGCTCATGGGCGATCCAGAGTCTGGCAAGCAGGGCTTCATACTCTGCTTCGTTGTTTAAAGCCGGGAAGGAGAAGCAGATGCCGTATTTGAAAGTTGCGCCCTCTGGACTGGTGAGGACTAGGCTAGCGTCAGAACCGCCTGCGCTGGAGGATCTATCGGTGTGAAGCAACCATGGGGCACTGGGCTTTGTTTGTCCAGGGGCATCCGGAGTAGAGCCATCTTTGGGTATGGTGCATTCGAGGAGGAAATTAGCTAGGACCTGGGCTTTAATGGCTGGACGAGGCTGATACTGGATGTCATGCTCACTCAGCTCAACAACCCATTTGGTCATTCTCCCCGATGCTTCTGGATGATGGATAATTGTCTTGAGGGGTTGGTCGGTCAGGATAGTGATAGTGTGTGCTTGGAAATATGGCCGCAACTTTCGGACCGATGTCACCAGGACATGGACCATCTTCTCAACTCGAGTATATTTCGTTTCAGCGTCCTTGAGTAGTTTGCTGACCCAATAGACAGGTCTTTGGACTTTGCTCTCCTCTCTGATTAGCACCGAGCCAACGGCGTTTTCGGAAATCGCTAAGTATAGATTCAGTACTTCCCCTGGCTTCGGACTACTGAGAAGAGGTGGTGAGCCGAGATATTTCTTGAGATCTTCAAAGGACTTCTGGTAATCTAAGATCCATTGGAAGTTTTTGGCCGACCAAAGTGCTTTGAAGAGGGGAAGGCATTTCTCGGCCGACCGAGCAATGAAGCGGCTAAGGGCTGCTACTCTTCCAGTGAGGCGTTGCACGTCCTTGACTGACTCCGGTGGGGCCATTTGCTACAGGGCTTGGATCTTCTGGGGATTTGCCTCGATGCCTCGTTGAGAGACCATGAAGCATAGGAATTTCTTGGAGTTGACTCCGAAGGTGCATTTGGTGGGGTTGAGCTTCATCTGATACTTTCGAAGTGTAGCGAAGCTTTCTGCAAGGTCCTCGATGTGCCGGGATGCCCCCTTGCTTTTCACCAGAATATCATCAACATACACCTCCATGTTTCGACCGATTTTCTCCTTGAAAACTTTGTTGACCAGCCTCTGGTAGGTGGCTCCTGCATTTTTCAAACCAAAGGGCATAACTCAGTAGAAATAAATACCTCGGTTGGTGATAAAGGCGGTTTTCTCCTCGTCTTCGGACGCCATTCGGATCTGGTTGTAGCCTGAATAGGCATCCATAAAAGTCAGAATTTGATGGCCCGAAGTTGAATCCATGAGCTGGTCGATCCGCGGAAGAGGGAAGCTATCTTTTGGGCAGGCCTTGTTGAGGTTAGTGAAGTCGATGCAGATCCTCCATTTGCCATTTGATTTTTTCACCATGACCACATTCGCCAGCCAATCGGGGTAATTAACCTCCCGGATGAATTTGGCTTTGATGAGTTTGTCCACCTCTTCTTCGATGACTTTTTGGCACTCGGGGTGAAGCTCCTTTTCTTCTGCTTAATAGGTTGGAATGTCTCGTCCACGCTGAGGTAATGGACCAGGACGTCTGGACTAATTCCGGGCATATCCGACACGGACCAGGCGAAGATGTCAGCATTCCTCTGAAGGAATTCGATCAATTCTTGCCGAAACTTTCCTTCTAGCCGTGACTCAACCTTTATGGTTCGGTCGGGCCAGGTTTCATCAAGCGGTACTTCCTCCAGTTCTTCGGCTAGCTCTCCTCGTTGCTCAGTGAAATCTTCCCGAGCATCCAGCTCGTCCACCTCGGGCTTTATGGACTGAAGGTCGGTGACAAAATAGTGCCGAGCTATGATTTGACTTCCTCGAACAACTCCCACTCCCCATTCGGTGGGGAACTTCATGGTGAGATGGGGAATAAAAATGATGGCTTTAATAGATATCTGCCCCAGCTTGTCGAGGATGGCGTTGTAAGGAGATCGGAGCTTGGTCACGAGAAAGTCCATGAGCATGGTAGCCACGCGGGGCCAGGTGCCGACTCAGACTGATAGAGTGATAAATCCTTCAGGGATTATGGAGTCACCTGTGAAGCCCACTAAGGTGGACTCCATGGGTCGGAGGCTTTCTGCCCAGAATTTCAATCTCACAAAGGCATCAAAGTACAGAACATTCATAGAGCTTCCACTATCAATCAAGATACAGTGTACATCATAATTGTTCATATTCAAGGATACAACCAAAGCATCATTATGGGGGTACTGTACCTCCTGAAGGTCTTTATCAGAGAAAGTGAGCTCATCAACTTGAGCTTTCTTTGGAGGGTTTTCCTCCTTACCTAGCCAAGAGGATGGGGAATTGGCCGCCGTTATCACATTGACGTTGCCGATGACCGAGGGATTTGGTGGAAGAAGCTAGCGAGGCTTGGGTTGGCGGTTCTCCTCATTGTTTGGCTCAGGGGGCCCTCTGAACCGGTCTAGTCTGCCCGCCAGATCAATCGCTCGATCTCATTCTTGAGCTACCAACAGTCCTCGGTATCATGCCCATAGTCCCGATGGAAGTGGCAGTACTTGGTTGGATCCCTCCGAGTTGCATTGCCTCGGAGAGGATGAGGTCGAGGAATTTGCCGCTCGATCTCTA
The DNA here is from genome assembly GCA_900491605.1 of Calamus simplicifolius. NCBI lineage: Eukaryota > Viridiplantae > Streptophyta > Magnoliopsida > Arecales > Arecaceae > Calamus > Calamus simplicifolius. The sequence continues at coordinate 581,968 of UESW01004406.1, forward strand.
TCAGGATTTGTGCTCTTGGCGGGGTGAGGGAAGTGTAGCGGTCGAACCTTCAAGCCTGACTCCGGGTTCGGTCTCGAGGTGGCGGCGGAGGAGCTCTATGGTGGCGAGGTGGGCTAGCACGGCGGTGGGCTCATTGCTTGTCTGAGCCCTTTGTCTCCTTCTTTTTTAGCTACTCGGCCCGAGATGATCTCCTCAATTCTTTAACCTTGGTGTACTTATCTGTCAGGGATATCATGTCTGAAAGGCTCTTCGGGTAGTTAATCTCTAGAGCCAAGTAGAAGTCTCCTTCCTTCGACACTCCTCCCGCCAAGGCAGACATGGCTACCTCATGGTTAAGATGGTCGACTTCTAGGAGGGCTGTGTTGAAGCGGCTTAAGTAATTCTTCAGCGATTCCCCCTCTCTCTGCTTGACATCGGAGAGGGAATTGGATCTCCGTCACTGGTGATGGCTGCTGATGAACTGGCTGATGAGCAAACAACTCAGTTCATCAAAAGAGTCAATGGAACCTGGCTTCAGGCTATTGAACCAGGTTCGGGCGGACTCCCTTAGAGTGGAGGGAAAGGCTCGACACAAGATCACATCCGATGCTCTGTGGAACATCATGATGGATCTGAAGCTGCTCAGATGGTTGTTGGGATCGGTAGATCTATGGTACGGCTCGATGGTGGGGAGCTTAACATGAGGGGTACTCACTTCTCTCATGATCCTCTCGGAGAAGGGGATGCCCTGCTCCGCTTTTGGCTAGGATGGAGGGGCTTGTCTGACGGCGTCTAACTCCTGATGCCATTCTCGATGCATCTCATGCATCTGTTGCCTGATCCCTTCATCCAGTGTGGTAGGAGGGATCGGGCAATGGAAAGACGGTGGCGGTGTCGAATCCTGGGAAGACACTGAGGAAGGGGAACGAACCTGCCTAGATCTGAGTGGGCTCTTCCCTCCAGCTCGCTGCGGCGCTGGCTTCGCTTATGCGGGCTGGTGATGATAATCCGCTGCTTCCGATGGATTGGAGGAAGAAATCGCCGGCGGAGCAGGGGCAGCGGCCTCTTCATGAAGCTGAGGAGTAGGGACGACAGGGCCAGGGATTGCCTGGAGCCCCTGGACCAACTGGGTCAGTGCTTGAACCTGCTGGAATAGCACGGCGAATTGGTCCAGCATTACTACCATTGCCGGTGGCGAAGGGTTTCAGCTGGCGGTGGAGGTACGCACCGCTAATCGGATCAGGCCTTTGAGAGGCGGCTGATCTTGAGCTTCAGATGTAGCTCTTTTCTCATTGGCCATTAGAGGATGCTTTTTCTGGTTCTTTGAGTCTTGTCTCCTATATCACAAGTTTATGGGACTTGAGGCCCTTCCTTTAGCGCCAATCTATTACCGTGGAAATCCGTTCTCAAACTTGGGTGCGCTTCTGGCTCCTGATCCGGACGCCAATCTCGTCGCCTTGGGACAGAACCTGTAAGACAGTCCACGCTCAGAGGGTGCTATGGGAGTTGCCCTCTGCGAGGGACCCTCCGACGCCCAAGTCAGTGAAGATTCACAGCAAGCAGATGTGAGGAGAAGTGTAAACCCCCGGTAATTTAATAGTGGGGAGGTTAACTCTCAGTATTAATTGGGGTGGCACCTGGTGTTATTATGACATTTAAGTTCCCTGTATGCCGCTTGGATTCTCGAGTCGCGCCTGATGGGCTTCCGAGTCCTTGGGCTGAAGCGTTGCGTAGGGACTATTTATATGATGGAGGGGGACTCCCTCCATCATCCGGGCGTCCGCTTTCATCAGGTAATCCCCTGCCTTTCAGAGAGAGAGAGAGAGAGCGGGAGAGAGAGAGAGAAAGCGTGAGAGAGAGAGAGAGAGCGTGAAACAGAGAGAGAGAGAGAGAGAGAGAGAAAGAGAGAGAGAGAGAGAGAGAGAGAGAGAGAGAGAGCCTGAGAGAGAGAGAGAGAAAGAATTAGAGAGAGAGAGACAGAGAGATCGCGAGAGATAGAAGAAAAGAGAAGCCGGCCAATCCCGTTGGTTCAGGCCCGGCGGCGTGCTCACCGCCGCGCCGGGCCTGATACTTGGCCGGCGACCCCGCCGGCGCCGGGGGAGGCGTCCGGTGGGGTGGTGATGGAGAGAGAGAGGAGAGGGAGGGCCAATTGGCCCTCCTCTCGCGCGGTGGCGGAAGCCGACCGGCCTCCGCCGGTTGGTTCGGGCCCGGCGGCGTGCTCGCCGCCTCGCCGGGCCCGAGACTTGGACTGCCGCCTCCACCGGCGCCGGGCGTGCGTCCGGTGGAGGTCCGACCGGCCATGGTGGCCGGCCGTGCCACCGGCACACTTCCGTGCCGCGCGGAGGAATTAGAGAGAGAGTGAGAAATTGAGGGTGAGGGAAGGGGTTTGGCGGCCGGCCGCGGCGGCGGCCGGCTCTGGCCCGGCCACCGGCGGCCGGGCCACCCTCAATTTGGCCGGCGGCGGCCCCGGCCGCCGGCCATGTTCCCGTCCCCTGTTCGGTGAAACAGGGGATCGGGAGGGAAGTAATGAGTTGAACCGGGCCGGCTGGGCCGGCCGGTTCAGGCCTTTTGGGCCGGGCAGTGAGCGGATTTTGGGCTGGATTTTGGGCCCTGTAACGGGCCGGGTTTAGAAAAATATTTATATGGCTAGAATCTTGGTGAATTCTAGTTTCATGGGGTATTTTTACTTCCCCAATTGGGTGTGTGTAGTGGGAGATATTCGAGCCCAAAGTAGGGCCCGTGAACTAGTCTGGGTAGAAATCCTAAGGGTCATTTTAATATTCTTTACTAATAAATTAATTGTGTAAATGATCCTGTAGGTGCTCAGACATCTGACTAGCTTATTTATACTTGTTGGATTGCGTGCGGAGGTAAGTAAGCCAGTTATCAGTTTATTAAGTAATTTATTTCAGGATATGCGTAGTTAAATTGTGAATTGTTATTGGCTAAATTTGTAAGTAGATGAATATTATGAATACATGCCATTTATGTACTATGATTTCATGTGTGGATGCTATGCATAAGAGATGCAGTTATTATGCATGTGAGATGCTGTTACTATGCATGTGAGATGCTGTTGCTATGCATGTGAGATGCTGTTGCTATGCATGTGAGATGCTGTTGCTATGCATGAGAGATGCAGTTGCTATGCATGAGAGATGCAGTTGCTATTGATGTGATATATTATCCAGTAAGTATAATCCACTGTTTTGCTACATGATTAATGTATTGATGTATTGATGTGATGTGAGGTACTGTTATGTGTCGCCACGGCTCTCCTTTATCATGTCATATCCTAGTATTTCGACCCTACTTCAGTAGGGGGGATACTGGTTGATATATTATGGTATTTCGACCCTACTTCAGTAGGGGGGATACTGGTTGATACATTATGGTATTTCGACCCTACTTCAGTAGGGGGGATACTGGTTGATACATTATGGTATTTCGACCCTACTTCAGTAGGGGGGATACTTGTTATATAGTATACTATGGTATTTCGACCCTACTTCAGTAGGGGGATACTTGTTAGTATACTATGGCATTTCGACCCTACTTCAGTAGGGGGGATGCCTGTTGGTACATTATTGAGATATTGCAGGGCCGTGGGTCACATTTACAGTTACCATTGAGAGTATAAACAGTGGGTTTACTTATATAGTATAATTGAGTGGTTATGGATGCAATGATTGGTATCATAGTCATAAGTGCCGCCGCGGTCCTCCTTTGCTATGGCCATACACATCTAGAGGATGTGCTCAGATGAGGCATTGCAGGGCCGTGGGACACGCATGATATAATACTTACATTGCATAATGGAGTGATTGTGAATGCAAAAGAATGAATTATATTTATATGTGCCGCCGCGGCTCTTCTTTGTTATGGGGCATTGCAGGGCCGTGGGACATATATGATATAATATAACAATTGGAATGCTTTATATGCGCTGATAATTTGCTATGATATAATACAACAATAATAAGTGCAAATGATTTGAATTATATTTATATGTGCCACTACGGCTCTCCTTTGTTATGGGGCATTGCAGGGCCGTGGGACACATATGATATAATATAACAATGATGGGTTTACTTACATTGCATGTTTGAGTATTGATAAAATGTTTATGCATGTAGATCATTTATATGCTTATTGATTGCTATGCTATGATGGACTGTATAACATGGTTTACTTACTGAGTGTAATCTCACAAAAATATTATAATGTTTTTGCTACAGGACCATGAGATTTGAGAATAACATGTTGGAGTGATGGACCTCAACTCAAATAAAATATAAATTTGTTTTATTGCTATACCAGTGTATGCCCAGACTATATTATTGTGGTGTGTAAGGAACCATAGGTTCGTTGGAGCTTCTATTTAAAATAAAATGGATTCATATGTAGATGTAACCCCAGTAATGCTTATGTGTAGGGCTTGTAGCCCAAATCTTTCGTTATGGATTGTATTAAAGTCATGGACTTGAATGATATATAGGTTGTTGCTTTTCTTGAACTCAGTGTCATGTTTCAGGACGCCTTGCGTGCCCGGCACGCGGCGGGTTGTCACCCTAGCTCAAAATTTTTGGGTCTGGGGCATGACAGCTTTTATGGTATCAGAGCACTAGGTTATGACCCTAGGGATACAGACATATTGACATGATAACAGGTAGAGAACTTATGGTCCTAGGGACACAGACATATTGACATGATAACATGGAGAGAACATATTTTGATGACATTATACTTAGAGTCACCTGACACTTTAGTTTATGATGATATTAACCACATCTAATTTATCAGAAAATAGTTATGGCTCACCATACTAGGAGCCAACTGTATGAGGAGGACTCTCTGGCCGGTAATGCTGATCAGCCGGTGGGTCAAGGAACTACTGGAGGTATGGCTCCTGCCAACCCAGTAGGAACTGAGCACCAGTGATTCCAGTCTGAGATGCTTCAAGCCCTCTCGAGTATGGCGCAGTCTATGCAGGCATGCAGCATCAGAGTGCGCAGCAGAAGCGTGGTGGGCCCATAACCCACAGGACTCAGGTTATGATCTTAGGGACATATGCATAATGACACTCTAGGCAAAATACTTGGATGAAATTGAGACAATTATGACTTTCATGGAATAAACATGTAGTGGAAAATTGCAATTGATGACTAATATAACTAAACACCACTATGTCCATATTGCAATTGAGTTGATATATGGATCTTGAGGTATTAAATCTGAATTTGAATATGGATGAATATAATGAATTTTAATTGTAGAACTTACATTATTGATATTGTAAGATTATGAACTCATCTGCTAGTTATAGGGATGATTAATATTGATGATATTTGGGAATGGAATAGTTAATTACATGTTTGTGATTAATCACAATTGAGTACTTTCTGAAATTGAGTATGGATGGATAAGTATATATAGTGAATTTTACTAAGAGAACTTTTATTATGGATATTGCATGTTCAAAACTGATTGTTAATTGCTAGATGAGATGATGGTTGATATTGATGCTAACAAAATAGTTGAATACATATTACGTCATGATGGACTATTTAGGAAAAGTATAAAATTTTAAATTCTGAGATAATTATTGTTTAAGTTTTGGGAATAGTAGACTTTGGAATTAATTTTGGCTATGCATGATCAAATATTTAATTTCAAGGATGAAATTGTAGTGGGATGAGATATTAATATTTGTTTCTGATTTAGTAGTAAAATGAGTAAATTGAATTGGTATTCATTTGTCTCACTCTTCTAATTCAATGATGTAATCATAGAGCTTGGTGGGTTAAGCTGAATTTCTATCCAACCTTCCACCCTCAAGTAATAGACAACTACAGAAACCAATAAGATTTTAGATGTTATACTGTGAGCCTGTGTAATGGATTTAAGAGGTACTTGGTATTGTTCTTACCCTTAATGAAATTGCTTATTTATTACCAAGCCAATATTCAAATGGATTCATTTCAATTGTCTACAATATAAGGTATAGATTTTCTTCATATTGAGATGATGTGAGAGCGACAATTTTGAACTGAGCTTGTTTAGCAGCTATGAAAAGTATCATTAATCAAAGCAGCTTCATGTAGCTCTGAGTTAATAGAAAAGTTATGTTAATGATCAAAAGAAAGATTTGAAATTTCAGGGTAAAGATCATTGGAAGTTGTGCTAACCAATAATGTTATGAGGTCCGTTAGAGGAGACTTGAGCCACAAAACATTGGGTCATTTGAAACTTTGATCAAGATAAAGGTAGTGTCTTATAGCTTAACACTGCTTTCATTACTCTTTGGGGTGTTCAATGTGTTTCATACCTTTATGGCTGACGAGGTGTATTTCAAACCCCCGTTATGTGTTATAACTTGAACCAATTTAGTTTAAGACAGAATTGACCTATGAAGATCATCTTGTGCACATTATGGACCGTAAGAATCAAGTTCTGAAATAGTGTAGTATTCCTTATGTCAAAGATTAGTAGAATAATCATTCTGAGAGAGAGACTATTGGGAGCCTAAGGAGGAAATGGGAAAGAAAAATCCATAATTATTTGTATCTTATGACAGACCAATGATGCATCAATGACCGTGACTTTTAATGAAATTTAGCTGATTATGAGATAGAAAATTTGGATTTGAATTCTATAAGATGTATATCAAATTTCGAGGATGAAATTTTTATAAGGAGGGGAGAATGTAAACCCCCGGTAATTTAATAGTGGGGAGGTTAACTCTCAGTATTAATTGGGGTGGCACCTGGTGTTATTATGACATTTAAGTTCCCTGTATGCCGCTTGGATTCTCGAGTCGCGCCTGATGGGCTTCCGAGTCCTTGGGCTGAAGCGTTGCGTAGGGACTATTTATATGATGGAGGGGGACTCCCTCCATCATCCGGGCGTCCGCTTTCATCAGGTAATCCCCTGCCTCTCAGAGAGAGAGAGAGAGAGAGAGAGAGAGAGAGAGAGAGAGAGCGAGAGAGAGAGCAGAGAGAGCGTGAGAGAGAGAAAGAGAACCAGAGAGAGAGAGAGAGAGCCTGAGAGAGAGAGAAAGAGAATCAGAGAGAGAGAGACAGAGAGATCGCGAGAGATAGAAGAAAAGAGAAGTCGGCCAATCCCATTGGTTCAGGCCCGGCGGCGTGCTCGCCGCCGCGCCGGGCCTGATACTTGGCCGGCGACCCCGCTGGCGCCGGGGGAGGCGTCCGGCGGGGTGGTGATGGAGAGAGAGAGGAGAGGGAGGGCCAATTGGCCCTCCTCTCGCGTGGTGGCGGAAGCCGGGTTCGGCTTCTGCCGGTTGGTTCGGGCCCGGCGGCGTGCTCGCCGCCTCGCCGGGCCCGAGACTTGGACTGCCGCCTCCACCGGCGCCGGGCATGCGTCCGGTGGAGGTCCGGCTGGCCATGGTGGCCGGTCGTGCCGCCGGCACACTTCCGTGCCGCGCGGAGGAATTAGAGAGAGAGTGAGAAATTGAGGGTGAGGGAAGGGGTTTGGCGGCCGGCCGTGGCGGCGGCCGGCTCTGGCCCGGCCACTGGCGGCTGGGCCGCCCTCAATTTGGCCGGTGGCGGCCCCGGCCGCCGGCCATGTTCCCGTCCCCTGTTTGGTGAAACAGGGGATCGAGAGGGAAGTAATGAGTTGAACCGGGCCGGCTGGGCCGGCCGGTTCAGGCCTTTTGGGCCGGGCAGTGAGCGGATTTCGGGCTAGATTTTGGGCCCTGTAACGGGCCGGGTTTAGAAAAATATTTATATGGCTAGAATCTTGGTGAATTCTAGTTTCATGGGGTATTTTTACTTCCCCAATTGGGTGTGTGTAGTGGGAGATATTCGAGCCCAAAGTAGGGCCCATGAACTAGTCTGGGTAGAAATCCTAAGGGTCATTTTAATATTCTTTACTAATAAATTAATTGTGTAAATGATCCTGTAGGTGCTCAGACATCTGACTAGCTTATTTATACTTGTTGGATTGCGTGCGGAGGTAAGTAAGCCAGTTATCAGTTTATTAAGTAATTTATTTCAGGATATGCGTAGTTAAATTGTGAATTGTTATTGGCTAAATTTGTAAGTAGATGAATATTATGAATACATGCCATTTATGTACTATGATTTCATGTGTGGATGCTATGCATAAGAGATGCAGTTATTATGCATGTGAGATGCTGTTACTATGCATGTGAGATGCTTTTGCTATGCATGTGAGATGCTGTTGCTATGCATGAGAGATGCAGTTGCTATGCATGAGAGATGCAGTTGCTATTGATGTGATATATTATCCAGTAAGTATAATCCACTGTTTTGCTACATGATTGATGTATTGATGTATTGATGTGATGTGAGGTACTGTTATGTGTCGCCACGGCTCTCCTTTATCATGTCATATCCTAGTATTTCGACCCTACTTCAGTAGGGGGGATACTGGTTGATACATTATGGTATTTCGACCCTACTTCAGTAGGGGGATACTGGTTGATACATTATGGTATTTCGACCCTACTTCAGTAGGGGGGATACTGGTTGATACATTATGGTATTTCGACCCTACTTCAGTAGGGGGGATACTGGTTGATACATTATGGTATTTCGACCCTACTTCAGTAGGGGGATACTTGTTATATAGTATACTATGGTATTTCGACCCTACTTCAGTAGGGGGGATACTTGTTAGTATACTATGGCATTTTGACCCTACTTCAGTAGGGGGATGCCTGTTGGTACATTATTGAGATATTGCAGGGCCGTGGGTCACATTTACAGTTACCATTGAGAGTATAAACAGTGGGTTTACTTATATAGTATAATTGAGTGGTTATGGATGCAATGATTGGTATCATAGTCATAAGTGCCGCCGCGGTCCTCCTTTGCTATGGCCATACACATCTAGAGGATGTGCTCAGATGAGGCATTGCAGGGCCGTGGGACACGCATGATATAATACTTACATTGCATAATGGAGTGATTGTGAATGCAAAAGAATGAATTATATTTATATGTGCCGCCGCGGCTCTTCTTTGTTATGGGGCATTGCAGGGCCGTGGGACATATATGATATAATATAACAATTGGAATGCTTTATATGCGCTGATAATTTGCTATGATATAATACAACAATAATAAGTGCAAATGATTTGAATTATATTTATATGTGCCACTACGGCTCTCCTTTGTTATGGGGCATTGCAGGGCCGTGGGACACATATGATATAATATAACAATGATGGGTTTACTTACATTGCATGTTTGAGTATTGGTAAAATGTTTATGCATGTAGATCATTTATATGCTTATTGATTGCTATGCTATGAATGGACTGTATAACATGGTTTACTTACTGAGTGTAATCTCACAAAATATTATAATGTTTTTGCTACAGGACCATGAGATTTGAGAAAACATGTTGGAGTGATGGACCTCAACTCAAATAAAATATAAATTTGTTTTATTGCTATACTAGTGTATGCCCAGACTATATTATTGTGGTGTGTAAGGAACCATAGGTTCGTTGGAGCTTCTATTTAAAATAAAGTGGATTCATATGTAGATGTAACCCCAGTAATGCTTATGTGTAGGGCTTGTAGCCCAAATCTTTCGTTATGGATTGTATTAAAGTCATGGACTTGAATGATATATAGGTTGTTGCTTTTCTTGAACTCAGTGTCATGTTTCAGGACGCCTTGCGTGCCCGGCACGCGGCGGGTTGTCACCCTAGCTCAAAATTTTTGGGTCTGGGGCGTGACAAGAAGACTCTCACAGAAGAGCTCCCCAAGATGGGTTTTCTTTTGGGAGCCTCGAGCTTAGGTGGAGCTGTTCTCAGTGTGATAATGAGTAAAATGAGTAAGTGTTCAAGCGTGCGTACCTGAGAGGTTAGAGGGCAGCGGTATTTATAAGGGATCACGTGATTCCTTGGTCATGTCGCGAGGGGAGGTTTGAAAACCGTTAGGATCCAGAACGGATTCGGATCAAGTTTGTTATGAGGTCAGTAGGATCGGTATCTTGTTAGTTAGAGGATCGACGGCGGGGAGAGGTGGTTGATGCCTTGAGATTCATTGATTACATAGGTTCTAGGCCACTCCTATGGGTCTTAGGCCACTCTTGGGTATGATTCTCCGCTTTGAATCTCATTCAGTTATAGTGGATTCAAATTTTCAACGTCGAATCCCGCAGAGGTATTCGAGTGCCTCGGTCTGGCCGAGGCAAAGAGGTGACTCGACTCTCCGAGGTACAGAATGGCTCGGTCTGTAGAAGTATGGGGATGGCTCGGGTTACCGAGGTATAGGTGGCTTAGGTTGCCGAGGTATGAGGATAGCTTGGGTCGCCGTGGTATGAGGATAGCTCGGGTTGTCGGGGTAATCCGACGCCGCTGAAGGCGATTGGGCTTTGCTGTTTGATGGATGTGATAGCTGGCTGGCAGAACTTTAAGACTGAATTTGACCCAATTATCAATATATGTGATCATTAATACAATAATAATTTTATCCCTCATCAGGTCTTATCTTTTCCTATGACCATCGCATCGGTTTTACGATTAAGTTTTGATCATCTTGTTGACGAGTTTAGCGGGGATAAGATTTTTTAGTGAAAGGGTGGCAACCGTTGTCTTGACTCAGTGCGTGAAGTTAAAGATTTGAGACATTAAAAGCCACCCGAACCTGATAGGATAAATTTTAGAAAGAGATTGATTGGGATCCTTTTTGTCTCGATATGGTGCTTTGTCGTTAGCGTGGCCGATGGGTGACTTAAGGTCTATCCAAAAATCTCTCTCGAGCAATGGAATTGAGTGCAGAAAAGAGGGTATTTTTTTTGGCCCAACATAATTATGTCCCTGTCTGTCCTTTTATATGCATTGAACAGGCCTAGCTTGAATAATTTCTAGGTGCATAAAAGGGTCCAACTCATATTATAGAAGCACATACATAAGCTCTTATGCTATCTGAAGGGAAATCAATCCTAGGACTTTATTGAAAAGGCAAGAAAGAGGAAGATATGCAACATTTTGCTTATCTGCTTGATAAAAAAGTAATATTGATTGATATTATTGGATCATTTCCATGTGTGGTCGTATAATAGTTAGAGAGGTTGACTTTATTCTTAATATTTTTGAATAAAAAATTATGTAATATTGTTTTTGGCTATCTTCACATTCTACTTTATAAATAAGGAAGCTTTTTTTTTTTTGTTCCTCTTTTTCTTGCAATGGCTCTTGTATATATTTTTTTAATAAATGTGTTGGCCCAGATGGCAACCCAAGAGGGGGGAGTGAATTGGGTTCTTTAAAAATTTTAACCTTTTAAAAACTATTGGATTTAAGATAAATAAAATTAAATGCAATGCAAATATAAAGCATAAACAAGGAGATAGAGATAGAGATAATTAAAACACGGCAAACACAAAGATTTTATAGTGGTTCGGTGTATCCAACACCTACGTCCACTCCCAAGATTCACTTGGGTCCACACTATAATCGACTTGATTACAGTCGAGTTGTTTTCCAAGATCACAACTCACAACTTGTTGTTTTACCCGGGATCACAATGAACCCAGTCGGTTTTTCGGGCTCACCAGCACAAAACCCTAAACTCAAGCTAAACTTGCTTGACCCGAGGTATACAACCTCCACTAGTTCAATCCCCCTGATTGAACCAGCAAAACAAGATAGAATAATGTTTAAGATACAAGACAACTCCTTAAATGAGCAAATATTCAAATAAATGAACAAGGTTTAGAAAAGCCTGTTTGAAGTGGATTGGATTTGAGCTTTTCTTCTTTTCCTCTTCTCTTTGGAGATATTGAATCAGGCCTCAGCTTTGATTCATTGCAAACGTTGCAGATGAGAAGTTGGAAGATCATCAAAACAGAGCTTTTTCCCTTTTGTGAATCCTTTGATTTTTCAAACTTTGAATGCCTTGGATTCTTTTTTGAGCTTTTTGAAGTGGAAGGATTTGAATTTGAATGCTTCTCTCTTGGATTTCAGGCTCAAGACTTCTCGGATTTTTGATTTGGATATTCTTCATCTTTTTTTTTCATTCTTTCTTTTTTCAAACGGGCGTTCTCCCTTTTTATAGATTTTCTTCAATCCGTTTTTGGGATGAAACTAGCCGTTGGAGTGTACCTGGAAACAAAATATATTCGTTAGAAGTTAGGTAAAAAGGAAATATTATCGTTAGAGCTGATCTGGCATTTTAAATTTTCGTCCCAGACAGGTTGGAGTCGGCTCCAACTTTTAAGGTGTCGGCTCCAAGTCGTTTATCCAAAAATAGAAAGTTCTGAGTTCGTTGAGGAGTCGGCTCCAAAAAAGTTAGGTGTCGGCTCGCCATCGTCAGGTGTCGGCTCCACAATACTATGTGTGTCGGCTTCAAGATGCTCAAAAAATAAGCGTTTTGTCCCCGCATCGAAGTCGGCTCCAGACACTGTAAGTGTCGACTCCGAAACTCTAGGTGTCGGCTCCGAAACTCAAGGTGTCGGCTCCGGACCGTATAAAAAACCAGAAGAATATTTGACTGGCCATGGGGTCGGCTCCAGGAGTTCTAGGTGTCGACACCAGGTTCTGAAACTTTAAACTTGAGATTTGCAATTGATTCAAAACTCATTTCTTAATACCTTTAAATCGATTAAATATTTTTAAGCGCTGAAACACTTGTGAAATCCATTAGTAATCAAATAAATATACTCAATTCCTTTATTAATCATCAAAATTAATAATTGGGTCAACAATCTCCCCCTTTTTGATGATTATAAAAATATTGAGTATATGCAATGTATTCTTAAATTAAAATTTTCAAGAAAGTGATCCTCACAAGTAAGCTCCCCCTGAATAAGGTAGCTCCCCTGTGAAGTTCAAATTATCAATTGTATCTCCTTATTGCTTTACATATTTATCAATTGTTCTTCATAATTGATACCAAATAAATAAATGCCAATTAAAGCATAACTAATTAATGCATATATGACATAACTTTCTCCCCCTTTTTTGTAATCAACAAAAAGATAAAGAAAAGTTAAGTCAAAAGATAAACTTGATAGATCAAAGGATAATTTCATTTCATTGAAGTCAAGTATTACAAAAAAGAACTATACTTTCATTACATCAAAGTTTAAACTTCATTACATCAAAAATTAAATTTTCATTACATCAAAACATTAAACAACATAAAAACTACAAGTTGGTTCTAATGATCCTTGTCAAATGATCTAGAATCTTATGCATTCCATCACTCTGAGTGGCTACAAATTCTTTTAACCTTCTATCAACAAAAGAGCAAGCAGTCATGATTTTATCTTGAAGCTCTGCATTGCACTTTGAATAGGTCTCAGAATCTCCACATATGTCTTTAAGTTCTTCAAATATATTCTTCAAATCACTACTTAAAGATCCAATAGAAGAGCTAAGAGTAGATTCTATTTTGGCAATCCGATCATCTAAGGAATAAAGTGTTTCTTTAAGATTCATAAATTTGTTATCAAACTCAGTCTTCAGTTCATCCTTCTGAGCAGCAAGCAATCCTTTGAGTTGCTCCATTTGAAGGTCTGAAAATCCGACTGATGAAGAGGATGGCTGAACATGAATTTGAGCAGGTGCAGGGGCAGGAACTGGACTCCTCGGCTGCGGTGAGGGAACCCTCATGGATGGACCAGCCTCACAAGGTGCAGAATGTCTAGGCTCAGGGCTCTCTCATCCAAGTTACCTTTCCTTTCCCATTGCCCGTTCACCTTTACAAATCCCATCCTATGCAAAGTGGCCAAACTATAATAGTCAGTGTGTCTCAGGTTCTTGGAGGGTTCATTGTCCAAAATTACAACCCTTGGCTTCTAAATACCATAGTTAAAACCATGCCATAGGGTAGTGACGATCTTCTCTTCCCTCCGGCCTCGGCCATATAGAATATCATCATAGCAGCTAAATTAATAGGTTGACCGGTCAAAATACTGTCCATCACAACAATGTCCCGCTCGGAGACATACTCAAAACGTCCGGTCTTTGGGAACAAAATTCTGCTGCAAATGTTGTGTAGCAATCTTAATTCCAAGGGCAACTGGTTAGCCCTAATTTCCTCAAATTCTTCAACATCTCTCCCTAACATCCTTGATAGGGCCACTGATCTTTCACTGTGCACATCGGCTGCTAATCCGGTAATGGGGATGCTTAAGAGATTGCCTAATTTTGAAATGTAAGATGAATCCGTTTGCCTCTAACAGAGCTCACTAAACCACCATCACCTCTCGACAAATTAAAGTAAAATTCTTTCACTAACACTGGGTAAGTAGGAACATCAAGAGAACAAACTCTATCCCATCCAAGTTCCTTGAGTTGATTACCAATCGAAAAACCCTCGGATTGAAAGAACTCAAAGTCAACTTTCCTACCCATTGTGATTACCCTCCCTGCTAGGGTATCTACCTGAGGTGAAGTGGTGTTGGGATTGTCTAAATCGGTGGAGGAATCCTCGCTTGGAGACGGCTCGCGGACGGGTCGCCTCACGGAGCATTTTTCGGTCACCATAGCATTCCAATCACCGAACCTCTCCTCTTAGGTGCCATTGGATCCTTAGGAAAGCTTGGATAGAGTGGAATTAGAGATGGGGAGGCTTTGAGAGAGTTTTGGAGAAATTTGGTGGAGGATTCGAAGAGTTATGAAATGACGAGGTGTCGACTCTGCCCTAATAAATCGATTTTGGATTCCCAGGTGTCGACTCCCGCAAAGTCGGGTGTCGACTCCAAATCGCTAACACAGTCAGCACTTGAACTGGAGTCGGCTCCACTTATCGGGTGTCGGCTCCAAGGTCAGGGACCGAGAGCGACACAGATAAAGGTGTCGACTCCTCATTCTGAGGTGTCGACTCCACTGACAGTTTCAGAGAAAAATAATTGAGATTCAAACATCTGAAACTTGTCAAAATAAATTCATAAAATCTTGATAAAATTTTGGAGTATGAAGAATCAAGTTACTCAGATGACTAGATAATTTGTCCTTAAAATTATGAAAGGAATATCAAGAAATTAATAGAAATCTAGATAGTCATTCCTTAGTGTTTCAAAATCATCCAAAGGGTCACATATCCCTAATTCACCTCTAAGATAACAAAATCTCTTTCACTCAAGGGTTTTAAAATATATCAGCTAATTGTTCTTCAGTATTAACATATTCAAGACAAATTTCATTATTAGCTACATGTTCTCTTATAAAGTGATATCTAATTTCAATGTGTTTTGTTCTTGAATGTTGAATTGGATTTTTAGTTAGATTTATTGCACTTGTGTTATCACATCTAATTGGAGTTTTGTCAAGTGTTATGCCATAATCTTCAAGTTGTCTCTTAATCCAAAGGATTTGAGCACAGCAACTTCCAGCTGCAACATATTCTGCTTCAGCAGTAGATAATGCAACCGAATTTTGCTTTTTGCTAAACCAAGAGATTAAGTTACTACCTAAGAATTGACATGCTCACTTGTGCTTTTTCTATCTAATTTACATCCAGCATAGTCAGAATCAGAATATGCAATCAAGTTTAATGTTGAGTCTCTAGAATACCATAAACCTACATTTTTAGTTCCACTTAAATATCTTAAGATTCTTTTTACAGCAATTAAGTGAGATTCTTTAGGTTCAGATTGAAATCTAGCGCATAGTCATACAGCAAACATTATATCTGGTCTACTAGCTATTAAGTAAAGAAGAGATCCGATCATACCTCTGTAACATTTTTGATCTACTTTCTTACCATCTTCATCTTTGTCCAGCTTGCATGAAGGACTCATAGGAGTTCAAGTGGTTTGATTGACTCCATTCCAAACTTCTTGAGCAGTTCTTTTGTGTATTTGGCTTGATTGATGAAAATTCTTCTTTGCTTTGCTTGTTTGAAGTCCTAGGAAGAAGTTGAGTTCTCCCATCATGCTCATTTCAAACTCACCCTGCATCAACTTAGCAAATTCTTGACATAACAATTGTTAGTAGCACCGAATACAATATCATCAACATATATTTGTACTACTAATAAATCCTTATCTTTTCTTTTAAAAAATAGTGTTTATCAACATTTCCTCTTGTAAAATCATTTTCAATTAGAAATTTACTTAATCTTTCATACCAAGCTCTAGGTGCTTGTTTTAAACCATATAGTGCTTTGTGCAATTTAAAAACATGATTTGAAAATTCATGATCTTCAAAACCTGATGGTTGTTCAACAAAAACTTCATCATTTATAAATCCATTTAAAAATGCACTTTTAACATCATTTGAAATAAATTGATATGCATATGACATGCAAATGCAAGTAATAATCTAATTGCCTCTAGTCTAGCTACAGGTGCAAAAGTTTCATCAAAATCAATTCCTTCTTCTTGATTATATCCTTTTGCAACTAATCTAGCTTTGTTTCTAATTACTATGCCATTTTCATCTAATTTATTTCTAAATACCCATTTTGATCCTATAACAGAGTGATTTTTAGGTCTATCTACAAGAGTCCAAACATTATTCCTAGTAAATTGATTTAATTCTTCTTGCATAGCTAACATCTAATTATTATCTTTTTCTGCTTCTTCAATAGTTTTAGGTTCAATTTGAGATACAAATGCAAGATGATTATTGATGTTTCTCATTGATGATCTAGTTCTTACTCCTTGAGATGGATCACCTATAATTAATTCTTTAGGATGACCATAGGCATATCTCAGTCTCTAGGAAGATCTACATCATTATGATTTGCATCAACAACATCAACATTAGGAGAATCATTATCCTTAGCTTCTTGTTCATGATCCGAAGATACATCTGTATTTAATTGTTCAATTTCTCTTTCTAGAATGTTTGTATCTTCCTCATCATCAATCTTTTCAGAACTCGATGCTAAAGATTCATCAAAAATTACATGAATAGATTCTTCTACAATTAAGTTTCTCTTGTTAAACACTCTATAGGCTTTACTAGATGTTGAATATCTTAAGAAAATGCCTTTATCAGATTTTGCATCAAATTTTCCTAGATTATCTTTGCCATTATTATGAATGAAACATTTACAACCAAATGCATGAAAGTAACTTATGTTTGGTTTTCTATTATTCCATAGTTCATAAGGGGTTTTCTTAATGATTGGCCTAATTAAAGCTCTATTAAGAATGTAACATGCTGTGTTTATAGCTTCCGCCCAAAAGTATTTTGGTAAGTTGCTTTCACATAGCATGGTATGGGCCATATCTTCTAAAGTTCTATTTTTTCTTTCAACTACTCCATTTTGTTGTGGTGTTCTAGGTGCTGAAAAATTATGATGAATTCCATTTTTATGCAAAAATTTTTAAATAAATGATTTTCAAATTCAGTGCCATGATCACTTCTTAGAGACAATATGGTGTTGTTTTTTCTCATTTGTGACCTTCTTGAAGAATTTCAAAAATAGTGGAAAGGTTTCATCCTTATGAGCTAAAAATAATACCCAAGTGTATCTAGAGTAATCATCTATAATCACAAGACCATATTTCTTTCCTCCTAGACTTGTGGTTCTTGTAGGTCCAAAAAAATCCATGTGAAGTAGTTCAAGTGGCCTAGAAGTGGAAACAATATTTTTAGTTTTGAAAGAATTTCTAGTTTGTTTTCCAAATTGACATGCATCACAAATTTTATTATTTTCAAAATCTAGCTATGGAAGTCCTTTTACTAAATCCATTTTAATTAATTTTGAAATGAGGTGTGTGCTTGCAGGACCTAATCTACGATGCCATAACCAACTAATCTCATTCACATTAGCAACTAAGCAATGATTACTAGTAGACAAATTGTCTAGATCAATCAAGTATACATTGCCATTTCTATTTCCAATAAAAATAATGCTATTATCAATGGGATTAGAAACAGTGCAGATTGATGCTTCAAATGATACTTTAAAACCTCTATCACATAATTGGCTAATACTTATTAGATTATGTTTCAAATCATTGACATATAAAATATTTTTAATATATGTAGAGGGAGCTATTTGAATTTTACCAAATCCCATGATTTGGCCTTTGCCATTGTCACCAAATGTAACAACTCCTCCTCTTTTGCTCTCAAGGGTGATGAATTGATCCTTGTCACCCATCATGTGTCTTGAGCAGCCGCTATCGAGATACCACTTTCGTTTTGATCTTTTGGCCGCAAGACACTCCTGCAAAAATAATTAAGTCTTATATTTAGGTACCCAAGCCTTCTTGGATCCTTCATGGTTAGTAGCATAAAAGATCGTTCTTTGGGAACCCATATTTTCTTGCCTTTGTTATTTGATTTTTTGTTATTATTTCTTGCATTACATTCATAGGATTTATGACCTTTCTTGTTACAATAATGACATGTAACATTATCTATATTTTGTTCTTTTCTAAAAAAGTTTTTGATAAATTTTTGTTTTAAGTTAGGTCTGTATCCTAAACCAGCTTTATCATATATAGCTCTTTGATTGCTTAACAATAAATTAAGTTTTTCAGAACTATAAGTAAATTTATCAACAATATTCTTATATTTATCAACTTCCTTCTTTAGCTTATCATTTTCATTGGAAATTGATTCTCTTTCTTTTGTTATATTTTCTTTTTCAGATTTTAGCATTTTAATTTTATTAGTAAGATCATCATTTTCTTTAACAAGAATTGAGTTATCATTTTTCAAAGATTTGTATTTCTTTTTCAAAACTTTAAAATCATCTATTAGTTCATTGAAAGCTTCGAATAATTCATCAAATGTAAGCTCATCACTAGGGTTTTCGGAACTTACCTCGCTGTCGTCGTTTGCCATAAAGCAAATGTTTGGAACTTCTTTTTGTTCTTCCTCTGAAGAGGATTCATCGCTGTCACTCCAGGTTGCAACATAGGCTTTCTTCTTCTTCTTGTAAGTCTTCTTTAATTGTGGACAATCGTATCTAAAGTGCCCCGGTTTTTTACACTCATAGCAAATCAAGGGGTCTTTCTCTTTGTCCTTGTCCTTTCTTTTTCTTTTTCTCCTTCCATCTTAATTTAAGATTTCTTCTTGTGGAAGGGCCTCTTTCTTCTCATGAATTTTTTGAATTTTCTTGCTAGAAGAGCTATCTCATCATCATCATCATCATTATCACTGCAGCTCTCCTCACTTTCAGCAGCCTTAAGAGCTATAGTCTTTTTCTTCTTCACATCTTCTTCTATGTGCTGCTTCATAGATAATTCATGGGTCATAAGGAATCCAAGTAGCTCCTCTAAGGGTAAGGTGTTGAGGTCCTTGGCTTCTTGAATTGTTGTCACTTTTGCTTCCCAAGTCCTTGGTAGTGACCTAAGAATTTTGCGAACAAGTTCAGAATTAGTATAGGTCTTGCCTAGACTTTTCAAACAATTTACAATATCGGTGAATCTAGTATACATGCATGCAATAGTTTCAGTTTGCTCCATGCTAAATAATTCATATTTATGAACAAGAATATTTATTTTAGATTCCTTTACTTGATTAGTACCCTCATGGATAACCTCTAATCTATCCCATATTTCTTTTGCAGAATTGCATGTAGAAATGCGATTAAATTCGTTTGCATCTAATGAACAATATAAGACATTCATGGCCTTAGCATTGAGCTGAGCCATTTTTCTATCATTATCACTCCAATCCCTTTCGGGTTTAGGAACAATAGAGCCATCAATAATGTGTGTGGGTGTGCTAGGTCCATTAATTATAACACTCCACAATTCATAATCAGAAGCTTGAATGAATATCCTCATTCTTGCTTTCCAATATGAATAGTTGGAACCATTAAATAAGGGAGGTCTATTTGTAGAATGACTTTCAGCAAATGAAGATCCAACTTGAGCTGCCATTTGGATCTTTAGCTCTTGATCATGTGATCAGATTCAAATGAGCACTTGCTCTGATACCAATTGTTGGCCCAGATGGCAACCCAAGAGGGGGGGTGAATTGGGTTCTTTAAATAATTTTAACCTTTTAAAAACTATTGGCTTTAAGATAAATGAAATTAAATGCAATGAAAATATAAAGCACAAACAAGGAGATAGAGATAGAGATAATTGAAACACGGCAAACACAAAGATTTTATAGTGGTTCGGTGTATCCAACACCTACGTCCACTCCCAAGATTCACTTGGGTCCACACTATAATCGACTTGATTACAGTTGAGTTGTTTTCCACGATCACAACTCACAACTTGTTGTTTTACCCGGGATCACAACGAACCCAGCCGGTTTTTCGGGCTCACCAGCACAAAACCCTAAACTCAAGCTAAACTTGCTTGACCCGAGGTATACAACCTCCACTAGTTCAATCCCCCTGATTGAACCAACAAAACAAGATAGAATAATGTTTAAGATACAAGACAACTCCTTAAATGAGAAAATATTCAAATAAATGAACAAGGTTTAGAAAATCCTGTTTGAAGTGGATTGGATTTGAGCTTTTCTTCTTTTCTTCTTTTCCTCTTCTCTTTGGAGATGTTGAATCAGGCCTCAGCTTTGATTCGTTGCAAACGTTGCAGATGAGAAGTTGGAAGATCTTCAAAATAGAGCTTTTTTCCTTTTTGTGAATCCTTTGATTTTTCAAACTTTGAATGCCTTGGATTCTTCTTTGAGCTTTTTGAAGTGGAAGGATTTGAATTTGAATGCTTCTCTCTTGGATTTCAGGCTCAAGACTTCTCGGATTTTTGATTTGGATATTCTCCCTCTTTTTTTTCGTTCTTTCTTTTTTTCAAACGGGCGTTCTCCCTTTTTATAGATTTTCTTCAATCCGTTTTTGGGATGAAACTAGTCGTTGGAGTGTACCTGGAAACAAAATATATCCACTAGAAGTTAGGTAAAAAGGAAATATTACCGTTAAAGCTGATCTAGCATTTTAAATTTTCATCCCAAACAGGTTAGAGTCGGCTCCAACTTTTCAGGTGTCGGATCCAAGTCGTTTATCCAAAAATAGAAAGTTTTGAGTTCGTTGAGGAGTCGGCTCCAAAAAAATTAGGTGTCGGCTCGCCATTGTCAGGTGTCGGCTCCAGAATACTGTGTGTGTCGGCTCCAAGATGCTCAAAAAATAAGCATTCTATCCCCACATCGGAGTCGCTCCAGACACTGTAAGTGTCGACTCCGAAACTCTAGGTGTCGGCTCCGAAACTCAAGGTGTCGGCTCCAGACCGTATCAAAAATTAGAAGAATATTTGACTGGCCATGGGGTCGGCTCTAGGAGTTCTAGGTGTCGACTCCAGGTTCTGAAACTTTGAAACTTGAAATTTGCAATTGATTCAAAACTCATTTCTTAATACCTTTAAATCGATCAAATATTTTTAAGCGCTGAAACACTTGTGAAATTCATTAGTAATCAAATAAATATACTCAATTCCTTTATTAATCATCAAAATCAATAATTGGGTCAACAAAATGTATCTAATGATATGTATGAATTACATTTGTAAAAGGTTATCAAGATACTTTTAAAATTTATCAAGCAAGTATATGATTTTTTTTAAATACATAAATTTAATTAGCTGAACTAGGTTTGAAGAAAGCTTTATATCAATGAGGTCTAAACAAATGATGTCTTTAAAAGGAGTGGTGTTTCAAACATCCAACCATCTAAATTTATGATTATAATATTGATTTAGAACGCGCTTCAAGGCGAATATAATATGAAGCCGAATAAATATTCGGTTAGATTGGTCTTGAGTCAGATTATACTTTTGATAACTAGGCCTAAGCTTATGCATAGGAATAAAGGACATAACTTAGGAGCAGTGTGCATAGTACGAGCATTGTGATTCCATCAGACATGGTTGAAAGAAAAGTAAAAATAAAAAGAAAGTAATGTGGATGATCCAGCATCATCAGAGTAAACGGTGAAGGAAACTGACGGAGCCCTACCTCGGCCTCATGGAGGGGCCTTGGCCTCCGAGGCCCCCTCAGCCCTGGACCTAGCCTCGACCTCGGCCTCGGCCTCAAGCCTCCGCCTCGACCTCGGCCTCGAGCTCGAGCTTCAGCCTCGACCTCAACCCCGAGCTCCAGCCTCGGCCTCGGCCTCGAGCTTCCGTCCCGGTCTGGCCCCCGAGACTGGCAACCTGCCACCTCAAGCCGCCTGACACGCCCACGTGGCCTACCAACCACCTGCAGCGAACACGTGATCCATCATTTGCCTTCAACAGCATGTGGCTATACCCCGTAACGGCGCATGCCTGATGCAACCAGGTCCACCTACTACTCGTAGCACCACGCTTGTCAGGTGGCAGGCAAGGTAGGACACCTCTGACATGCCCAGTGTCAGTTGTGACCCATCACTATTAGCCTTGCCTTCCTTCCATTATCGAACAATGGCACCTGAAAATCAGCAACCTTCTGGAAACAGGAAAAAGAGACCTTCGAACATGTATAAAGGCCCACCCTCACGACGAGGGAAGGATCCTGAACTCAAGTTCTCTAGCTCTTTTCTGTTAGCTAACTCTTATCTGTTCCCAAGTTGATTGCTTGAGCGTCAGAGGGTCCCCACTAGAGCAACTGGTCTTCGGGGACTTTCTTGCAGGAGTTTGCCGCGGAGGAAGATCTTCGTTCCCCGACGTCGGAGGAAGGTGACTTGGCGTCAACAGGTTGGTGCACTAGGTAGGCGAGATAAAAAGAGAAAAGCTTCGAACCTATCAGCGGCAACTTCTCTTTCCTCGAGCTCTCAAGCAATGGTGATGACCCCGTGCGCAAGAGGTCTCCACCAGTCATGCTGGGGGGCAGCGTCAGGGGGCTGATCTGCTGGTGGTCGGCCCCTCCGCTCTCCTAGCCGACGTTCCTGCACCACGCAGTAGCTTCAAGAAGACCAGCTTGCCGCCCTCACCATGCAAGTTCAGTCTTTGGTGGCAGTGGTCCAAGTCTTGCAGCAGCAATTGGCGGCCGCGCAGCAGCCGGAGCCACTCCCGTCAGTTCCAGGAGTGGTCCAACCCAGCCAACAATCTTCTCGGGGAAGGTCTCCCACCCAAGAAGCTCGCCACCACTGTACTTCACCTAGGCCTCACTGTTGAGAAGCCTCCAAGAGGCTCCGGTCGCCCTTTCACCATGTCAGTGCTTCTCCCAGGCGGCGGCATGGGAGGGAGGTGGAGCGCCCTCGTCAGCATCGCCGCCATTCTTCCCCCTCCTCAGAATCCTCGAGGGAGGGGTCCTTCGACGGCCGAATAGCCCACCGGGCTGAACGTCGGCTCGACAAGTACAACTAGCAGCTGGAGGAGGTCAGCTGGCCACCTCTATCCCGCCGCATCATAGAAGAACCAATATCAGCTCAGTTCCATCTTCCCCAGCTGGACCCGTATGACGGGACCACTGATCCTTTGGACCATTTGGAAAGCTACAAGGTCCTCATGCAGGTCCAGGGGGCAACCGATTCACTTCTCTGCATCGCCTTCTCCGCCACCTTGAGGAAGGCTGCCCGAGCCTAGTACTCCAGCCTGCCACCACGGAGTATCAACTCCTTCCGCTAGCTGGAGTGGGCATTCTTGGCCCATTTTGACGCCTGCCGAAAGATACCCAGGATGGCAAACAATCTCTTTTTTGTCCAGCAGAAGAGTGGTGAGTCCCTGCGGGACTGATTCAAAGAAGCATCCTTGGAGGTCTAAAACCTCGAGGACTCCGTGGCCACCTTGGCCTTGAAGCAAGGGCTCTGTCCCTCCCGCTTTGCATACTCCCTCGACAAGAAGCCATCCGGCTCCTACACCGAGCTCTTGAGCCGGGCTCAAAAGTACATCCATACCGATAAGGCTTACTCCTCCCGGCACGAGGCTAACGGAAGCACCATCAAGAAGCCGGCTCGTTCTGAGCCTACAGATGATCGTCCCAAGAGGCCCAAGCCTCCCTGCTGACCAGACAATCGGCCTCAAGCTCCCACGCCGAGGGACGGCCCGTTCACCCCCTTGCTTGCTCCCATCTCTCATATCTTGCTTGAGATTGAGGGCGAGCCATACTTGCCACACCCTTCTCTGCTGAACCCGAAGACCCCCCGCAACAAGAACCTGTACTGCTGCCACCATCGGGACCACTGCCACGACACTGACAACTATCGCCAGCTGAAGAAGGCGATAGAGAACCTCATCCAGCGAGGCCACCTGGGAAAGTTTGTTCAGAGGAACAACCCAAGTGCTCCTGGCCCGTCAGCACCTCCACACCGATGATCGACAATGCTCCAACCGAGAAGACGATGGCAATGATTTCCTGGGGGGTAGGCGGCCCATCCAAGAGGCCGAGGGGGGAGGAGGGGTTAGATTCTGTAATTCCCTTTTCCAAAAGGGACCCAGAAGGGGTGGTCAAAAAAAATGATGACAGCGTCGTCGTGTCCATGACGATCGCTAAGCATCCTATAAAAAGAATTCTGGTTGACAGTGGAAGCTCAGTGGATGTTTTGAGTTACGATGCTTTTGTTTGTATGAACCTGTCTTCCGACTTGCTCCGGCCTATCACCACGCCCTTGATGGGGTTCACCGAAGACTCCGTAAAGGTCGAGGGAGAGATCACTCTCCCTATCACGATCGGAATGCCCCCATGTCAAAGTATAGTTTTTATGAGCTTTCTTGTGGTCCGGGTGCCCCTTGCCTACAACGCCATACTCGGAAGGCCCGGACTTATCCTCCTGGATGCTGTTATCTCCACCAAAAGGCTCCTGGTAAGGTTCCCTACCAGCAAGGGGGTCGGGGAGATGTGGGGGGAGCATAACCCGCTACTGCTTTGCAACCACATGGCCCCCAGTCCTCAGGGGGCGATATCTGCACCTGTACCAGAAGCACTGGACCCCCGGGACTCGGAAAGGAGAGGGGAACCAGCCGAGCACCTGCTAGCCTTCCCCCTGGGGGAGGACCCGGCGCAGACCATCCAAATCGGGGCTCTGCTTCCGGAGGAAGCCCGCAACCAGCTCCTCGCTTTCCTGCGAGCCAATGCTGACATCTTCGCTTGGTCGGCGTCCGACATGCCAGGCATCCCGGAGGAGGTGATTACCCACCAACTCAACATCAAGCCGGAGTGCTGACCCGTCCGTCAGAAGAAGAGGAGCTTCGCCCCCGATAGACAGAGGGCCATAGATGAGGAGGTACGTAAGTTGATGGTGGCCGGCCACATTCACGAAGTGCACTATCCCGATTGGCTGGCAAATGTTGTGATGGTCCGCAAAGCTAGTGGGAGTTAGAGGATGTGCATGGACTTCACCGACCTCAATAAAGCGTGTCCTAAGGACAGCTTCCCAGTACCTCAGATCGACTAGTTTGTAGACGGTACATCTGGCCATGAGACCCTCAGCTTTATGGATGCGTTCCCGGGGTACAACCAGATCAGGATGGACCCGGCTGATGAAGAGGCGACTTCCTTTATAACCGAGAAGGGGATCTATTGCTATAAGGTGATGCCGTTCGGGTTGAAGAATGCGGGGGCCATCTATCAGAGGTTAATGAACAAGGTCTTTGGGGATTAGATCGGGTATAATATGGAGGTGTACGTAGACGACATGCTGACCAAGAGCATCCGTGCTGCTGACCATGTTGCCGACCTTGCAGAGACCTTCAACAATCTCCGTCGATACCATATGAGGCTGAACCCCCACAAGTGTGCCTTCGGGGTTACAGCAGGAAAGTTTCTGGGCTTTATGGTGATGCAGCAAAGAATCGAAGCCAACCCTGACAAGATCTAAGCCATCTTGGACATGATGCCCCCGGCTAGCAAAAAGGAGGTACAACGCCTGACGGGAAGCGTGGCAGCTTTGAACCGTTTCTTGTCCAAGTCGGTAGAAAGGTGTTTACCTTTCTTCAAGGCATTGTGCAAGATCAACAGCTTCGAGTGAACGAAGGAATGTTAGGAAGCCTTCGAGGAGCTAAAGAAATTTTTATCCACTCCACTACTGTCCAAGTCGAGGGGCGGGAAGGAACTCTTTCTGTATCTTGCGGCCTTCCCCGAGGCCGTCAGCTCCGTGCTTGTTCGCATGGATGCCGATGGACCGCAGAAGCCGGTCTACCAGCAAAGTACTTCACGATGTTGAGACAAGATACTCCAAGATCAAGAAGATCATCTTCGCCCTGGTTATCTTCACTCAGCGCTTCTGACCCTACTTTTAAGCTCATCCAATCATGGTGCTCACGGACCAACCTCTCCGGACTATCTTGTCCCGTCCTGACACCTCCGGTCGGCTGGCCAAGTGGGCCATCAAGTTGGGAGAGTTTGACATGTCCATTCGGCCAAGATTTGCAATGAAGTCCCAGGTGTTAGCCAATTTTTTGGTCGAGTGGACTTGGACCGAGAAGCATCCGAAGGAGTCGCACCCGGAGGCGCGCATGGAGTCCCCAACGGTCGAGGGAGCAGGGAAGGAAGACTGGATCCTTCATGTAGATGGAGTATCGAATTCTCAAGGGAGTGGGGCTGGACTCATTCTTGCAAGCCCCGAGGGGGAGGTGGTGGAGTATGCCCTCCGATTTCTTTTCCTAGCCACCAACAACCAGGCGGAGTATGAAGCCTTGCTGGCAGGGATGAAGCTAGCCAAGGAACTCGGTGCAGAGCGTCTGAGGGCCTTCACGGACTCTCAACTTGTCTCTGGGCAGGTCGCTGGGGAGTACGAGGCTCGGAACCTGACTACGTCCCATTACCTGAGCAAGGTGCAATCCCAGGCCTCTCAATTTTTCTACTTCCGCATCAGCTACATTCCCCGAACAGAGAATGCCAGGGCTGATGCACTATCCCGCTTGGCCACTTCGGCCGATGGGACCCTGGGAAGGACCCTATCGAGTTACTGAGGCACTCCACCACAGAACATACAAAATTGAAGGGCTGGATGGAAAGCCACTCCCATGGATGTAGAACGCTGACAACCTCCGTCGGTATTATTAGTAGTGTACTCTTTCTTTACACTAAATTTCATGCTTGCATTCTTCTGGGCTCTCACCCCGCACTTGATATTAATAAACATGAGTTCAAGTAGCCCAGCTTTTCAGCAAAAAGCCCGAGGCCAGCTTGGCATCTCAAGTCCAATGTATCATTGGCATCGAAGACCGGTGTACCACCGGCTCCCAAAAAGCCTGAGGCCAGCTCGGCACCTCAAGTCCAATGTACCATTGGCATCGAAGACTAGAGTACCACCGGCTCCCAAAAAGCCTGAGACCAGCTCGGCACCTCAAGTCTAATGTACCATTAGCACAGAAGACTGATGTACCATCGGCTCCCAAAAAGCCCGAGGCCAGCTTGGCACCTCAAGTCCAAAGTACCATTGGCATCGAAGACCAGTGTACCACCGGCTCCCAAAAAGATCGAGGCCAGCTTGACACCTCAAGTCCAATGTACCATTGGCATTGAAGA
Organism: Calamus simplicifolius; assembly: GCA_900491605.1. Taxonomy (NCBI): domain Eukaryota; kingdom Viridiplantae; phylum Streptophyta; class Magnoliopsida; order Arecales; family Arecaceae; genus Calamus; species Calamus simplicifolius. Next base: position 609,211 of record UESW01004406.1, read on the forward strand.
CCGGTGTACCATCGGCTCCCAAAAAGCCTGAGGCTAGCTCGACACCTCAAGTCCAATGTACTATTGGTACCGAAGACCGGTGTACCACCGGCTCCCAAAAAGCCCGAGGCTAGCTCGGCACCTGAAGTCCAATGTACCATTAGCACCGAAGATCGGTGTACCACCGTGTTGATCCATTTATTGATTTTGATGATTAATAAAGGAATTGAGTATATTTATTTGATTACTAATGGATTTTATAAGTGTTTCAGGACTTAAATTTATTTGATCAATTTAAAGGAATTAAGAAATGAATTTTGAATCAAATACAAATCAGAGATTTCAAAGTTTTAGAGCTTGGAGTCGACACCTAGAAAACCTGGAGCCGACCCCATGGCCAATTCAATTTTAATCCGATTTTTGATACGATCCAGAGTTGACACCTAGAGTTTCGGAGCCGACACCTAGAGTTTCGGAGTCAACACTTACAGTGTCTGGAGCCGACTTCGATGCGGGGACAGAACGCTTATTTTTTGAGCATCCTGGAGTCGACACCTACAGTATTCGGGAGCCGACACCTGACGATGGCGAGCCGACACTTACTTTTTCGGAGCTGACTCCTCAACGAACTCAAAAATTTCTATTTTTGGTAAAACGATCTGGAGCCGATACCTGAAAAGTTAGAGCCGACTCCAACTTGACTGGGTCAAAAATTTAAAATGCTAGATCAGCTCTAATGGTAATATTTCCTTTTTACCTAATTTTTAACGGATATATTTTGTTTTCAGGTACACTCCAACGGTTAGTTTCATCCCAAAAACAGATTGAAAAAATCTATAAAAAGGGAGAAAAACACCCGTTTGAAAAAGAGAGGAAAAAGAGACGAAAAATAGACAAAAATTTCAAATCAAAAATCCGAGAAAGCCTGAGCCTGAATCTCAAGAGAAAAACCTTCAAACTCAAATCCTTCCACTCCAAAAAGCTCAAAGAGGAATCCAAGGCGTTCAAATGAAAAAATCGATGGATTTCCCAAATTGAAGTAAAAGCTCTGTTTCTTCCATTTTCAATCTTCTCAACTGCAATGACTGTGAGGGATTAAAGCTAAGGCTTGATTCATCATTCCAAAGAGAGAAGTGGAAAAGAAGAAAAGAAGAAAAGAAGAAAAGCTCAAAGCCAAACAACTTCAAATCAGGCTTTTCTAAACTTGTTTACTTATTTTTGAATATTTGCTCATTGAGAAGCTGTGTATCTTTGAAAAACAATATTCTTTTTGTTTATGCCTAGTTCAATCAAAGGGATTGAACTAGTGAAGGTTGTTTACCTCGGGTCAAGCTAGATTAGCTTGAGTTTAGGGTTGTGTGCTGGTGAGCCCAAAAAACCGGCTGGGTTCGTTGTGATCCAGGGTAAAACAATAAGTTTGGGTTGTGAGCTTGTAAAACAACTCGGCTGTAATCGAGGAGATTATAGTGTGGACCCAAGTGGATCTTGGGAGTGGACGTAGGTGTTGGATACACCGAACCACTATAAAATCTTTGTGTTTGCCGTGCTTCTATTGTCTCTATCTCTATCTCTATCTCATTGATTGTGCTTTATATTTGCATTGCATTTACTTTCATTCATCTTAAGCAAACAATTTTTATTTGGAGGTTAAATTTTTTAAAGAACCCAATTCACCCTCCCCTCTTGGGTTGTCATCTGGGCCAACACACCGGTTTCCAAAAAGCCCGAGGCTAGCTCGGCACCTCAAGTCCAATGTACCATTAGCACCAAAGATCGGTGTACCACTGGCTCCCAAAAAGCTCGAGGCCAGCTTGGCACCTCAAGTCCAATGTACCATTGGCATCGAAGTCCAATATACCACCGGCTCCCAAAAAGCTCGAGGCCAGCTCGACACCTCAAGTTCAATGTACCATTGGCACCGAAGACCGATGTACCACTGGCTCTCAAAAAGCCCAAGGCCAGCTCGACACCTCAAGTCCAATGTACCATTGGCACCGAAGACCGGTGTACCATTAGTTCCCAAAAAACCTGAGGCCAGCTCAGCACCTTAAGTCCAATGTACCATTGGCACCGAAGATCGGTGTACCATCGGCTCTCAAAAAGCCCGAGGCCAGCTTGGCACCTCAAGTCCAATGTCCCATTGGCACCAAAGACCGGTGTACCATCGGCTCCCAAGAAGCCCGAGTCTCCCTCGGCGGTCCAAGGCCGATGTTCCATCGGTTCTCAGAAGCCCGGGTCTCCCTCGGTGGTCCAAGGCCAATGTTTCATCGGTCCTCAGAAGCCCGACTCTCCCTCGGCGTCCCAAGGCCGATGTTCCATCGGTCCTCAGAAGCCCGAGTCTCCCTTGGCGGTCCAAGGCCGATGTTCCATCGGTCCTCAGAAGCCCGAATCCCCTCGGCATTCCAAGGCATATGTTCCATCGGTCCTCAGAAGCCCGAGTCTCCCTCGACGGTCCAAGGCCGATGTTCCATTGGTCCTCAGAAGCCCGAGTTTTTCTCAACGGTCCAAGGCTGATGTTCCATCGGTCCTCAGAAGCCCAAGTCATCCTCCACTACAAGAAAATACTAAAATAGCGACGCAAATTTAGCGACGCAATTTTGCGTCGCTAAATTGCGACCACTTTGCGACGCCTTTGTGACAACAAAATATTGCGACGCATTAGCGACTCATCAGCGACTCAATTAACCAAAAAATCAAAAAAAAATTATATTTTTAATATTGCGACGCAAACATTACGTCGCAATATTTTTAAATTAATTTTTTATAAAATATAAATATCAATAAAAATATTGCGACGCAATATTTGCGTCGCAATTTTTTTAGCAGAATTAAGAAAATTAAATTTTTAATATTGCGACGCCAATATTGCGTCGCAATATTTTTAAATTAATTTTTTATGAGGTATAAATAGTATTAAAAATATTGCGACGCAATATTTTGCGTCGCAATATTTTTAGCAGAATTAAATATTTTAAATTTTTAATATTGCGACGCACATATTGAGTCGCAATATTTTTAAATTAATTTTTATGAAATATAAATATCAATAAAAATATTGCGACGCACTATTTGCGTCGCAATGTTTTAGCAGAATTTTAAAAATTAAATTTTTAATATTGCGACGCAAATATTGCGTCGCAATAATTTTAAATTAATTTTTTATGAAATATAAATATCAATAAAAATATTGCGACGCAATTTTGCATCGCAATGTTTTAAATTTTTAATATTGTGATGCAAATATTGCGTCGCAATATTTTTAAATTAATTTTTAATGAATTATAAATATCATTAAAAATATTGCGACGCAATATTTGCGTCGCAATTTTTTAGCAGAATTAAATATTTTAAATATTTAATATTGCGACGCAAATATTGCGTCGCAATAATTTTAAATTAATTTTTTATGAAATATAAATATCAATAAAAATATTGCGACGCAATTTTGCGTCGCAATGTTTTTAATTTTTAATATTGCGACGCAAATATTGCGTCGCAATATTTTTAAATTAATTTTTAATGAATTATAAATATCAATAAAAATATTGCGACGCAATAGTTGCGTCGCAATGTTTTTAGCAGAATTTAAAAAAATTTAATTTTTAATATTGCGACGCAAATATTGCGTCGCAATATTTTTAAATTAAATTTTTACGAAATATAAATATTAATACAAATATTGCGACGCAATATTTGCGTCGCAAAGTTTTTAGCAGAATTAAATATTTTAAATTTTTAATATTGCGACGCAAATATTGCGTCGCAATATTTTTAAATTAATTTTTTATGAAATATATCATTAAAAATATTGCGACGCAAGATTTCCGTCGCAATGTTTTTAGTAGAATTAAATATTTTAAATTTTTAATATTGCGACGCAAATATTGCGATGCAATAATTGCGACGCAAATATTGCATCGGTCGTCGCCGATCGAGATCAGGTCTTGGATCGAACGCAACCGTCGGATCGTCGCCGATCTCGGACGGATCGCCACGGTCCGAGATCGGTCGTGGCCGATCGGGATCAGGGCTTGGATCGATCACAACCGTTGGATCGTCGCCGATCTCGGACGGATCGCCACGGTCCGAGATCGGTCGTGGCCGATCGGGATCAGGGCTTGGATCGATCGCAACCGTCGTATCTTTGTCGATCAGACCAATTGCCACGGTCCGAGATCGGTCGTCGCCGATCGAGATCAGGGCTTGTATCGATCGCAACCGTTGGATCGTCGCGATCTTAGACGGATCGCCACGGTCCGAGATCGACCGTTGCCGATCGGGATCAGGGCTTGGATCGATCGCAACAGTCGGATCGTCGTCGATCTCGGACGGATTGCAACTGTTCGAGATAGGTCGTGGCCGATCGGGATCAGGGCTTGGATTGATCACAACCGTCGGACCTTTGCCGATCGGACCGATTGCCGCGGTCCGCGATCGGTCGTCGCCGATCGGGATCAGGGCTTGGATCGATCGCAACCGTCGGATCGTCGCCGATCTCGGACGGATTGCAACTGTCCGAGATAGGTCGTGGCCGATCGGGATCAGGGCTTGGATTGATCACAACCGTCGGACCTTTGCCGATCGGACCGATAGCCGTGGTCCGCGATCGGTCGTCGCCGATCGGAATCAGGGCTTGGATCGATCGCAACCGTCGGATCGTCGCCGATCTCGGACGGATTGCAACTGTCCGAGATAGGATGTGGCCGATCGGGATCAGGGCTTGGATCGATCGCAACCATCGGACCTTTGCCGATCGGACCGATAGCCGCGGTCCGCGATCGGTCATCGCCGATCTCGGACGGATCGCCACGGTCCGAGATCGGTCGTGGCCGATCGGGATCAGGGCTTGGATCGATCGCAACCGTTGGATCGTCGCCGATCTCGGACGGATCGCCACGGTCCGAGATCGGTCGTGGCCGATAGGGATCAGGGCTTGGATCGATCGCTACCGTCGGATCGTCGCCGATCTCTGACGGATTGCAACTGTCCGAGATAGGTCGTGGCCGATCGGGATCATTAAAAATTTTATAGAATAAATTGTGATGCAATTTATCGTCGTAATTATTAACATTAATTATAAATATAATCATTTATAAATATTAACAAATAGCTTGCGACGCCTTAGCGACACACTTTAAAAAATATAAATAAATATTGCGACAAAATATATGTGTCGCAATATTATTAGAATACATATAACTGATTAAAATATTAAAAAATATTTGCGATGCAATTTGTCGTCGCAATTATTATAATAATTTAAATATTTTCATTTAAAAATATTTTAAAAATAATTGCGACGCACTATTGCGTCGCAATATATGTAATAACTTTTTTTATTAATCAATTTAAATTATTAAAAAAATATTGCGACGCCTTAGCGACGCAATTATTAGAAAATAAAATTATTTTTCCCGCCAGGGTTGGCGCCAAGTTAGCGACTCTTTAGCGACGCATTTATTGGCGTCGCTATATTTTCATAAAAGTATTTTTTTACATTTATTAATGATGGATTAGCGACGCCCACGTGCGTCGCTAAGAAAAAAAAAAAAAAATTATTGCGACGCAATTAGCGACGCCAAATTGGCGTCGCTAATTGCCTATATTTAAACCCCCCCCTTTCTTCTTTCCTCCTTCCGGTCTGACCTAGCCGCCGCTGCCGTGACTCCCAGCCCCCCCGAAACGCCGGCGATCTCCTCCGACTCCCAGCCCCCCCGAGGATCTCCTCCTACTCCGGCTACCCACAAAGGTTAGCCCCAAAAATCCAAAAAAAAATTTTTTTTTATGTTTTTTTTTTTTAACCTGCTGCCGTCTTCTCCGGCCACGGCAGGTCCGTGGCCGTCTTCTCCGGCCACGGCCGCTGCCGTGGCCGGCAGTGGCCTGGCCACGGTGGTGGCCAGGCCACTGATAAAAAAAAAAAAATTTTTTTTTTTAAACAGGGGGGAGGGGAGGAAACCCCCCCCCCCCCCCTTTGTTTTCATGGCAGTGGCCTGGCCGGTGGTGGCCAGGCCACTGTTTAAAAAAAAAAAATTTTTTTTTTAACAGGGGGGAGGGGAGGAAACCCCCCCCGCCCCCCCTTTGTTTTCACGGCAGTGGCCTGGCCACGGTGGTGGCCAGGCCACTGTAAAAAAAAAAAAATTTTTTTTTTAACAGGGGGAGGGGAGGAAACCCCCCCCCCCCCCTTTGTTTTCACGGCAGTGGCCTGGCCACGGTGGTGGCCAGGCCACCAGGGGGGAGGGGAGGAAACCCCCCCCGCCCCCCCTTTGTTTTCACGGCAGTGGCCTGGCCACGGTGGTGGCCAGGCCACTGTAAAAAAAAAAATTTTTTTTTAACAGGGGGGAGGGGAGGAAACCCCCCCCGCCCCCCCTTTGTTTTCACGGCAGTGGCCTGGCCACGGTGGTGGCCAGGCCACTGATATAAAAAAAAAAATTTTTTTTTTAAACAGGGGGGAGGGGAGGAAACCCCCCCCCCCCCCCCTTTGTTTTCACGGCAGTGGCCTGGCCACGGTGGTGGCCAGGCCACTGTAAAAAAAAAAATTTTTTTTTTAACAGGGGGGAGGGGAGGAAACCCCCCCCCCCCCCTTTGTTTTCACGGCAGTGGCCTGGCCACGGTGGTGGCCAGGCCACTGTATAAAAAAAAATTTTTTTTTTTTTTAAACAGGGGGGAGGGGAGGAAACCCCCCCCCCCCCCTTTGTTTTCACGGCAGTGGCCTGGCCACGGTGGTGGCCAGGCCACTGTAAAAAAAAAATTTTTTTTTTAACAGGGGGGAGGGGAGGAAACCCCCCCCCCCCCCTTTGTTTTCACGGCAGTGGCCTGGCCACGGTGGTGGCCAGGCCACTGTAAAAAAAAAAATTTTTTTTTTTTAAACAGGGGGGAGGGGAGGAAACCCCCCCCCCCCCCCCCCTTTGTTATCTTGTCCGGCCACGGTCGTTGCCGTGGCCGGCAGTGGCCTGGCCAGGCCACGGTGGCCAGGCCACTGTGAAAAAAGAAAAAAAAATTTTTGGGGTCACAGCAGGGGGGAGGGGGGGAAACCCCCCGCCCCCCTGGGAAAAAAAAAAATAAATTTTTTCTTAATTTAAGCAGAATGTTTATTTAATTTACATATTATTTATGCAATAATTAATTTAAGCAGAATGTTTATGACAATAGTATTTGTGCATTTATACTCATTTACATTTGTTATGTTTTGATTATTTATATTTTGCTGCAAACTTAATGATGCATTACATTTTGAAATGCTAAATAAAATGTTTTGTTATATTATTTAATTTTCAGCAACAAATTACTAGTTTCAATGATTTACATTTTAGTATTCGCAAGATGTTAAGAATAACAAGCATAAGTTCGATTGTCTTCGGACTTTCATAATCACAGCACTTTAATTAACCTTTAGACCCGTTTGAGAATTTGTAAGCCTTAGTCTTGCAAATTCTCAAATTGTCCTGGTGGACAGTTTGGGAATATTTTTTGTGACATGTTAGTCTGCTAGTAATCATCGTGGGGTGAGATTTCGGTTTGCATTTGCTCATACGTTCTCCTAGTGTGGCTTATATACCACACATTAGGAGAACATATGGGAAATGCTGCCGAAATTTCAATGTTGCCGATCGATGATAATTAATAGCAGAATAACATATCACAAAAAATATTCTTGAATGGGATAGGGCCTTACCTTGTAGACATGGAGTGAAGGTAGAATTATTTAAGACACTTGAATTAAGTCTAATGACTAAACGCATACTTTACCTTAGACTAATATAGTTTTATAAGTTTACCAGACTTTGTATAAGTCAAAAATGAGCGGGACTCGCTCATGGATGTATGCAAGGATAAAAGATGGCTTGCTGAATCCAGATTTTCTGAATGGATTGGAAGAGTTTATCGCATTTGCATGTAGCCAACCTGAATGGATGGATGGGCCTAGGATTAGGTGCCCATGCAACTTCCACAGGTGTCAGAATAAAGCCTACAGAGATGTGGAAACTGTTAAGGTGCATTTGTGTAAGAAGGGTTTTGTGCCTGATTACTATGTTTGGTACTGTCATGGTGAACCAGAGGATATTCCAGCAGTTGTTATAGGCGAACAAGAGTCAATTCCCGTAGAAGAACCATTTGTGAATTTAAACACATATGAACAAATGGTTATGAATGCATCGGGTAATGACTTCAATCAGAATACATTTATGGAAGAACCAAACCCAGAAGCACAACAATTTTACGATATGTTGAGTGCTGCCAATCAAGAATTGTATCCTGGGTGTGAGGGTCATTCCCAGTTCTCTACAGCTGCTCGAATGTTGAATATTAAGGCAGAACATCGATTATCAGAAAAGGCGTTCATTCTGTAGCTGAGTTAATCAAAGAAATTCTGCCAAATGATAATGTTGCCGCAGACAGTTTTTACGCAACAAAGAAGTTGTTGCGTGGGCTTGGGCTTCCAGTTAATAAGATCGATTGTTGCTTGAACAATTGTATGATATTTTGGGGTGAAGACTCAGAGCTGAGATGGTGTAAGATTTGTGGGCAATCGAGGTTCAAAAACACCGAAGGAGGAGCCGGTACAAGTAGGAGGAAAAGTGTGCCTTACAAGAGGATGCATTACTTTCCTCTTACCCCACGCCTGCAGAGATTATATAGATCTGAGGCAACAGCTGCTGATATGAGATGGCATGCCGAACATGAATCTAAAGAGGATGAAATGCGGCATCCATCAGATTCAAAGGCTTGGAAGCAGTTCAATGAAAATCATCCTGTTTTCGCTGAAGATATAAGGAATGTGAGATTAGGTCTTTGTACCGATGGCTTCCAACCATTTGGTCAAGCGGGGCAACAGTATTCATGTTGGCCTGTGATACTGACTGTATATAACCTTCCTCCGTGGAAGTGCATGAAAGATCCTGCAATGTTTTTAACCGTTTTGGTTCCAGGACCATCAAATCCTAAGGAAAAGATTGATGTCTTTCTGCAACCGTTGGTGGCCGAATTGAAAATGTTGTGGGAAACAGGAGTGGTAGCCTACGACATTTCTATGAAACAAAATTTCTTAATGAGAGCTGCTTTGATGTGGACAATAAGTGATTTTCCGGCATATGCAATGTTGTCTGGTTGGAGCACTGCTGGACGTCTGGCATGCCCTCATTGCATGTATGATTCGGATGCATTTACATTGCAGAAGAGTGGTAAGCAGTCATGGTTTGATAACCATAGGAAGTTCTTGCCACCAAATCATCCTTACAGGCGTAACTTGATCGCCTTCCGGAAGAACAAAGCAGTCACAAAATTTGCCGAACCGGTTAGGTCCGGCACGGATCTATTTGATTCTATAGAGAATTTGGGGTTGATGTATGCATGGGAACCAGATGCAGATAGAATAAATAGCCGTATATGTAAAGAACATAACTGGAAGAAGCGAAGTATATTTTGGGATTTGCCTTATTGGAGCACAAATCTCATCCGGCACAACTTGGATGTCATGCATATAGAGAAAAATTTCTTTGATAACATATTTAACACGGTGCTAAACATCCCGGGAAAAACAAAAGATACTGCAAAGTCAAGAGAAGAACTTAATCAGTACTGTAGAAGAGGTGATTTGAGAAGGAGTGCCGATGGGACCTATCCTAAAGCATGTTACACTCTTGACAGAAATTCACGAGAAGTTTTATGTAACTGGCTTAGAGGGTTAAAATTTCCAGATGGTTATGCCTCAAATATCGGTAGGTGTGTGGACATGCATAAGCTCAAGTTGTTCGGCATGAAGAGCCATGACTGCCATGTTTTCATGCAACGATTATTACCTATAGCTTTTCGTGAGTTGCTTCCGCAACATGTCTGGAAGGCAATTACGGAGCTCAGCTTATTCTTCAAGGAGTTATCTGCCGCAGTCATTACTTCTGCATCAATGGCAAGGCTTGAGGAGGAAATTCCAATTATTTTATGCAAGCTTGAGCGAATATTTCCTCCCAGTTTTTTTGACTCAATGGAGCATTTACCGGTTCACTTGCCATACGAAGCGAGCATAGCTGGTCCTGTGCAGTATCGCTGGATGTATCCATTCGAGAGGTAAATATATACATCATTAAGATATGTTGACATTTGAAATATTATTTCATTGCTTGAAAAATTCGTTAATTTTTTGTTGCAACTTTACATATAGGTATCTTAAGAAGTTAAAAAATAATGTGCGTAATAAGGCAAGGGTTGAAGGTTCTATATGCAATGCACACTTGGTCGAAGAAGTTTCAGCTTTTGCCTCGCATTACTTTGAGGGTCACGTCCACACGAGGAGCCGAAATCATGGTCGTAACGATGACGTATGTGTGGACGAAGCAGAAGCTAATGACGGTAGAATATCAATTTTTAAAGCTATCGGCCGTTCATTTGGTGGGCAGAAGTCAAGAAATCTTAGCGATATGGAGTATAATGCAGCACATTATTACATCCTAATGAACTGTCGAGAAGTCGATCCATATATTGAGTAAGTGTATACTTCAATGCTAAATTGAAAATTTAAATTTATATAATAATATACCATAATATTTAATTTCTAACAGTAGTTTTCATCCTTTTCATCCCATAAGGATGTTTTGTGATAGACAACGACAGATGAATCCCGACATCAGTCAAGTTGCAATTGGGCAGAAATTAGAAACGGAGTTTGCTTACTGGTTTTATGAATTTGTGAGTAGTATCACTCAATCAATTTCGATAATGGCAATTATTTTTTGAATTGGATGTCAATAGCTTATTAATTTATAGGTCAACGGTCCATGGTCGACAACCGACAATATTTTCATTAAATGTCTATCGCAATGGCCATTGAAGACCGTAACAACCTCTACTGGCTATTTTGTAAATGGGTACAAATTTCAGATTGAACGATTAGCAGCTTCAAGAGGCACTCAGAACTGGGGCGTGTGTGTAAAAGGAGAAAGTGTTGGAGCAAATATGCAGGATTATTATGGAAAGTTAGTAGAGGTGGTTGAAGTTGAATATCCCGGTTGGCCTTTAAAACGAACCGTATTGTTTCGTTGTGATTGGTTCGATCCGATAATTCCTGTGGGCAAAAGGGTTCATAACGACTATAATTTGGTTGAAGTGAACCATCGACGAAGATTACAGAAATATGACCCATTCATCCTTGCATCCCAAGCTCAGCAAGTCTTTTACTGCGGATATCCAAGTTTGCGCAACGACAAGCGAGATTGGTGGGCCGTTTCTAAAATCGTCCCACGTTCAACAATCGTATTAGAGGAGAGTTCATCAAGTCAATCCGCCGAGTGCCCTGCATTTCAAGAGGATGAGATGGAACTGCATGCAATTGAGGACGACACAAGAGCTCCTGAAACATCACTTATCGATCCAAGTGGTGATGTCCAAGAAATTGCGGATGCAAATGTTCGGTTTCCTTCCGATAATGAAACTGATTCGCAATCCGATACGGCATCGGATGTTGAACCAACATTTCACGAAACAAATGACAACGATTAAACATAAAGGTTTTTTAAAATTTAACTTTTTTTTATAAGTGTTAAATTCGTACATAGTCAATCATTAATCGTAATTTAATTGTGTGAATCCTTAGTATTTTCAGTATGAGGGGCAGAGGTAGATCTACCGACGATAGATTGGGTGAGCAGAGACGTAGTTTGGATCCTTCGACATCAGATCACATGAGCGTCGGCGATGGAGAGTTTGGATCTCCAGCAGAGGCGCAGCCTTCGACCTCTGCACCAGTATTACCATCTACCCGATCGGCACAGACCTCCGAGAGTTCTTCCGCCTTCGGCCGCACTTTACTTCGACTTGATGCTCAGGGGATGTAAGTATATATTAATTACAAATATTTGTTAATGTTTTTAAGTCATTAACTTATAAACTTGCATTTTTTTAACAGATTCATTGAGCAGCATCATGTCTCCAGCCACATCAGCGCCGTTTTTCAGAGGCGTGCAGATCCCAGTGGCTACGATTGGCGCCACGTATCGCCGGCCACGAGGGAGTTTTATTTTTCCGAGTTTCAGGTAAACTTATTAAATACAATTTAGCAGTGATATATAATTCTTTAAAGTTAATAAATTCAGAAACTAACTGTTTATTTTAATGCAGAAAAAATTTACGTGGGATCCTGCCACCCATGATGCCATTAGGGCAGCATGGGAGGCTCTGACGCGACGCCGATACTCCGACATGCTTCATCGTTGGAGGTCGTCGGGTCAGCGTCCTGCGCACGTGCCAGAGGGTATTTGGCACGAGTGGCAGCAGGCCTGGGAGTCCGATGGCTGGCGCAGGAGGTCCGCATCAGCCAGCACGAACCGCCGATCTGAGAAGGGCGGTCGTGGCACGGGTCTCTCCTGTCATACATCGGGCTCCATTTCGATTCAGGAGCACAGACGGCGTATGGTAAGAAAACATAAATATTTTAATTACTATTTTAGTTCTTTACAAATATTTTTATTAATATTATTTTTTTATTATTATAGACTGAGCAGGAGGGCGGAGATCCTGGTGAGTTTCGTCTATTCAGGGCGACACACACCAGGAGGGACGGCTCCTGGGTCGATACGCGATCACGGGAGGTTGCGGTAAGAAATTAGATTTATGTAGTATCTGTTTAATTTTTAAAATTTTATTTCTAGAAATTTATTAACTCATTTATTATTGATTTCATAATTTCAAGGCACGAGTCGACGAGCTTCGATCCCAGGCATCACAGGTCGACTCTACTGATGGGGAGACGCCCGTCGAACTCTCAGCAGATGAGAGTCGACGTGTGTTTTTGGAGGCTGTTGGTGCCCAGCCACGAGACCGCAGGGTCTATGGTATGGGCACTAGAGCTTCTACATTTTTTCCCCATCAGGCCTCCAGCTCGCGAGTTCCTGCTGATCTTCCTCCCGAGCGTTTAGAGGAGCTTCGCAGATCTATTGCAGAGGAGCTTCGCCAGGATTACGAGCAGGATTTTGAGGATCGTATGCGAAGCCGGGATCAGGAGGTTGCTGACATGCGAGATGAGATGCGAGGCCGGGATCAGGAGGTTGCTGACATGCGAGATGAGATGCACTATTTGCGGGATATGGTTAGACGCTTGTCGCAGAGTCTTCAGCCTCCACAGCCTCCACAGCCTTCACGTGATCATTCAGATTCTTGATGTATTTTTTTTTATGTTGTAAAAACTTTTAAATTTTAATATATAATTTTTTGAAATTTATTATTGTTTGGATTGAGTGAAAAATGTTTGTATCAATATTTAGATTTAACGAAATTTTATTAATCGTTTTAATTTTTAATCATTTAAATATTTTTTAAAAAAAATTTTTGACGCTCTGCGATGCATAAAAATGCGTCGCTAAATTTAAAATTAGATTTTTTTAAAAATTAATTATTAAATATTGCGACGCAATTTATTGCATCGCAATATTTAAAATTAATTTTTAAAAATTTATTAATAAATATTGCGACGCACAAATTGCGTCGCAATATTTAAAATTAATTTTTAAAACAAAAAAATTATTATTAAATATTGCGACGCATTTATTTGCGTCGCAATATTTAATAAAAACTTTTTCTGTTTTAAAATTTAATTTTAAATATTGCGACGCAATTTGGTGCGTCGCAATATTTATTAATAAATTTTTAAAAATTAATTTTAAATATTGCGACGCAATAAATTGCGTCGCAATATTTAATAATTAAATTTTTTTATAAATTTAATTTTTATTATTGCGACGCATTTTTATGCGTCGCAGAGCGTCGCAATTGCGTCGCAATATTGCGACGCAATTGCGACAAAAGAGTATTGCGACGGGGAGTTGAGCGACGCCATCATTGCGTCGCTATTGCGTCGCTAAACATGGTATAGCGACGCAATAGCGACGCATTTTGGCGTCGCAATATTTTAAATTTCTTGTAGTGCTCGGCGTCCCAAGGCCGATGTTCCATTAGTCCTCAGAAGCCCGAGTCCTCCTCGGCGTCCCGAGACTGATGTTCCATCGATCCTCAGAAGCCCGAGTCTTCCTCGGCGGTCCAAGGCCGATGTTCCATCGGTCCTTAAAGGCCCGAGTCAGCCTCAACGTCCGAAGGCTGATGTTTTAACGGAATAGAGTTCCCCATTGGCACAGGATTGCTGCCCCATCGATGCCTTGTGGCACGGGGCCAGCATGGTCCCTGGCTTAGCCTTGCCTCTCCCGAGGGTCCGACCCTACATAGCTAAGTCAAAGTCGCTCATGAATGGGTAGAAACTGCCCCTCGGTGCCGACGAAGCCCCTAGGGGTCCCACGTCGGCAACCCAACGATTCAAATGCGACACATTGCAGTTAGCTAAAAATAATTTCATTGATGCTAAAGTGTTTACAAAATGCCGACTAAGTCGGACTTGGTACAAAAACAAAGGGAAAAATAGTGCAAAATCAAAGGTCAGCCGTAGGCTTGTCATCAGAGGGGGCCCCCTCGGACCCTTAGTCTGGCTCGATATCCCTAGCCTGAGGGAGGTCCAGAACCCGGGCCACTTTCTCTCTGGCATCGCGGAACCCTTGAAGATAGGCGTCCACGTTAGCTTCGACCAGCTCGTCAGCAAAGCGGTCTGATGCCTTGAACTCTTCCACTACCACTGCGACCCGGGCCTCGGCGGCAGCCTCTGCATCTCGGGCTCGCGTCTCCTTCTTCTTCGCCAGGGAGGCAGCCCTCCTCTTGGCCTCTTCGACACGCATGGCCCTGGCCTCGGCCGCCTGGATGGCCGAGCCTAACTCGATAATGTGGAGGTTCCGGGCCTCGATTGTGCTCTCGGCCTCCCCCAGTTGGTTCACCGCTGCCAGGAGCCGGTTGGCTTTGGCCTCCGCTCGGGTGGCAGCCTCCCTTGCCTCGGTAGTGCGGTCTGTTCTTGCCACCTCCAGGGCCCTTTCTGCCACCTCAGCACGGGCCTGGGCCTCCTCGGCATCCTACCGGGCCTGGCGGATAATGGCCTCCCCCTTCAGTGATCACATCCCTGGTAGCTCCCAGGGAGTTTGTCACCTACATTCAGAAGTCAGTCATGCAAACCATCAGGTATTTGAAGCCAAGGGAAAAAGAGACACTTACCCGGACGAGGGCTGCGAAGGCTTCCCTGAGGAACCTGGATGCCCCAGGTACCTGATCTCCTCCTGGAACTCGGGCAGGATAGCCTGGGACATGAGCTGCTCCGCTCGACGCCCATAATTTATAAGAAGGAATCCGCGGGGGGTCGGTTCGACCCTGCTCCCTCGCTCGGGTGGTTGGGAAACTTGCACCGTCAGATGCTTGGGGGCCGGGGCCTACTGCCCCTCACTTGGCCCTCCCTCGGTCCTCATTCTCTTGACGGCGGCCTTCCTGAGCTTGGCAGTCGGGAGCTTCATCACTGTGCAACATCAGTCGGAGTTAGCAAAAAAAAAAAAACAAAACTAAAAAAAAAAGAGAGAGGAGGAAAAGGAAGAAGAAAATTTGGTTAAGTATGGGGACGTCTGCTACTCACCGCTTCGGGTAGAGACGCCCGCCAGCCGGAGGCTGTCCTCCGACAGGAGTAGGTTGCACCTGGGGATGTTGGCGGTCAAGAGTTGCCCCAGCGCCTCCTTGTCCCTCGGGAGTACGGTCGAGTTTGAGTAGGGCCTGAGGTTCGGGTCCCCCACCCGGTTTTGACTTGGTCAATGTCGGCAAAAAAGAATTGGGACTTCCATCCCTTGATGGAAGAGGGGAGGAACAACTTGAGGACATGGTCGGGTTGGGGCTGGAACAGCCACCAACCCGCCTGCGGCCGGAGGGTGTAGAAGGATCGAAAAAGGTAGATTCTGGGTGTGATGCAGTGGAGATGGCATAGGACGATGAAGGCGCAGACAGTTCGGAGAGAGTTTGGGACCAGTTGGGAGGGGTTCAAAGAATAGTAGTTGAGGAGGTTGGTGAAGAAAGGGTGAAAGGGCAGGCGGAGACCTAACCTAAAGGATATTTCTTAAATGGCCACTCTATCGAGCCGGGAGGAGACCACCCTATCGTCAGGGGTCGAGAGGAAGAGCCCGATATCTCAGGAGATTTGATAACGGGCATGATATTAGCCAGGTCCTGGCCCGTTATCGTGGAGGCGGCCCCCGTCGGGGATTCCGACCCCACCCTCTGTGAGGTGCCGGCGGCCGCCCGGCGCCTCCGCGCCGGAGCCCTGCGGGAGGCTCATCGTGGTTGGATAGGAACGTGGTCCTCCGGATCGAAAAACCACGAGAGAGCAGGAGAAGGGGAGGCACGAAGCCTCGAAGGAGAGATTTGGTCCTCGGGATCAACCGACGAGGACCAGGACGGGGAGGAAGCCATGGCAGGGGTTTCAGAGAGGAAGGAAGGTTCAGAAGGGTCAGGGAGCTAATCTGAAACAAAAGTGGCGAGATTCAGCCCTCGCCCAAGTTTTATCAAAGTTTCAAATCGTCCCGCTTCGTCTAGCCAGCCACGCGAACTCCTGGTATAGGCTGGATCACCTCGGCAGGCGTCCGGTGCATGAGACGATCCGCCTCCGGCCAATGACGAGACATCGCTGACGTCAGCGTCATGATGGCGATGATGGCAGTCGCTTTTCGTGGATTTCGAGAGGACAACCTTGCCTCGAGGACAACTGCCCCATCACATCCCCCAGGTCGCCCGCGCTAAGTTATCGCAACGCCCAGGGACACGTGTCCAAGGGCGGTTAGCAGTAGATGGGGATCAGCCACTCAGGAGGTGATATGCCTGTCGCCTTGCATATGTGAGCCCGTTTTGTCTTAAGGGTGAGGGGGCATCTAATGTGGTTGATCCAGCATCGTCAGAGTAAACAGTGAAGGCAACTGACGGAGCCCTACCTTGGCCTCATGGAGCGGCCTCGGCCTCCGAGGCCGCCTCGGCCCTGGGCCCAGCGTTCCCTCGGCCTCGGCGTCGAGCCTCGGCCTCGAGCCTCCGCCTCAGCCTCGAGCTCGAGCTTCCAGCCTCGACCTCGGTCCCAAGCTCTAGCCTCGGCCTCGGCCTCGAGCTCCTATCCCGGTTTGGCCCTCGGGACTGGCAACTTGCCGCCTTGAGCCGTCTGATACGCCCATGTGGCCTACCAACTGCCTGCAGTGGCCACGTGATCCACCATTCGCCTGCAGCAGCGCGTGACCATACCCTGTAACGGCGCACGCCTGATGCAACCAGATCTACCTACCACCCATAGCGCCGCGCTTGGCAGGTGGCAGGCGATGCAGGACATCTTTGACATGTGCAGTGTCGGTTGTGACCCATCACTACCAGCCTTGCCTTCCGTCCGTTACCGGACAACGACACCTCGAAATCAGTAACCTTCTGGAAACAGGAAAAAGAGACCTTCGAACAGGTATAAAGGCCCATACTCACGACGAGGGAAGGATCCTGAACTCAAGTTCTCTAGCTCTTTTTGCTTGCTAACTCTTGTCTATTCCCAAGTTGCTGACTTGAGCGTCAAAGGATCCCCATCGGAGCAACCGATCTATGAGGACTTTCTTGCAGGAGTTCACCATGGAGGAAGATCTCCGTTCCTCGACGTTGAATGAAGGTGACTTGGCATCAACAAAAAGAATTGTAGCAGTCACATTGGGTGCACAGCCTAAATTTCAGAAATTAGTCCGACGATCTATCTTTCTACCAAGTCCAGCTCAATTTTAAAGAGATAGCTCCTAATCGTTCCACTAGGATCAAATTTTCTTTTCGCCTAATTTATTTGATTTTTATTTTTTTAACCCCAAAGCCTACAAATTTTTGATCATGTTAAGTAGGCTGGACAAGCTACCTGATCAATGATTAGTTATACAATCTGATGTGCGTTGCCTTTTTTTTTTTAATTTCCAGAAACTAAGTGCTTAAACATTCTATGATCAAGATATGTTGTGAATTGGATTCCATATGTTGTCACTTTGGGATTCCAATTATGTTCAACGGCGAGGCCACAATCATTTCAAACTCATCTAGTCTGATTAATATGAAGGGATGATTAAAAAATTAAATTATTATTCTTGGGGAGTCGGACCGAGCTGAGGTGCCTCCGATCGTGGCTTACTTCGGTACCATCCGCACCCACCATTACTTTTTTCTTCTGACCAATATTTATTAAAATTTAAATACATAGCAATAATATATGTTGACACCAAGTCACCTTTCTTCAACATCGAAATGAGCTTCTGCAAGAAAGTTTTCGGAGACCGGTTGCACCGGTGGAGACCCTTCGACGCTCAAGTAAGCAACTCGGGAACAGACAAGAGTAAACTAGCAGAAAAGAGCTAGAGAACTTGAGTTCAGATCCCTTCCTCGTTGTGAGTGGGGCTTTTATATCTATTCGAGGGACCCTTTTCTGCTTCCAGAAGGTGGTTGATTTCAAGATGCCCTTGTCCGATAGCGGGCAGAGGAGGAGGACCACAAAGGGATAGGAGATGGAGAGGCACGAAGCCTCGAAGAAGAAATATGGTCCGCAGGGACTCAGATTAGGGCCAGGAGGGTGAGGATGCCATGGGGAAGGTTTGATGGAAGGCTAGGGGAGTAGGAGAGGATCACGAAGCTAACCTGGAACGAGATGCAGTGGGAGCAGAGTCTCGGGAGGGAGACAGTTGGGAGCTGGAGGAAGAGGACGATCTCAGGCAAGGTGACGAAATCTAGCCTTTCGCCCGGCTTATCAGTTTCGAATCGTTCCGCCTCACCTACCCGGCCATGTGGACTCCCGCCATAGGCTGGGTCGCCTTGGCAGGCGGCCGGCGCATGGGACGCTCTACCTTTGGCCAATCACGAGGCAACGCTGACGTCAGTACAATGATGGCAATGATGGCAGTGGCTTCTCGTAGGTTCCAAAGGACACCCCCACTTCGAGGCCAATCTCTGCATATCGGATGGATGACAGAGGTAGTACCATTGCACCCCCCAAGTTGCTCGCGCTAAGTTATCGTAGCGCCTATGGACACGTGCCTGTCGGCAGTTGGCGGCATGTGGGGACCCGATTTCGCCTTGCAGAGGTGGGCTCGCTTCATCTTAGGAGCGAGGGGGCATCTGATGTGGCTGAACCAATGTCGTTAGAGTTAACAGTGAAGGTAACTGACGGAGCCCCTGCCTCGGCCCCGCGAGGCGACTTCGGCCTCCGAGGTCCCTTCGGCCTCCGAGACCCCTTCGGCATCCGAGGTCCCCTCGGCCTCCGACCTGGCATCCCCTCGGCTTCGACCTCGGACCCGGCGTCCCCTCAGCCTCGGACCTCATGTTTTGCTACCTTGAGCCCCCTGACACACCTGCGTAGCCCACCAACTACCTGTGGCAGCCACGTGGTCCACTACTCCCTGCAACAGCGCATGGCCACGTCCCGTAGCGGCGCACACCTGACACGACTAGGCCCATCTGCCACCTGTAGTGCCGCGCCCGGCAGATGGCTGATGGGGCAAGACACCACTAACATGATTTGTGTCGGTTGCGATCTGTCATTGTCAGCCTAGCCACTCGTCCACTACCGGACAATGACACCTCGAGATCATTAACCTTCTGGAAGCGGAAGAAGGGACCCTTAGACAGGTATAAAATGCCCATACTCACAACGAGGAAGGGATATTGAACAAAAGTTCTCTAGCTATCATTCTTCTAGTTTTTCTGCATGTTTCCAAGTGACTTACTTGAGGGTCGGAGGGTCCCCATCGGAGCATCCGGTCTCCGGGGACTTTCTTGTAGGAGCTCTTCGGAGAGGAGGTCCTCCGTCTTTCGATGTTGAAGGAAGTTGACTTGGCATCAACAGTTGAGCTTGATAAGTCGAACATATATATGTTATTCGGCCTGTCATAACTGTTCTAAGCATTCCTTTCTTAGTGTTGGTATATTCAACTCAGAGCGTGTTCAATTTTTAACGGCCTTATATATATATATATATATATATATATATACATTTCTTCCTAGTGTTAGTATATTCAACTCAGAGTGTGTTCGGTGTTAAAAAAAAGTTATCTTGAATGGATCCATAAATATATATATATATATATTTATGGATCCATTCAAGATAACTTTTTTTTTAACATATATATATATATATATATATCTTATTTTCATAATTTTCGTGACATTTATGGATCCATTCAAGATAACTTTTTTTTAACACCACATTCTTTATCTAATTTTTTATTTAAAATTAAATTAATATAAATTTTATTTTATTTTATTTTTTATTAAATAAAAATTGAAAGTTAACTTTGTGCAATGCCTTGAAAAGGAAGGGTGTGCAATGCGTTGAAAAGGAAGGGTGCGGAAAGAATAGAGAAGGGGGGGGGGGGGGGGGTGGTGTGTTTGTGTGTGTGTGTGTGGGGAAGATATTTAGGGGGCGGAAACTTGAAGAGAATGACCGTGGGAACGCGATCCGCGATCCGCGATCCGGGACCACTTCTATTTAGAAAACAACGGCTTCCCCTCCGAGAGAGAGAGAGAGAGAGAGAAAAGAGGGATCATGGCGGTGAAGGTGTACGGGCCGCCGATGTCCACTTGCACGGCACGTGTCATCGCGACGCTGGAAGAGATGGGGGCCGACTACGAGGTGGTGCCGATCAACTTCGCCGCCGGCGAACATAAGCAGCCCGCTCACATCGCCCGAAACGTACGTATTTTCGCTTTAATTTGGATCCCTCTTACTCTCTCCTTCTTCTTCTTATTCTTCGATCTGGTTTTTAATATGATCATGGTACGGTGATCTGCTCTTTAATCTCGCCGCCGATTATTCTTTGCAGCCCTTCGGCCAGGTCCCGGCGTTCTCATGCTTTTTGGTGAGCTCTCCTCCTTATCTAATTAACAATATGCAAATAAATTTTGTTCAGTATAACCTACACACACTTATTTTCTTTTATTTCATAAGGTTTATTGATATATGGTAAAGCTTGAGGAGGACTGCGTTATCGGCAAATAAGTTCTCTGCAAAATTTTATTAAAATGTTTTCTTATCAATTATCTTGCACATCTTTATAATCCAAGACTTTTCATCAAATAACTGGCTTAGATTTTTTTAAAATGTTTTTTAATTTCTGATTGATGAAAGGAATGCCTTTTCTTACCTGAACTTAGTCAAATTTACTTCATTACAAAGCAACAGAATTAAAAATTAACATTCTTCTTATATATAGAAACAGAATGAAAGGAAGCTTGAACAAAAATTGGGACAAGGGTGGGATCGGATCTAAATTATTTCTTTGCATCAACATAAAAGATTCTACCTGTTTGTACCCTCCAATTAGGCTTTCTAGGATATTTTGGTAGCTTTTGTAGGGCAACCATCCGTCACATCTCTCTCGAAAAAAATTTGCTGCACTATTTTTTTTTATTACAGTCAGTATGCATTGAACTTACGAATTAATCGTATACGTATATCATCACACATGTTAAAGCTCAATAAGTTTTAATAGGTATCACATGTAAGATGATATGAACATATGATTAATCTGCACGTTGGATACGGATTTACTGTACCTGAAGGGATGCAACAAGTCTTTTCCATCTCTCTCTCTCTCTCTCTCTCTCTCTCTCGTAAAGGGTTTATCAGCCATGCCATTAATTGTTGGGCTGACGTTTCCTATGCGGCACAACAAAATTGGTCCAAAAAATACAATCCCGTCCCAAAGCCTGAGCTTGTACTTTTTAGTTCATTGGGCTAAACTAGGTTTGATATTTTAGGACCGTTCAAACTTTAAATCAAATTTAAAATTTAAAAAATAAATCAAATAAATTTAATTTAAAAATCAAAGAAATATATATTATATGTGTATATATATATATATATATATATATATATATATATATATATATATATATATATATGAGAGAGAGAGAGAGAGAGAGAGAGAGAGAGAGAGAGAGAGACCTATTTTTCTCTAAATCTGAGCTTAGTCCTAAATTTGAATCAGTATCTAAAACTCAAGCTTGGCTTTAGGGGCCATAAGAAACTTAGCCTTGGTCTTGAAATTTTTGGACGCACACAGAAAAATTTTTCCAATAAATTTGTGATAGTTTTGCTATAATATTACTTTCGGTCGATTGTGGATGATGTTAAATAAATCAAAGTTTAAAAATATAAGACAAGGGTATAATTAGGGATAAACGTACTATCGTGTCGAGCTTTTTGAACTGTAGGATTGAAGGCTGATTTTTTTATTTTTTATAAAAAAAAACTCTAGCTGAACCCAATTTGTGGCCATTATTATCATATATCATTGTCGGTATTATATATATATATATATATATATATATATATATATATATATATATATATATATATATATATATATATATATATATATATATATATATCAACAATAATTATTTTGAAAATTTTTGAACCTACCAGAATCGAGGGCGATTGCAAGGTACGTGGCACACAAGTATAAGTCCTCTGGTCCAGTCGACCTTTTGAGGGAGAGTAATTTACAGGAGTCGGCAATGGTGGATCTGTGGATGGAAGTGGAGTCCCAGCAGTACAACCCAGCCATCTCCCCAGTTGTCTACCAGTGCCTTATCGTCCCCATGCGCGGAGGCGTCCCTGACCAGAAGCTCATCGATGCAAGCGTGGAGAAGCTGGAGACGGTTCTCGACATCTACGAGGCTCGCCTCTCCAAGACCAAGTACTTGGCTGGAGACTTCTTCAGCCTCGCTGATCTCAGCCACATGCCTTACACTTACTACTTCATGGACACCCCTTACAAGTCGGTCTTCGAATCACGCCCACATGTGAAGGCCTGGTGGGAGGACTTGTCGTCAAGACCTGCTATTAAGAAGGCGACCGCTGCGATGCCGACGTCGTCTAAGTGAACAAGTTTAGTGGCCGTGGAGAGGAAAGGAGTGCTATGAAAAAACTCTTATCTGTGTTCTTGATTTTGTTGCTTTCGTGCTTGTTCGGTTCTATCGCTGCTTCTCAGTTCATGTTATGAGTCCTGCTGCAGGTGCTGTGGAAAAACTCAGCTGTTTTCCAAATACTAAGTTGGACATGAAATAAGTTATTCCTCTCCCAACACGCTATTAAAGTTATTGATCTATTGCTAATTTTATCTATAAATTTGTGCTTGTACGAAGGGAAATACCGATATGAACTTATCGCTAAATCTCTTTCAATTGCCCCGGCTGAATTAGATAGAGGAGTTAAAAAGGAACAATTGCAAGCGTTGTTAGATAAAGGCTTTACCTACCAGGTATAGTGTCTCTTTAAGGTGCTCTAGCTTCATTTGTGAATAAAAATTGTTAAGGAGTAAAATCGCCATCGCGTTAATAATTGTGCAAGAAGTTAGGATCAACTCTGAATCCTGGCTCTCACTCGCTGTGCGATGCCCATTAGAAATGAGTCAGCCGCTATACTACGGTCCTAGCCGAGCAATTCAACGTGCCTCGCCAGCCGAACTATTTACCGTGCCTCGCCAGCCGAGCTATCCACCGTACTTCGCCAGCCGAGCTATCCATTGTGCCTCACCAGCCGAGTTATCCTTATACCTCGGTCCTAGTCCAAGTTATTCTTATACCTCGGCCAGACCCGGGCACTCAAGCACCTTTGCAGAATCCAGCGCGGGAGAGTTTAAATTCGTAAGATTCCAAACAAAAATCACACCAGAAATGGCCTAAAGCCTATGTAGTCCCTGAATCTTGAAACATCGTCTACTCTTCCTGGTCGTTGATCCTCTAACCAATCGGATATGGATCCTACCGGCCCTGTAACAACCTGATTCGAATCAGTTTCGAATCCCAACAACTTTCAGACCCTCTGTGACGTGTCCAAGGAATCATGTGATCACCTATAAATATCACAGCCACAGATCCCCTCAGGTATGCCATTCTGCACACTCAAGGCACACGCACACTTGCTCATCCCTTGTCACCATTAACGCTTTGCTCAGAGCTCTCGAAAGGCTACCCTGGAGAGACTCTTCAGCGAGAGCCTTCTCCTCATATTTATTGATTGATAATCCCCGCTGACTTGAGTATCAGAGGGTCTTCCGAAGAGGGCCATTCCCAATGCCTCTCGTGTGAGGACTGTTTTGCAGGTCTGCCCAGGAGGGAGCCCACTCTGAAGCTCGATCGCACCCGAGTCGGAGGATAGATTTCAGCAGCAACAAATTGGCGCTAGAGGAAGGGCCCTCAAGTCCCATAAACTTATGATCCAGAAGATAAGAGTCTCGATCTTGAAGAGAACCTCTCCCATGGCCAATCGAAGAAAGGCTACTTCTGAAGATCAGGACCAAATCGCCTCCCAAAGACCTGATCCGGTGAGCAGTGTAGCGCCGCCACCACCACCAGTTGAGACTCTATCGCCACCAGCGGCCCCAGTGACCCAGGACCAGTTTGCCTCACTGGTCCAGTAGGTCCAGGCTCTGGCCCATCTGATCCAGAGGCGCTTTGAAGCTCCCCGTCCAGCTGCACCTGCTCCGCACCTTCCTGAGGAGAACGCGGCCCCTGTTCATCCAGCCATCTCTTCTTCTGGCCCGCATGGGGTTGTAGACCCCCCTCATCGCCCTAAGAGAGCTGAGCCAGTCCCCCAAGGGGTCTGCGGCAAGGATCTTCCTAGATCTCGGTGGGCCCAATCCCTCTTTACGGTGTTCTCTCGTCACGACTCGACACTGTCTCAGTATTCTCCTCGCCCAGCTCCCCCTGCTATGTCTGAGGAGGAGATCCGCCGACAACTCCGGAAGATGCGTCAGGAGTTGGATGCCGCCAAGCAAGCCCATCCGCTTCAGCATAAGACGGAGCAGGGCATCCCCTTTTCCAAGGACATCATGAAGTGATTCCCTCCCACATCAAGTTACCTGCCATTGAGCCCTATCATGGATCCTCTGATCCCGACAACCACCTCAGTAGCTTCCGATCGATCATGATGTTCCATGGGGTATCAGATGCGATCTTCTGCCGCGCCTTCCCTTCCACCCTCAGGGGGTCCGCCCGAACCTGGTTTAATGCCTTAAAACCAGGTTCCGTCAGTTCATTTGACTAGCTAAGCTGCCTCTTCATCAGTCAGTTCGTTAGCAGCCATCATCCCCATAGAGATAGGACTTCCTTCTCTGTGAGTGGAGAGCTACTCAGAGGAGGCAATCGATGAGCAGCTCCACACCAATCTCGACCTGATGGAAGAAATCAGAGAGAAAGCTCGAATCAAGGTAGATGCATATCAGCAAAGAGTGGCCTGCTATGATGCCTCCATAGTCAAAGGGAAATCTTTCTCGCCCAGCGACCTTGTCCTCCAGAAAGCATCCGTCTCCAAGCCGTTGGAACAAGGAAAGTTGTCCCTGAATTGGGAAGGCCATTATCAAGTGGCGAAAGTCGTCGGACCCGGTACCTACAAGCTCCATGATCTGAACGGAAAATCCATTCTTCGGACGTGGAATTTAGACAACCTCCATATATATCATCAGTAGAGTACGCTTTCTATAGACTTGCCCCATTTACAGCTTTAGCAACAGTTCCTATTATCCACGACATGATCGCTACAATCATTTGTCTAAAAAGTCATAATAAAAAATGGATGTTACTTACCCATTCTCGGCATGACCGAGCTATCTCCTTGAGTAGTGATATCTCCAGATCTCGGCTGGGCCGAGTCCTATTCAACCAAGACTCGGTATGGTCGAGCACCCCCAGTATGACTGGGGGCCAAGTAATCCCCAAGACTTTGGCCAGATTCGGGCAGCTTACAAGCCTTGGCCAGACCAAAGGGTGAAGAAACTTCGGCCGGATTCGGGCAACTTACAAGCCCCGGTCAGACCAAATGGTGAAGAAACATCGGCCGGATTCGGGCAGCTTACAAGCCTCGGCCGGACCAAAGGATGAAGAAACTTTGACCGGATTCGAGCAGCTTACAAGCCCCGGTCGGACCAAATGGTGAAGAAACTTCGGCTGGATTTGGGCAGCTTACAAGCCCCGGTCGGACCAAATGGTAAAGAAACTTCGGTCAGATTTGGGCAGCTTACAAGCCCCGGCCGGACCAAAGGGTGAAGAAACTTTGGCCGGATTCCGGCAGCTTACAAGCCTCGGCCGGACCGAAGGGCAAAAAAACTTTGACCGGATTCGGGCAGCTTACAAGCCCCGGCCGGTGTCGAAGTCCAAAAGCCTCAGCCAAAGCCGATGTGCGTTGCTTATTAAAAGCCTCGACCAAAGTTGAAGTGCGTTGCTTATTAAAAGCCTCGACCAAAGTTGAAGTGCATTGCTTATTAAAAGTCTCGACCAAAGCCGAAGCGCGTTGCTTATTAAAAGCCTCGGCCAAAGCCGAAGCGCGTTACTTATTAAAAGCTTTGGCTTTGTTGCTTATTAAAAGCTTCGGCTTTATTGCTTATTAAAAGCTTCTGCCAAAGCCGAAGTGCGTTGCTTATTAAAAGCCTTGGCCAAAGCCGAAGTACGTTACTTATTAAAAGCCTTGGCCAAAGCTGAAGCGCGTTACTTATTAAAAGCCTCAGCCAAAGCCAAAGTGCATCTCTTAAAAACCTCGGCCAAGATCGAGCGATGAAAATAAACGTTTTGAAGATAGCAGCAGACACAAAAGTTGTAAAAATTCCTCTTTTCATTCATCATTAAAAAAGGACAATAAGAAAGGAAAGAAAAAAGTACATGAGCCCTCACTGGGGCTTATCGTCTTCTCCGGGCATTGTTGAGCTCCCCCCATGCCGCTGAGCTGACTCGGCAATCTGTCGTTGGAGGGATGCTACTTGCCCCTCCAGTCGGCTATTGGTCCAACAAAGGAGCTCGATTTCTCTCGTAGAAATAGCCAAATATCGCTCAGCCGCCCTCTGAAGTCGTTCGCGGTCTGTGAACAGTGACGCCAAGACCTCCCCGTTGAAGGTCACCATAATACGGCCCCTATGGGGCCTCCCGTGGCCACTACCGCCGCTACCTGGCGCTCCAGCAGATCTCCCTCCATCCTCAGAAACCATCCTGCTATCCTGAGTTTAGGAAGGCCAACAGGAGATGTGATTAACGATGTCATCCCCCATCTGTATTTAAACTACTTATGCGAGTATTTCAATCGCCCGGGCCATTAATTTCAACTCGCGGAAACTTGCCACGCGTCACCACCTCGGTAGGCAAGAGCGGGAAATGAAGAGTTCTGCCCCTCATTGAAGAGGATCATTAATAACATTGAGGTGCTCAAGAAGCTCCCTTTTTAGGACTAGACTCCCTCCAATCTGTTGGACCCTTTCAAAGTAAAATGTTCTCAAAAGTCTGCCAGACCCCCTTTAATTGAATGTCCTCGAAAGTCTGCCAGACTCCCTCAAATTAGGTATCCTCGAAAAAATGCGAAGAAGAGAAAAAAGTGCATCAACGACCAACACTGGAGCAACATGGCTCGCCCTCTTCGAGAGTGGCTGATTTATAGGCTTCGGGCGCCCCCTCCATCGCGCGGGTAGCCCCCATCCTCTTTGGTCATCAGCGCCTGAATCTACAGTTGCAGTAAGGGCCAAGTAAAGTATTAAAAATCTTTGGTAACATCGAGCGATCTCCGTACCTTGTTAGGGCCAAGTAAAATATCAAAACCCTCGGCAACGCCGAGCGATCTCTGTACCTTAGTAGGGCCAAGTAAAGTATTAAAAACCCTCGGCAACGCTGAGCGTTCTCCGCACCTTGGCGGGGCCAAGTAAAATATGTTCCTTATGAAGCCTCGGCCAAACCGAGCAATACTTTATCAGATACTCGGCTAAGCCGAGCGATATATTCCCTGATGCCTCGTGCCATATTATTCGAAGTCTCAGCCGAACCAAGGAACACAACCCTAAAACTTCGGCCTGATTGGGTAATCTCCCAAATACCTCGATGTCGCTCAGGTGCCCTATGATACTTCGGCAGAAGTAAGCAACCTCCTTCTACTCAATAGTAAAGACATACCTACTTCATTCTGCAAACGAGATCATGCTTAACGCATGAGTCCACAAGACCGCCTAGGTCTACCTCTAACCCAAACAGGAATAAACGTTTTCCTCCACTGAGGACCGAATATTGGTCTTAGCAAAAAACAAGGTAGCAAGAACTCTGCTGAAATATGCTATGACACAAGAAGCATGATATGGGAGTAGTAACTCTCAAACACAATCACATCGAAAAAGAAGCAGATGCTAAAAGAAGAAAAAATAAAACTTTTTTTTTTAATTTCTTCATCAATGAAAAAGAGTTACAACCTCCTAAGAGGCGTTACAAGTGCATTATGACATAGGAAATGAAGACAAGTAAATAGCTTGGTCGGACTGCTTCAGTCAGCTTTGGTTAATAATGATGTTTCAGCATCTGACCCAAGAAATCAGACAAACCAGACAGCTCGCCCTGAACCACTGGTTAAGGCCAAATAGCGAAGCCGGCCTCCCACGGGTCCTCTGGATGAGCCAAGAGATCCAAGAACAGAAGGAAGACCTGTGGATGCCGATGCTGGGGAGACATTCCCCCTGGGTGGAATGCTGGGCTGCTGGTCGCTGCCCAATCGTAAAAGGCAGAGAACCAGCAGACCCACACTGCTCTCAACTCCCTCTTCATAGGCAAAAGATCCCCCAGCTGGACAAGCTAAGGGATCCAGCCCGAGGGAGAGGGAAAAGTCCATCCTTACCATGGGGATATGCATGCCGTGCATTTCCCGTTGTCCCCATGGCAAGTGTCAAAGGACACATAGGGAGCGCATACATGCGCTCCCCATATGATCTCCGCGGACCTCCTGTGCGCTCTCCATATGATCTCCGAAACTCCTCTCTTAAGGACGGGCTGCTCTTCAGTGGCTTCTTCATCACCCTAGCTATCCGAGGGAAGTCGACTTGCAAAAGGAGAACTTAGTCTCTCCACTCTCAACCTCAGATACATAGACATCATGGGAGCTTCTATAGGAAAACAAAGTCCTGAGAGATAGCCTAACACGGCCCATTCTCCCCAATTTATAGGCAAATAAGCCTTCGAAATTTGAAACAACATACCCCATTGCTACGTGGAAGGGCAGAAGAAAAGAATTACTTCCCGGAGCGCCAAATGCGTTTCTCAAGCCATGACGAAAGGCAAGGGATCTCCCCCTAATCTCGAATCGAAAACCTTAAATGCATGAGATCAGCTGCAGGTCGTTAAGATATGGGCATGCCTGGGAAATCCCCTCCGAAAATGACGCCATCCAATGGTGATCGATTGCTTGTCACGTACGCTAAAAGGCCCTGCATTGGAAAAGGACAATGAAGCAAATGCCCCTGACAAGGGCGAAATACTCTTCAACAAAACCACTTCGTGTACCTCGGCTAAAAGCATGCCCATTTCTCCACTTCGAGCAAGCCGAACTATCTAACCTCGGCTCTAACCAGGATTCTCCTGCGATTCTCAGCCATTTCAAGTCGAACTATCCAATACTTCAGCAGGGCGAACTCCCTTACCCGCTCCGAACAAGACCAGAACTATATTCCTCAGCAGCGCCGGGCCATTCTATACCTCGGCCTCGACCGATACGTTTATTTAAGTCCGAACCTAACCAACCTAAGAGCGCAAATGAATTATAATCTGTTCACAGCCGGAAGAAAACTTGAGATAAAAAGATCGGCCAAAAAGGCAAACAAGTGGAGGCGAAAGACCTGTTCATCGGAAATTTTGACAAGACTACAAATCTGAGAAGCAAAAAATACATGAGCGACCCTCAAGGATCAGGGGCCGGATCAGTCCCAGCAGCATCTTTGGTAACATTCGGGGGGGGGGGGGGGCTTAGCTTGTTTCGCCCACTTCAAAAGTCGTTGTTCCCTTCGCGGCAAGCTGAGAGTGTCCTTCAGGAGCTGTGGCCTCACTAAAACCCAAAATAGCGTTGAGATCGACGTTTAAAATATTTTCATACTTGGCTTCTTCAGCCCCCTGGGTACAGGCCTCAAAGGGTTCAACGTCTAAAAAGGAGAGGTCCCATTCCGGATGCTCCCGAGATATTTTAGTTCGAGCCTCCTCCGCGCCAAGCTGGAAAGCCTAGGCATAGGTTGCATCTTGTTCACCCCGAAGTAGGGCAAGCTACCCTTCAGCCTCAGCAACCTGGCCCCGAAGTGAGGCGACTCGCTCTTCAGCCTCAGCGACCCGCCCTTCGAGCTCTGAGCTCCTCCGATGACTCGATGTCAGTTCTCCTTGTAGGCTTTTTAATTGACCTTGGCCCTCGAGTCTCATCTTCTCCATTTGTCAGCACAGAGTTAGCCGGTGCAGTAATAAGATAATAGGGGAAGTTAAAGAGACGACATCGTACCTCTTCCTCCTGCCGAGCTAATCTCCTGGTCAATTCCTCGACCTCACCGAAGGCCCTCAGCTTGTTGGCCTTAACCTGCTCGATCCTATCCTTGAGGTCATTGATCCTCGACTGCCTGCTGTTAGCTTATTTCCTGGACTGGGAGAGCTCATCGTCGAGCTTGGCTATTTTCTCTTGATGCCATTTGATCCTATCATCCCTGGCGATAACGCAATGTTGCAGCTACCGGATCTTCTCCTCCGTCTCGCCGAGCATTCTATTCAAGCGATTTCTATCCTCGATAGCTTCTTTCTTCAGCCTGTCTCAACTCTTGTCAAACTATTTTTTAACAGTCTCCATTTCTCCAGCATGCCTAGATTTGATCTGCGATAGCTCCAAGCATGCTTCGTCATACCTAGTCCGGAGCCCACACAACTCCTCAACTTCAAGCCTCAACTTGGACGCGTCATCGAGGGCGGCCTGATGCAGTCCCCTCGCCCTCACAAAGTTCTCATTGGCGATGTCCAGAACCCGCTCAAGTTTGTCAGATGCCTCCACTCGCAATCTGAGCTCAGTGCTGACTTTCTTAGCCTGGGCACTGGCCCCTGTTGCCAGATTCAAGTGCCAGCATAGCGCCCTAGTGATCAAAGCACTCTGTGAAACGAAACACCGATAAAAAAGCATAATCAAGTCAACCTAGAAGGCACCCATTGCTCTGGAATAGCAACTTACCCGAGAAGCGTATGACCTAGCGAGCCTCATAAGGGTGGAGTTGTTAATTTCAGGGAGAAGATAGACATCCTTCGCCATATTCTGCTGACCAAACGTGGCATCGATAAGGTCTAGGTCTGCAAATTCATTCGCCGAAGGACCCATGCCCGGATACAATGCCGACCTCATTAGGGCAGCGAACGCCACCTCGATGGCTAGGTCCAAACCATCGGGCTGCCCATCCGAAGGACCAGGCTGGGCGATCTCAGGCTGAGAAGCTTTCAACCTTCTGGCCTCCTTTAGCAAAATTCTAGCCTGAGATTCCTCGGTTACCTTGGCCAGCCCAGGCACCAATTTTTCTGAAACCTCGGTGGGAGAAGCTTCAACTGGAAGATTCTTATCTCGTCCTCTCCCCTTGTCCGAGGTTTTCTCCTCGATTGCCTTGGCAATCGCAATCGCTCCCTCCTGTTCTCCCACCGAAGCTAGAGACATCTTCCCACTCGGGGAAGGAACCCCTAGGATACCGACCTCTGCCGAGCCTAGCAATAACTCATCCCAGGAGAGGGCACTGCCGGATGAGCACACGAAGCCTCATCCGGGCTGTCCACTATCTCCACCCCCAAAGGACAAGGGATCTCAACAACCTTCCCACAGTCCTCCTCTGCTCTCTACTCCTCCGTCATGACTATTGCTTCTTCCCTCGATTGAGGGAACCCTTCTCTCACTGCCGGCTCTCCCACATCCTCTTTCTTTATTGGTAACGAGCATAGGCTAGCCTTGACTCACCCAGCCTCCGGTGAGTGCTCTTTAGAAAAACAGACCTTCTTCTCAGGCTTATGCCTTTCCACACTACTAGTTCCTCTCGGGCGCTTGCCCAACTCCTTCCTTATACGGCCCGTCAGTGCATATATCTTGCCTGCAAGCGCAGTGGGCGAACAATTAGAACGAGATATACTCGCTCGAGTGAAATCAATGGAAGGAAAAAAGAAAAAGATTTACCATGTACGTCAACGGGGCTAAGCCCGGTAGAAAAAACAGCCTCCTCTGATAGTAAGTCATTAGCCGAGAACATTCGGCCGTCACAAAGGACCTCTAGGTCCTTCTTCTCCTGTTTGGATAGGGCTGGATGCATTTCCATATCCCTGACAAAGCTCCCCCATCCCCACAGGAAGCCGGAGCCGATGTTCCCTCGGCGATAAAAAATCAGACCTTCCACTCCTTTATGGACGACGGCTTATCCATGATCATCTTGAATGATTTCCGAGGTCCGATATAGGATCACTCCGAGTTCCTTCTGGACATCAGATGATAGCAAGCACGGAACAGGGGAAGAGTCGCTGTTACTTGAACCCGGCTGCACATCGAGATAAACCCAATGATGCTGCACCAACTATTAGGAGCCACCATTGTTAGACAGATATTGTAAAACCTCATGATCTCCTTCACTAGGGGATGAAGGGGGAACCAGAGGCTGGCCTTCAGGCTATCTTCATAAAGAAAGATCCCATGCTTCAGTTCTTGCGAGACCCTATGCTCGGGCTCCAGCAGCCGCAAGAGGATATCCGAGAGAATGCCATATTTCTGGCGTATTCTCCCCAAATCCTCAGCAATAATCTCTGAAGCTATGTCGCTAGGACTCACCATGATGTTGGTCGAAAGAAACACCGAGCGAGGTTACAAAAGAAACAGGGGAACAAGATTCTCCAAGAAGAAACAAAAGAGCACTGCGAACGGGAATGGCACTGTTACAACTTTATTTTTTTCCAAAGAAAACCGTCCCAAAGAGAAGATAAGGCATCTTGATCGAAACACCAGGAACCGCCATCGTAGGCGCTGTGAAAATCAGGATTTGATACGTGGCGCTTCCCCAACCATTGCCCCAAAGAGACGGTGGATTCATCCTGTAAAGGCATGGCGGCCGCGCAACATTAATTAGGGCATCATTATGCAGGTTGTCAAATCCAAGCCCTTCCATTCAGATCTTGCCACCTGGAACTATACTCCCTACGCCCAAACCTACACCTCAAACTAGGGAGTGGGGGGCATGTGTTGAGGGGTAAAATCGCCATCGCATTAATAATTGTGCAAGAGGTTAGGATCAACCCTGAATACTGGCTCTCACTCGCTATGCGATGCCCGCTAGAAATGAGTCAGCCGCTATACCTCGGTCCTAGCCGAGTTATTCACCGTGCCTCGCCAGCCGAGCTATCCACCGTACCTCGGTCCTAGCCAATCTATTCACCGTGCCTCGCTAGCTGAGCTATCCACCGTACCTCAGTTCTAGCCGAGCTATTCACCGTGGCTCATCAGCCGAGCTATTCACCGTGCCTCGCCAGCCGAGCTATCCATCGTGCCTCGCTAGCCAAGCTGTCCACCATGCCTCACCAGCTGAGTTATCCTTATACCTCGGTCCTAGTCCGAGTTATTCTTATGCCTCGGCCAGACCCAGGCACTCAAGCACCTCTGCGGAATCCAGCGCGGGAGAGTTTAAATTCGTAAGATTCCAAACAAAAATCACACTAGAAATGGCCTAGAGCCTATGTAGTCCCTGAATCTTGAAGCATTGTCTGCTTTTCCTAGCCGTTGATCCTCTAACCAACCGGATACGGATTCTACCGGTCCTGTAACAACCTGATTCGAATCAATTTCGAATTCCAACAACTTTTAGACCCTCTGTGACGTGTCCAAGGAATCAGGTGATCGCCTATAAATATCACAGTCCCAGATCCCCTCAGGTTTGCCATTCTGCACACTCAAGGCACACGCACGCTTGCTCACCCCTTGTCACCATTAACGCTTTGCTCAGAGCTCTCGAAAGGCTACCTTGGAGAGACTCTTCAGTGAGAGCCTTCTCCTCATATTTGTTGATTGCTGATCCCCGCTGACTTGAGCATCGGAGGGTCTTCCGTAGAGGGCCACCCCCAACGCCTCTTGCGTGAGGACTGTTTTGTAGGTCTGTCCAGGAGGGAGCCCACTCTGAAGCTCGATCACGTCCGAATCGAAGGACAGATTTCTGCAGCAACAAAAATAATGGAAGTTTTTGGCTCAGAATGGAAGTTTTCGTCTGTGCTTAATTTGGTGGTTGAAAAATTAAGGAGGTAATGAAACAAACGTTCTCTGTTTGAGGATCAATAATTTATCTGATCAATTTCGAAAGCACAAGTATTTTCAAAGATAAATATTCATTTTGAGTACTACCTTTGGCTCAAGATAATATTTAGATCAAGAATAAGTATGAGGATATACTCAAAATTATTAGAAATTATTTAATCAATTCTACTATGTTTGACTTGAATTGAAATTGAATAAATTTGAGTTCAAAACTTCGTATCTAATTGAATGATGTGTTAAACTTGGATTCCCCATCCCTGCATGAAACCAATTTGCTTGCGGCCCTAATAGAGAAACTCATGATCAAAAAGAGTATTTAATTGAGGGTTTTCAGGCTACTACTCTCTCCATGATGGATAGAGTAACTCTTATCCAGACTATACTCAGCTCCATCCCTATCTACCTTCTGGCCAACACTATTAAGAACTCACCTTGGCACTTGATCCATGACATGGAGCCATCATCCTCAACTCTAACATCCTTAAGAGAACCTACAAGTGATCAGAAGTAAGACCGTGGAGGCAAAGGAATTGAAGGAAATAAAAAAAATCGAACAAGGAAAGGAAGGATTTGAAAAATTTTGCTGAGACTTGGGTAGCAATTGTCCTTCTTCCTGAAACTATTACGGAACCTTGGTAGAAAGGTTTAGAGTAGCAAATTAGGCCTCTCACCCTCTCCCTCAAGGAGTGACCTAGATCTAAGACTAGGGAAACACGAGCCTCAACTCAAACTAAGAGCATCTCACCCTCTTCATACTCAAAGATGAACAAGGCACTTGGCAAAAGAAATCAAATAAACTTGATTTTATTTCTCAAACTTTATCTACAAGAGGGAAAGCTTGGCCTATTTATAGGCCAAAGAACTTCCAGAAATTTCAGCCCAAAAAAAACTAATTCCAAAAGATCATTACAATCTAAGGATTAATTATGATATAGCTAACTAATTACAATCAATCCCTAACAAATTTTGGTTGCACAAGCTTCCATGTGGCACCTCCTTAGTTTGCCATGTCTCATCATCAGATACCTCCATGTGTCCTCCAAGATTTGAATTCCAAGTTGCCATGTGTCATCATCAGATACCTCCATGTGTCCTCCAATATTTGACTTCCAAGTTGCCATGTGTCATCATCAGATACCTCCATGTGTCCTCCAAGATTTAATTTCCAAAGAGAAGACTTGATGTCTTGATAGTAGTGTTAGCTCAAGGCAGGAAGTGTCAACACTTTGAGACTTGGCAGAAGTTGAAATTATGCAGCATGAGTTGCCACTTGAAAATTGAAACTCTTGGCTTGAGTAAGTGGAACCTGCAGAAAGTGGATTAACTACAAAACCAAAGAGTGTTAGTCTGCAACCTTTTCTTCTTGTTAATGTCCCCATCAATTCTTCCCGGATGAAAAAAACTCAGCCCTGACGAGTATGGATCATTTGGCTTTGGTAATATTCAAACAGATCAGGATCGATCCTTTGCAGTTCTTCTTGAGTGATCCATGAGTCTTCAAAATTAGGTCTACCTTGCCAATGGACCAAGTAGCGTTGATAGTCTTTATTTCAGGTAGTGACAATCTGGTCATCTAATATCCATTCAATTATGTCTTGCTTTGTGGCTGGTGGACACTCTGGGATTGGTTCAGACTCAAAGGATGGATCAGGTCCTAAAAACTCATTGGGATTCATTGTTGGTTCCTTGTATTCTACCAGATCTGAAATATTAAAGGTGGAACAAATACCTAAGTCAGAAGGTAGGTCCAGTACATAAGCATTAGGTCCAATTCTTTTTATTATTTTGAAAGGACCTGCACCACGGGCATGTAATTCTTCATAGTTCCCTTTGGAAACTTTTCAGGTCTGAGTCTTATCATGACAAAGTCTCATACATGAAATTCTTTTGCTCTTCTATGGGAATTAGCCATATGCTTGTAACTCTCATTGCATATATGGATTTGTTTGCTAATTTCTTTGTGTAAATCTCTAATGTGTTGTGCATATGACTCAGCAGACTCTGATGCTCGTACATGCATGGGCAATGGAATGAGGTCTATTGGCTCTCTTGGTTTATACCCATAAATAATCTCAAAAGGACTTTTTCTAGTGGATTTGTTAACTGAACTATTATAGGCAAACTCTATACGTGGCAGTAAAAGGTCCCAATTTCCAGTATGCTTTCCCACTAAACATCTCAACATATTTCCAAGACTTCTATTTAAAACTTCTGTTTGACCATCAGTTTGGGGGTGATAAGTGGTAGAAAAGTTTAACTTGGTTCCTAGCAGGTGCCATAGGGTTTTTCAAAAGTAACTGGTGAACTTAACATCCCTATCAGACACGATGGTTTTAGGTAACCCGCGTAATCTAACCACTTCATCTAGAAATAACTTGGCCACTTTTGATGCATCGAAGGTCTGGGAACAAGGCAGAAAATGTGCCATTTTGAAAAATCTATCGACTACCACAAAGATGGAATCGTGTCTCCTTAAGGTCTTTGGTAGTCCCAACACAAAGTCCATACTGATGTCTTTCCAAGGTCGATCAGGGATGGGTAAAGGGGTGTATAGTCCAGTGTTTTATTTTTGCATTTTAGCAACAACACATGTCCTACACTGGGCTACGACTTGGGCAACATTTCGTTTTAAGCTGGGCCAAAAGAATTGTTCCTTCAAAGCTAGAATAGTTTTATTCCTTCCGAAATGGCCCGCTAAACCTCGACATGGATTTTCCAAATCAAGAATTCCCTAATTGAGGTTCGGGGAATACACAACTTCTCTCCTTTAAAAAGGAACCCATCATGAAGAGTAAAGTATTTGTATTCTCTAGAAGGCCTTAGACTGACAGATTCAAAAATCTCACTAAAGTCAGGGCAACTTTTATACTCTTCCTTCAACTATCAAATCCTGTGACTTCAGTACTTACGGACGTCAAGAGCATAGATCATTGACTTAAAGCATCGGCAACCTTATTGTCAGAACCAGCATGGTGTTTTAGAACAAAGGTGTAAGCTTGGATGTACTCTACCATTTTCATGCCTAGGGTTTAACTTCTTTTGGGAGCTAAGGAATCGAGGGCTTCATGATCGGAAAATAGAACAAACTCCTACGGTAACAAGTAATGTCTCCAATATTTCAAAGCCTGAACTACCGCATATAACTCCTTGTCATAGGTGGAATATCTCAACTTTGCGCCATTTAGTTTCTCGCTAAAAAAAGCTACCGGATGGTTCTCTTGACTTAAAACTCCACCAATTCCAATCCCAGAGGCATCACAAGCAACCTCAAAAACTTTAGAGAAGTCAGGCAACCTTAAGATTGGTGCTTGTGTCATTCTTCCTTTAATCTCAAGGAAGGCTTTATTGGCTTGTTTGGTCCATTCAAAATTTTCTTTCTTAAGACAATCCGTGATTGGAGCAACAATGGTGCTAAACCCTTGGATGAATCTCCTATAGAAGGTGGCAAGACCGTGGAAGCTACGGACGTCATGTATGTTCTTGGGTTCGGGCCACTCGACTATGGACTTAATTTTCTCGGGATCAGCAGAAACACCATTAGTAGTAACAATGAACCCTAGAAAGGTTACTCTGTTAGTCATGAATTCGCACTTCTTCAGATTGGCATATAGATTTTCCTTTCTAAGGGTGTAACAGACTTGTCTAAGATGATCTAAATGGTCTTCCCTAGTCTTACTATAGATGAGGATGTCATCAAAATATACTACAACAAATTTTCCCATGAAAGGTCTTAAAACTTGAGTCATGATCCTCATAAATGTACTAGGGGCATTTGATAGACCAAAGGGCATAACCAACCACTCATAAAGACCATCCTTAGTTTTGAATGCAGTTTTCCACTCATCTCCAGGTTTGATCCTAACCTGGTGATAACCACTCTTAAGATCAATCTTGGAAAATATAGTGGCTCCGGTCATCATGTCAAGCATATCATCAAGGCGAGGGATAGGAAATCGATACTTGACCGTAATTTTGTTGATGGCATGACTATCGATGCACATTCTCCAAGTGCCATCCTTCTTCGGGGTCAGTAGGGCAGGTACTGCACAAGGACTTAAACTCTCCCTAATAAACTTTTTCTGGAGGAGATCTCCAACTTGTCTTTGTAGCTCAGCGTGCTCAGTAGGATTCATTCTATAGTGAGGTAGGTTAGGCAAGGTGGCTCCTGGGACTAGATCAATTGTATGTTGAATATCCCTAAGTGGGGGCAGGTGATTGGGTAAATCTTCTGGGAATACATCCTTAAAGTCTTCTAAGATCTTTGTGACTTCTTGAGGTGGTTCCTTAGGATCTTCATTCCGACTTTCTTTAAGTGCCAAAATCCACATAGGTGATCCTTCATTGATTTCTTTCTCTATTTCCTTGACACTGATCAAATTCAGATCTTGTTTCTTCTCTTTCAAATCACTAGACCCTTTCTTGATATTGTCCTTAGGTGGGGTCGAGTTAATGATAAGCTTTTTCCCTAGATGGTTGAAAGCACAAGAATTGGATTGACCATATAAAGTTGCATCATGATCATACAACCAAGGTCTACCCAAAATGATGCTACTTACTCCCATGGGTAGTACATCGCACCAGACTTGTTCATGATAGGATTGGATTTGAATGGGAACTTGACATCTGGATTTAATGGGAATGGATGTTGAATCTATCCAAGAAACTTTGTATGGATTGGGATGGGGAACAGGGGTCAAGCTTAAATTCTTAATGGCTTTAGTGGAAATAGCATTCACACAACTCCCATTGTCTATAATGATTTTATAAACCTTCTCCCCTATCTTAACAAATGTTTGGAGTATATTAGTTCTTCTCCAATCCTCCTTTTCCTTTGTTTGGGTCAAATTCTAACAACACCCAAAGTCTCATCATAATCAATCTCTTCTTCCTCTTCATCATATTCATTGATCAGATTGGATTCAGCCTCATATACCTCTTTTTCAAACTCTTTAGTATCTTCAGGGTCCTCTTCAGCTAGTTCTCCTATGTGTAGAGAACGGGCAGGGCATTGGTTGGCATAGTGTCCCTTCCTGTTACATTTAAAACAATGGACATTCGGGTTGTTACTCTTTTGAACTACAGGGGCCTTACCCTTGTCACTCGTTTGACCGGATGGGATAGTAGGAGTGGGGTGATTTGGTCGCATTTGGTTGAACCCTGGTTTCTGAGTAGGGGTGCTAATCTTACTTAGTTCGGGTCTTCTGACTATCGGTCCCCTTTGAAACCTTTCACAATCTCTGGCTATTTGATAGGCTTGGTCTAGGTCAGTGATTTCTCTTAGAAATAATTCCTTTTGAATTTCTTCACGCAAACCGGCTCTAAACCTAGACAATGTTACAGCTTCTGATTCATCAATGTTACACCTCATCGCAAACTCATCAAACTTGGTAATATATTCAGACACAGTCTTATTGCCCTGGTATAATCTTTGCCACTGATCTAATAGTCTTTGGTGATAGGACATAGGGACATACTTTTCCCTAAGCTTGATTTTCATAGCTCTCCAAGTGGTTATGGGCATGTCTCCTCTTTGCCTAAGCATTCGCCCGATATTCTCCCAGTATAACCTAGCCTGGCGACTAACCTCAGTTTGGCAAACTTATACTTTCTCTCCTCGGTCATCTCATACCATTCAAAATATTGATCCATTTCTCCCTCCCAATCAACATAAGCTTTAGGGTCTAGGCTTCCATCAAAGATAGGAGCCTCTAATCGAATGTTCCTCATGGCTCTTTCATCTTGATCTAAGTAATCCTGGTGAGGTCGCCTAGGGATACGATCAGGAGTAAAGTCAGGCCGATGGACTCGACGGGCTTCTTCCATGAAATCAGGATCAAGTCTCCTTGGATTGTATTCAGGGATGTGCACATGATATTGGGCTCTTGGACCTCGAGGAATTGACCTAGATGATTCAGGTTCGATGGGGATCCTTTGAGGCTCTTCAAGGGTCTCAACTCTATCTTTTACTTGACCTAATTCTTTGTTGATTTGCCCTAATTGCTCAGTTACAGTGTCTAACTTTTCAGTCAGGGTCCTCATAAAGAGTTCAAGATTAGGATCCATAGGTACAAACCAAGAAAGATAGAACTTTTGACCTATAAACAAGAAGTACAAACCTAGCTTCTAGGGCTCCTAAACCTAGAAGTTCAAAATACAAGACTTGACTAGGTACTAGTTAAGGATGCAATTACCTTTGTCACTGGCCAGGTAAGAGGTGGGAATGCGGGAGGCCCCCCTTGCTTTCGCAAGGACCCAATTAAAGAACCGCAAGTCCGCTTAAGGCATTTGCCATTAGACCTCTAGTCTTAGACACCAGTTTCTAAGAATAATTACAAACTCAAATAGTGCTTTGTCTCCTCTTGCACTTGAAC